>VZTJ01004884.1:1036231-1179635 GCA_013397795.1 Orthonyx spaldingii
TTGTTTAATGTTTTTTTTTGTTAAATAGGGGGGGGGGTGGAAATACATGCAGAAATACTTTGAAAGGTGGGATGCCTCTACTTTTGCCTTTCCCACTGCAGGCACAGGAGATTTGATAGGTCTCACCCAGCTCCTGAAGGGGCAACTGAGAAGTCACCCACTAAAGGATAATATTGGAGGTGCCATGGTCCCTGCTTAGATCTGCTTTTACAGACACACAGGAAGTCTGCAGCAGAAAAGGGATTAAGAACAAGCCTTAAATGAGTGACCTCTCCCACCCCCAAACCAGCCTCTCTCATTTTTTTCTCTTTCCCAACAGAAAACACACGCTGCTGATAGGGACAGTGAAAAGGAAGGTGACCCCTGAGACCACTGAGCTGTTCTGGGGATATGAAGCAGACAATGCCATGCAAAGCAGAAGCAGCATTGTGATTTTCTTTCCCCTTTTTTGGCCCCTGAAATACTTTCAGCAGTAAAAAATGCACCTGATTTCCACCCAGCTCCAGTCTGACATGGGACCTGCTAATCCCCCCGGCAGCTCAGGGAGCCTCCATGGCAGTAGTGTCTCCTTTTCTGGGCCCTTTTCTGGTCCCCTGCTGCACAGCAGTGCCCTGATCCTGGGGCCAAATCCTGAGCCAGCACATGTTGAGGTGATGCCGACTGACACTGGCTGAAGATTAGTGCCCTGAGATTAACTGCTAACTTTATAGCTCTGGTTTCAGGGTGGGATTTTCCAAAGCACCTGTTTGGTGCATATATATGTAACAGACCAGGAGAAACTGCATAGATGGCCTTATCCCCCTCCATGATGTGACATAAACAAGTCCAGTCATGTATTTCAATTCATGAGAAAACCACCCACCAAATAATAAAAATATCCAGAGAAGCTTTCTGCCAGTTCAGCAAAGCAGCATGCTGGGAGAGCTGCTTGCACTAAGCTGCTTGAGAAGAGGCTTCAACCCCAAGGCAAACATCTGTGGAAGTTTTATGAGAGCCTAGACCAAGAGAAAAGCCAGCAGTGGACATCTGTGGGCTTCTTTTGGACCAAACTCAAGGGATCCCAGTATCTATTGTATGAGGAAAGATTTCTGAGTATCAGGGGCTTCGTAGCTAGAGGTGAGGAAACCCTCACAGCTCCCTTAGCTGGAACATAACTGCCTGAGGTGTCTGACTCTTATAGGTTTATTTTCTTGTATGAAATCTCCTTAGAGAACAAAATTAAGGGATGGTCAATTTATAGATAGATGAACTAGATATGATTTCCAATAACCTGCCTGGATCTTAGTGCCTTTAACCTTAACAATCCTGGACTGGTAATAGCAGTTTGGACTGGCCATTTGACACCTGCAATAAAGCAGGGCGCTATTCGGAATTGCAACTCAACTGCTCACAGATGTCCCTGTCTTAATAGAATCATAGAATCAGAGAATGGTTAGGGTTGTAAGGGACCTTAAAGGTCATTTTGTTCCAATTCCCTGTCATGGGCAGGGACACCTTTCCCTAGACCACTAATAACTGTAGGCAATGTCATACAGCCTCTGGGTCATGGGCAGCCACAGGCTTGTCCCTAAACATGTGGTACTTGCATGGGTGGTTGATGGATTTTTTCAAGAAGATATTGGTTTGTTTTCTCTCAGGACGAATTCATTGCCTTTCAGGACTGAATTCTGAGACTCAGAGATCAGAATTTCACTTGGTGTCACCAGCATATCAATTTGTCCATGAGCTTGCAAGTGACATTGACAACATGCTGTAAGAGATTGGGATAGATCAGAAAGCTGAAGGGAGAGTGCAAGAGAGAAGAGGGACAAGTGGCTATTTGGGACCTCTGGAGCCACTAAGCATGATAGCTTGGGCTGCTGAGGAGCCATTATTCCCAAGAAACCCTGAGGAGCCATTATTCCCTGGAGAAACCCAGTTGACATCCTCTCCCTGGCGCCGGTCTCTGTGTCTGGGCCAAAATATAAAGTGGGCTAGGACAAGAACACAAACCGTGCTGTGCTCTTGTTTACTTTACAAGCATAGATGTGACCAACATGTCTCACCACAGCCCTGAACTCCAGTTCAGCTGAACTGGAGGCTGCAACAGCTGTGGAGAGGAAATGAGCTTGCACGGGTATTCGGCTGCTGGTGTCCCCTTTCAGCTGAAATTAATGTCAATGGTTGTTGATGCTACAGGTCATTTCCTGTCTCTGCTCTTAAATCTGGAACTTCAGTGGATTTCCCAATGGTAAAGAGAGGTCTGGCCAGCTTTCCAGCCAGCTTTTTAGGCTTAGAAATGTTCTCGTGAACACTGGAGAGTAATTATGAAGCAGGATGTAACCTGTGTCCCACAGAAGTCCATAGCAGAGATTGACAGAGGTAGGAAAACATGCTGCTGTTTGCGTGGGGCTCTTCCTGCATAGCAAGTAGCAAATGCCATCTACAGATAGGCAAACAGATATACAACAAAACTCTGCCAGCTGGAAATCTTAATGCCAGGGATCACAATCCCAGATTGCTTCCAAAGTCAGAGTTGTTCCAATGCCATTATTTTAGAGGTTGGGCTTTGTCCTCTGCGTTATCTTCCAAAGTTGTTCAGGCACCCATAGACACAGTCACTACCACCACGAGGTCAGCCACGCCTTCAGTCCATGAGTGTCAGCTCTGGCTTTGATGCACACATATTGCCTGAGTCCAAGCAGCAGAACAGTGAGTGACCATGGAAGATTTCATCAGGACCTTGGCTTCTTTTTGTAGTCAAGTACCTGTTTTCTGGGACTGTCTCCTCATTGAAAACATGTGAGCAACTGAACCAGCACAACTGGGCAGCTCCGGTCCTTTGAAGCATCAGCTGTCATCCTGGGATCTCCAAATACTACACTCAGGGGTTAACCCAAGATCTCATAAGACTGCTGGGATGCTGGGGCTGGGAGCTCTCTGCAGGAGTGCCCAGTGTTGCACTGAGATTGTCTGCTGAGATTGTCTGTGGGGACTCAGTTGTAGTTTTGGGGTAGAAAGACTAAAAGCTGCGTCCCACCACCTCTGTAAATGTGGAGTGGCCACTCACTGAGCACATGAGCAGCCATGGAGTTACTCACTGCCTGAAGACTTGGTTAGTGCAGCTGGATTTTAACCTTTGCTCAGTTCAGTTTTCATGATTTTGCTCCATGCAAATTTGAGGCATGTTCTTTTCTCACCCCTTTTCTATCTGTTGCCATCTTACTCTTTTTTTTTTTCTAAAATTTCCTCTGTGTCAGGGGAAATTGCCTGTGGATGTATTTGGAAATACAAGTCGAGGCACTTAACTGCTGCAAGATCAATCCTGTGGCTCTCAGGCTTGCTGGGAAGAAGCTTCGTGGCTTCTGCTCTGAACCTTTTCTCTGATATCTCTAGAGGATCCCGCTTCTCCCAGGTTTCTGTGAAGACACCCTCTGAGAGCAGCTGACTAAGTCTGGTTCCTAAGTCCAGGTGGGGTGAAAACTGCTGCCCTGCAGATGTCAAAGCGAGTTCAGTTTGCCTGGGACAGGGAGGCACTTGTGAAAGCACAACCCTTTCTGCTGAATTCTTTGTTTGCTGTGCCATGGCCCGACAATGAAGGCTGGGATCTCTCTGTGCCAGGCACCACATAAAAAACAGAGGGAGAAACTTTTCTCACCCCAGAGTTTGCAGTCTAAACAGATGAATACTGCAGAAGAGTGAGCAGAGTTTGGCTTGCAAATATTATGTTAGCTCCCTGATTTCTTCATGGATGGCTGGGCGGCAGATGTATTGCTTTCTTTGAATGGTTTGGAGGGGTATCTGTGCAAGCCTGGGAGTGGAACAGGATCTTGTCTTTATGGCAAATTTGGCATGAGGAGATGTTCCCAATTAAATTTGGGCATAATCAGATGAGCACTTGCAATCCTAGCAGGAGGATTTCAAACTGAATTGGTTTAATTTGCTGCATACAAAGAATTGTGTTCATTTGAAAATGCTTTTATTCCAGAATTAAGGCATCTCTGTGTGGAGTTTTTAAGGGAGAGCTATTCTTTCTTAAATCTATCCCTTCTCTTAATCTAAATTAACTTCCCTGGATAGAAAAGTGTGTGTGTGTGTGTGTGTGTGTAAGTAACACAGAAGGGGCCAGGGGAAAAGCAGGAAGGGATTAGCTGAAAGGAAAAACAAAGGAAGGGGCAGAGATTTGGAGGGGGGGAAATAAACCAACAGTGAGAGGGAAGGAAAATGAAGAGCAGCTGGAGGGATGAGCCCATCGGACCAGACCTGAGCTGGGGGATCTCCCAGCACAAACAGTGCCAGGCAGCCTCCCATGCCAGGCAGGGAGCAAGGACTGTGGGGTCCTCTTCAGGATTTGCGTCATGGAACCCTCAGCTTCTGGAGACACCATTTGCTGGGGAGCTCACCTCTGGAGTTGTTGTTTGTTTTCTTCAAGGAAAGGATGTGTTTGTACTGAAGGAAAATATTTTTTTCCGTAAAAGTTGCAAGGAACCCAAGCATATTTAATGCACTAATTCAAGTTGTTGCTTATCACAAACTGTTGCTCATCACACTTTTGGAATCAAAGGCAATGAAGCTAAAAACTTCTTAAAGCTTCAGTTACTGAAAGATAATTGTAAAAAAACCTCCAAAACCCAACCAACCGACCACCCCCAAAAAAAGCTAATCAAAAAAACCCCCAAAAACCAAAAAACAAAAACCCCAACCCAATAAAGTCAGAAAAAAGGACCAATTTTTTCCTTGTTAAGCCAAATTCATCATTATTACTAAATGGGGCAGGGGAGAAGAAATTTTACACGTTTTGCCCACAACAAGCTGACAATGTCATATGCAACCTGTATCTCATGAACAAGAGCCATCCTCTGCCCTCCCCAATGTTGTGCCATGGGGCTTTCATGGAAGGGTGATTCTATCACCTGCACACCCAGGCCTCTGTCTAAATAAACAATACTGCTTGCCAGACTGTATTTCTTATGAGCAGGAACTGTCTTTGGTGTGACGCAAAAGCACAGCCAAAGATCAGTTAAAAAAAAAAAAAAAAATATCGAAAGGAATAATAACATTTTATGCATGGATTCACTGAGAAATAGAACAAGAACGCTGAGGGCACCAGTCTTCTCCAAGAGCTTAGCGGCACCTTTTTCTCAATACTAAGTACTGTGGCTCCTGAATCCTTCAATTTATTTATCCCCTGAGTTGTAAGAGTTAGTCGGAGCTCATTGGTGGGAATTTCACCATTAGTCTTAATCAAATGACATTTAAAAAGGAAGAAGCCTGTCTGGATGCATGTCATACAGTAAGAGCTGTCGTACATAGGATCATAGAAAGACTTGGGTCTTTATAGGTCACCTGATTCCAACCACCCTGCCATGGGCCAACCACAAGACCAGGTTGTTCCAAGCCCCATCCAACTTGGCTTTGAACACTTCCAGGGATGGGCCATCCACAGCTTCTCAGGGCAACAGTTTCAGTGCCCCACCGCTCTCCAAGGAAAGCATTTAATCCTAATATCTTATTTAAATCTCCCTTCTTTTAGTTTGAAACCATTCCCCTTGACCTATCATTGTCTGACCATGCAAAGAGTCACTCTCCCTCTTTTTTCTAAGCCTCCTTCAACTACTGGAATGCCTCAACAAGGCAGGGAGGTCCCCCAGTACTTAAAGCACATATAGGGTCTCCATTTCTTTAAATGTAAGTTAGGTGAGGAAAATCTCAGAGGTTGTTGTGATTCCCTGGACAGTTTGGCTGGAAGGAAGGGCGATACTTTAGACCTGTTCCAGGAATGCAGTTCCTCCTTGTTGGTGCTGCACAGCCACGACCAGGACTTGATCCCAGGGCCACAGGAGCTGTTACAGCTGTTGAACTTTGCTTTCCAGGTACAGAAGGTTTGTATTCCTCTATGGAGTGGTTCATACTCCTGCACTGTCAGGTAGCACGCATTCTCCTGGGGCTCCTAATTCATGTTATGTGCAACCATTCAGACGAGGCTCTTTGAACTTGATCTTACACTTGGCAAACCTGGGTCTGCTCCAGCTCTCCTGCAGGCTTCCTGTGTGGCATTTGGAAATGCGTTTATCCATCCCACATTTCAGTTCTCCCCACCAAAAAAAAAAATGGGAATCATGTTCTTATGTCCCAAGGGACTGGGAGGTGAAATTGTTACGGATGGGGAAGTGCTGAATCTGAGGGGCAGTGGGGTATAGAAATGTTCTCTTGGTCTGTCTGTGATTAGAGTGAGCTGCATGGAGTCATGCTCTTGTCAGCCTAATACAAAAGCAGATGTGTGAGATGTGCAGCTACATTTTTTAATGTTACTTTTCACCCTGCCTGCATTTTTCTTTTCTTTGTGTAAAATTATGACCTTTTAAATATCAAATGGACTATATATTATTACAGAACAGTTGCTGGGTTTTGTAAGAGTAACAAATATGTTTTCCATTATATTCTCCAGGTGCATTCTATAAAAGGGGCGTTTATGGTAGAATCATATATGTTTCAATAAAGGCTTAGTAGTTTTATGTCAGAGAGAGGTAGCCCTGAAACCAAAACCATACATTTCAACTTCACTGAGATTGCTTTTTTGTTTGAAATAGCATAAACCCTCAAATGGGAACAAAACATATTGGGTATTGCACGGGGTTTAGAGAGAGTCACTTAGGAGTTAGGGCTGAAGAAAAAAGTATTGATCATTTAGATGGGATTAGGAAAAGTTGGAAAACATAATAAAACCCCACAAAAATAGGCAGAGAGTTACATAATACTACAAAACCTGGAAATTTATATCCATAGCCTTCACTTTTACTATTTGGAATCTTACTTGGGAAAATGGTTAATTAATGCTAAAGAATTGAAATGGTGATTTACAACCCTGTTTGGAGCAGAAGCCTGGAACAGTGAATTCTGGAGCAAAGCTGTGCATCACAGAGTTTCAGGACAAAACTGCTGTATAGACATTGCTGGAAAAGCTCTGCTTCTGCTGTCTTGTGTCTATTAATCAGTATTTCTGTGTATACACAACGGTTTGAACCATTTTACAAATATTTGTCGTTTGTAGAAGGAGATGTTGCCAAGACCTATCTTGACCCTGCAACCATAAATAAAGTGTCTCAACACAGAGCTCTGAATTTAAAACAAACTGCTTGAAGAAGGTGAGGACAATCATTTTTTATGAAATATGAACAAGCCTTCAATCGTAAGCCAAACACAGAAGAAGTCTTTGATATTGAAAAATCTAAAGAACAAGTGGAGATTTTGGGTTCTATCCATCTTCTGTGACTCCTGCAAGTGTTTTCCACTATCACAGATTTATTCAAGTGTGTTTCATCATTTTATTAGATCTGCCCCATCCTCAGTATCCCAGAGATTTCCAGGAGAACATTAAAAAAGTGGTTCTGTCAGGGACATTTTGCTCTCAGACACTCTCCCAGCAGGGGAAACAAGTGAAACTGTCTTTTTTCAGGCAATTAAAAAAAAACCATGTCATATACATTACTTATTGAGAACATCCCCAGCAGGTAAGACCAAAAATATTCCTTTTCAGAGAGGATACAAACTTCTACAAATCTGAGAAAGAAACTCCCACTAGCAGAGACTTGAAGCTTTTCCCGTGCATCGATTATTTCGTGTGCACTTGCTGTGTGTTCCTTGCATTTTCCCCTGCAGCTCCCGCAAGGGGCTGTTGTCAGACATGAGAGAACTCCAGAGGTGTGATCAGGCACAATGAAAGTCTCTGGGTAGATAGATTCTTCTTTGATAGGCAGATTCTTCAGGATGATCAAACCAGTCAGCACACAGCATCAATCCTGGAATAACTTAAGACACTGTCTGAGACTTGTGCCAAGGGGGAGATGAAGTGACCACAGCAGTCACTACCTTACACAATTACCTCATCCTGGAGAATAAAAAGCAGTGTCCCTACTGTTTATAAACCAGAGCCAACCCTGGCACATCTGCACGGTCTGTAAGGAGCAGATCCTGAAATAAATTATTCCCTCAGTCACACTGAGCCCTTTTTTTTTTTAATTATTATTATGAAAAGTGCTGAGATCCTCTCCGAACAGGAGCTCAGGAGCAAGCCACAATGGTTTTGGGGACAGTGAGAGCAGACACTTGGAGGCAAACGAAACCAAGGGCATAAATATATTTCTTTTAGCATTATTGGGATACATATGGCCTTCTGATGCTGCTCTATGCTCGTTCTCTCTGCTGATTTTGCTCTCTGCTGAACTGAGCATTGGCTTTCAGAATAGTTTTTTATTCCACATCTGCAGAAATATTGCACAACATTAACTTTCGGCAGCCTTGAGCCAGCATGTCCTTTGTGTGCCTGGTGCGTTCTGCTGGCCTTGAACCGTGACAGCAAATAATGAAGTTCTGTTGACTCAGTGTTTATTCTGATAAATCCCAGCCCCCCCCCCCACACTTTTCTTCATGCTGAATACCTAAATGTGTTCTCAAAACCTTTAGCCAAGTCACATCCAAACAAAGCCTCTCTTTGCTGTTACAGTTGTCCCAAATCTGTGTATTTCTAAGAGAGCAGCCACAAGTTTATATCATTGCAAAAGGTAGGATAACTGTTCTGTTGGGTATCTTCCAGTGCTAGACACACACCTATGTGTCTCATCTTTGCCTTTTTCTTGATTTCCTCAAATACTGTTAAAACTGCAGAACTTTCACTTCAAATCTAGGGAAGTTACACCATCTAGTTCCTACTGAACTCACCTTCTGTATAGCTCTGAGTGAGGAAGAAGGGTGTTTTAGCATAAAAATCTATATTGCCAGATGATGAGGGAAGTCTTTGAAAGAGAGAAGCTGGAAGTGCCTGTGCTGCCTTGAGGCAGCGGGGGGAACTGCACAGCAGCAGGGCTGAAGGTGGGGACCAGGGAGGAACAGCCTGTGCTCACACCGGTGTAACTGGGACCAGTCTGGCCACCAACAACCACTGAGACACAGAACAGGGAAGTTCACATCTTATCTAAAGGATAAAAATAAGGATAAAAAGCCTTTCCTGGATTTTAGGCTCTATGCTGGAGGTGCTGCAAAAGCCTTGGTCTGCTGGGGCTGCTTTGAAACTATGACTTGGATAAGAAACAAGAACGGTCTGACCAGAACTGACTCAAATTTCTGCATTATTTGACCCAGACCAGCGTTTTCTTCTGGGATCACCCCAAGTTAGGCAGGGAATGGATTCATTCTGATTCTCAATGTTCCTTGTCAGCATTTTATAGTTGAGTTCCTCTCTGTCAGTCTGCCCCAAGCACTTCCAGCTATGAGCTGACATACTTCTGCAAGATGTTTCAGCTTTGACCAAGCCTCCTTTCTGTGAACAGAGGAGAAGGATCACTACAGCCAACTCTGGCTGCAGTTTTTGACTCCCCACAGGACAGATGCTGATACCCTTTCCCCATGTTCTCTACCACCCTTGCAAAAATCAGGGTATGAATCAAGCTTGTGCTATTTTGGATTCACTCCATTGCCTGAAATAGTCAGAACTATCAAAGTTATTAGAGTTCTTTTCCTTCCTCTTCTTCCCATGAAAAAGCTTGTTCCTCCCTTAAAAAATGGGAGAAGATTCTGAGTTCAGCACAGATTTGCCTGGCTGTGATTTATATCAAGTGCTGCACATGCACTTTTTAAAGTAGGTTTAAAAATGACTTTCCCTAATAGAGATTAAATATTGATTACTTAAGTAATAGCTCTGTCTGTGATAGGAAATAGATGTGCAGCAACCTCCACACATCAGTCACCCACATTATCTGAGGAAATAGCATACCAGATGAAATACAGGAATTTTGCAAGTTCTTTTCTTAAGCCATCCTCTTCTTCTACATAGATACATATAAATATATGCACATCAATTTTTATGTATGTATATATATGTACATAACTCCTTTGAGTTTCCCTGGAAAGCTAGCTAGCTCCTCACTTTCCATTTCACTTCCTCCTGATTATTTAGCATTTTAGTGGTGATGTTAGTGCACTGTCCCTCATAGTTTGTCATACTATGTGTCCTTATCAAAATCCTTGTGATTTTGAAAATGGGTGAGCCTCTGGCATGGAAAAGTGGGGCTTGGCCCTTGGTGTGCTGGTGGCATGATGAGAGTATGTCCTCTGCCAGTGGCAGTGCTGTGTCAGCGGTGTGGCAATGCCATCAATGCCAGGTCGTGCAAAGAAGGGCAGGGACAGAGAGAATGTGGTGTGATGTGACCACAGTGAACAGAGACAAATAGTCCTGGGATGCAGCAGTGAGCCCTGTGGATGTGTCTGCTTTGTGGTATTTAAGAGCTGGAAAGAAGCACCTCATCTTGGAGGGGAAGATGAAGACTTTTCTTCTCCCTTTCACTCCGTTCTTCAGTGTGGAGCAACCTGATGCAGCGAGTGGCATCGCTGCACATCCATGGCAGGGGGCTCAGAACTAGATGATCTTTAGGGTCCCTTCCAACCCAATTCTGTCTGTGATTCCAGGTGTGACAGCTCTTACTGTGTGACATGTACCCTGGGTGGGCTTCTGCCTTGGCTGCCATGCTGAGCCCGACCCCCGAGGTCACTGATTATTCACAGCCTGGATGCCAGTGGGCAGAGTGGGACCTTTGCCTCATGTTTGCCACTGAGCTGCCTGGGTCATAGCCTTGGCTGCTTTCAGCTCTGTGGCACCCAGGGCTGTTCAGCCCAGAGCTCCTCCTGAGCTCGTGTCCTCACAGTATTGCCAACGCCAGCGCCTGACTTTAAACAGGCAGACTCCTCTGCCAACTTGTATTGCAGCACTTTGGTTATCTACTCAATTTGTTTAGAAAAGATAAAAATTTTCCTTGACCTTCCTCTTCTGAGATAGCATCAAAGCAAGGTTAGATGTTAGATAAAGCCCAGGGGCACATGGGTCCCTGCCTGCAGAGTGCACAGCATCTTTGGAGAATGTGAACATGGCACAGAAACTGGAAAAATGTCTGTAAGAGCAGCATCTGTCCAATTACTCTGTTCAGATTTCCTGAATTGTGGGAAGACAGGAGTCCTTTTTAACTCCTGTAGGACATCTTCATTGCTGTTGCTGCAGCCAGAATGTAACATGAGCGTAACCCACTCAAAATAGATTTTTCTGTTGCAGATGTTTTCTTTGAAGTTTTCCTCATTTAGATGGAGGGGTGAAGAAGACAAGTGCCGCCCTCATTCCTGCAGAGATCCCACTTTGGGTTTCCAAGGCCTAACATCACTTTTCTGAGGCCAGGGAATGGTTCATAAGGGATACATATTGCTGACTCTACAAGGCCTCTCATGCCCATCTTCCTGCCAAAGAGTTGTGGATCCATTTCCAGAAGTTCAGTAAACATTAACCCATCTGCATCATTCCCAGAGAGATTACCGTTGTCATGCTGTCCTGCAGGCAAATAAGCCATAACAAGAAAATCATTCTAAAAAAAACAAACACAGCAGGAGGCTTTCAGAGGTGAAACATCTACTTGGTACCTGGCTCTCTTTCATCTTCTACAGGAATGGAGCCTCCAGCTGGCACAAATCCACAGGCAGGCAACAATGTGAGCATCCTGCCAGGAGACACTGAATTGCACTCAAATTGTGCAAGCCAGGCCAGTGGGCTGAAAATCCTTCACTGTGCTGCCAAACACTTTGGCCTGAGCTGGGGTAGTAACATGGTCCTTTTTAGCACTTGTCCAAAACAATCTATCTGGCAGCAAGGAGCTCAGAGCAGCTCAGAAATAGGAGTTAAGTTTCAGCAGGACCCTCTAAATCTGAGTGAGACCCAGGCTAAAGAAGAAGTTTGTCAAGGCCATACAGCAAATACATGTGGTTGCATCAGGAGAGCTCTTTCTTTGCACTGCCATACTTGGGGGTAAAAGACACAGAGAGACAGAACATGGAATATAGTCAAGTATGCAATCAGCTGGGGGTTTAAATTATCCTTCTGCTCTCAGTGCCTGTGACTGTACCTACTAAGCTCTCAGAGTGGCCGGCCACAACTCCTAAAACATCACATTGGCCCTTGTTTTGGCTGGCATGTTTGAGACAGAAGTTTTAGAGGCTCTTGCTATGAGGATAGAATGGGACTGCAGCAGCGTCTACTAAGTCAAGGGCATTTTATATCACCAAAAGTCATTAATCATGTGATGCAAGTTCCCACAAACCAGACGAGAGCATGCCTCTGTCCTGCAGGCACCCCTCAGACCCCATGCGGGGGACTCTGACTGAGGCCATGAAAGGATGAATGCTGCAGAGGCTGCAAAATAATGCAAAAATCCATGTAAGCACAAACTTGTCCATAATGGGTGTGTTTTCAAAAGCCAGGCACTGGAGTGCGAGCTGAAGATGAAATCACAGCCTTTCAGCTCAGTATGTCTGCGCATATGTTGACTTGCTGTGACTGTAGCAGTTTCATGTGGCACCGTTTGTACCAGTGTGCATTTATGTCTACGAAATTTTTTTTTTTCACACCCTTCAGAGCCATTGCAGGCCCCTTAGGAGAACTCTGAGCATGTAAAACAACCACCTTTGCAGCACCCACAGCATGTGCTGAGGTCAGTGGTGTTTGATGGTCTGCAGGAAAATGTCAGGAAAATGTCACTGCACCAAACAGGCACATGGCAGTAGTGGTCCAAGAGATCCTCCTTTTGTTATCTAATTCTCTAAAGCATGTGATAAACACCTCCAATTGAACTTTGATTCAAACTAGCAGAAAATAATTTCTCCCTGGTCAGATGTCTGAAAATTGGTGTTTCATTAACATATTAGCTCTGTCCTAGCTCATTAAAAGCATGTATTCATCTTCATTTTATTAAACCCGTCTGTGGCATTACATCTGGGTTATGAATCCATCATCTCATCCACCCATTTCCTTGCTTTTAATATTTTAAAACCACCATTAAAAAGTAATATAAGCAGAAATTTCAATTTCAGATCATTATCAGTATCTATTAATTGCTTTTCAGCTGGCATATTGTGCACCAGGTGAAAAATTAATAAAAGAGACATTTCTTGAACTGTCCTAAAAAGTGCACTTACTGGGGAAAATCTTGATATTTTCAGCAGGACTCAAACATCAGGTTTGTTGGCTGCTCCAAGTACTAGTTATAATACTGAGTTTTAAATTTTATTTACATTTTTAGTTAAAAAAGACAATTCTGTGGAAAACATGGATTATTGTGAAAAGGTTCGTAGTAGAAAACCAGATATTCTATTAAGGAAAATAGATTAATTGCAATGTTTTTAATATATCCCTTTATTCTTGCAGCAACTACTAACTGCTGTTGAAACTGATGAATTTTTTTTTGTAAATAGTTGTATTGTTAACATTTTTAATTGGGATTGAGTCAGACTGAGAACACTGCTGCAAGAGGAAGTTCAGCATGAGAAGAAACCTGAGTTTTCTTTGTATTTTAAAGTGCACTCAAACAGTATCAAACACAAGCAAGCATAAACCATAAGGAGTGAACAGAAGTTTGACTTTTTAGAAGTATGGAAATTAATCAGGAGGAGGAAAATTGAAATTGTGACCAATCTGCAACTGCTGAAAATGCTTTTTATTCTGATGTGTGTGTATCAGATGCCCTGATTCTCCTCTCCTTGACACAGTTGTAAATTGGAAGTGACTTTTGTGGGAGTTTGCCTGTTACAGCCTGAGAACGAGACTCAGAGACCCGAACAGATTGCAACAAATAGATCCTCTCATATTTACACTTGTAGGAATTTTCTAAATGTGCTTAGTTTTGAAGCAATCTGCATTATCAGAAGCCTAGATTTGTGTTGTCTAGTTAGGTCCTATCACACACTGAGGACCTGCTCAGCCCTGGGCACCTCTCTGAGGATCACCCAGTGACAATTGCCCAAACTGGGTAAAAGCCAGTGCAACAAATCAGTGCAAGAAGACAGTGAGGCTTCAGCTGGAAAATAAAATAAAAGATGGAGCGGGGATTTATCAGTTCCACAGAAAGAGGGTTTGGCCTCAAGGAAATTTTGTGAGATAGAGAGATCCTGTCTGAAGGCAAGGGTCCCATCTTCATTTATGTCTACTGAGAATTTGTCCATTCTACGTGTTGGTTTGGGGGCCAGAACTCTGATGGCAATGCTCTACTCTTTAAATCATGGCAGTGACGAGTAGGAGCAGATTAAAGGTGTCAGGATTTGGCCCGTTGTAGATTAATAAAGGCACGCTGAATGGGAATTTTGTCTTTGTGATTTTCTTGGAAGTGGACGAATAAAGTGCTTTGATCTAGAAAGGGGAGTGTGAAAGGTCACTGGCTAAGCATGTGTGCTGAAGTGCCCTGAGCCATCCAACATGATTAGCATAAATTAGAATCTGACTGCCCAGCTTTATTCAGCTTTATTGATGTCTATATAGTTGCAAAGGCAGAGGGACTCTACCAATCCCAGCCAGCAGAGAGAACCAATTGGGGCATGCGAAAATCCATAAAATGTTTAGTATTTCCAAGTGGAAGCAAATATATGAGTGTCAGTGATGCACGAGACTCATAATTTTAGAGCTTGGGTTTTGTTTGGACCTGGATCCAGACCTTTGGAAGCTTATCTGAACTTCCAAAACTCCTTGTGCTTGCAAAATTTCAGCCAAGTTTTGTGAGTTTATCATGAGATTTTTTTCCATTGTTTCTCGCCCTGGCTGAACCAGTGACAGTTGTTATCAATGCCCAGCTGCAGACCTATCAATATACTATGTGCACATTCCCTCAGGCAAACTGACACACTGACTACAGCCCTGGGAAACCAGAAGCTGTATAAAATTGGGCAAAACAGGCTTATGCCATGTTCAGAATTTCTGCTTCAAAGTCATTTTGGGAAGCAAAGGCATTTTACTCCTCCCCACACACCCTAAGATTAAAAAACCATTAGATGTGTAGATGTGTGACAGTAGGAAGAGGTAGATTCAGTTTTGTACTTGCTCAGAGCATCCGTCTCAGTCCAGCAACGAGTTATACAAAATCCTTCATCACCCCTCCTACCTCTGTGTCTTTTTTAACACTAAGATTCCAGGACTTCTTGGTTCAGTCCCCAGAAACACAGGCCGTCGGGTTGAGAGATCCCCAGTGTGTTGCTGAAGTTGACAACAGGCATTTCACCCCTTTGGAAAATGAAGTTTTCCTCTTCTGAAAATATTGCATAACCAGTGAGAGAGAATCTTTCATTTCTGACTACTTGATTATCTCTCTTGGACGAGCAGTAGGTGATATTCAGGGTTCAGTGATTTGCAGAAAAATGCAGTCTTTGAAAGCAAAATATAAACAGGACAACATCCAAATTACATATTTCTGTTAAGGAAGTTCCTATGGTCAAGGCTCAGCTATGTAAAAAACATGTCCCAAATGACAATCCCTAAGCCAGAAATCTCAAGGTCAAACCCATCATTTTGATCATTTACCCTGACCTCCGAAGAAACAAACCTTAACAAACAATTCCTGCCTCAAGCCTGTAATGCTTGGCATGCATCCTCTGGAAAAATCTATGATTCTGCATTGAAGATCCTAAATGATGGCAGATTCCAAGATTTATGTTGGCATTTTATTCTAATGGCTAATAGTTGTCATTGCTCAAACCAAGAATGTAGTTTCTGTAGTTGTACAATCAGGGAGCAAATGTTGTCACCACTGTAAAGAGCTTGACACAAGAAAACAGTTAACTTGTAGCTGCCAGTTCTTCAATCACACTGATTTTCCTTTTCCCGCTGGAGAAATTTTTCCTAAATGGACGGTGAAATAACATAGTTACTCTAGGTGCTGAATAGAACCTAAACTGAGTATTCCAATGGGCTTTTGTTTTTAAAAGTAAAGAAAAAAAATATATTTACAACACATGCCTTTTGTTTCTCTTTAAACTGGAAACACAGTATATAATTTTCAAGAACCACAGTGCCTCTATTTTTTCCGACCACAAATTAACCATAGTTCAGTGCAGTGAAATGCAGTAAGACTGATGGAATGCTCTGCCTAAGGGATGACTTACCCCTAACAAAAATTATGCTTTGCTTCCTATTTGTTGTGTTCAATAATATTGCCTGTCTAAATACTTTTGGTTCAGTACTGACACCAAATGAAGAGGAAAGCCTCCAGAATGTACAGACGTGCAGGATTATGTTTCGTTTGTCTCTGTTCGCTGTCCTAATTCAAAACAGTCACCCAACCGCTGACTTATGACTCGAGGAGACATATTGTGGGGTTTTTTTCAAATGTATTTCACAAAACCACCCAAACTCAAAGGGCGACTTTCTGTCCTCAGCTACACCCCTGCAAGAGCAGCAAAGTTTATAAGTTTGCACATGTGCAACAGAGTGGTTTGAAAAAAATCCTGCACGTTGCCTTTTTAGTTTGTTATGTTTGAAAATGCAAATTATTTACTCCAGACATGCCTGAACAGTTTTTACAAGGGGCCAATAAACAAAATATAGATACTTTGTACATCTACCAGTAGATGAGTGGATTTTGTTGGCCCTGATTAGAAATCTACTCTTTGAGGATTTGTTTCCTCATCCAGTTGCTTTAGTGTCAAAATTTTCTCTTTAAACATGGAGAAGGGCAATAAAATTCAGCTTTTCTCCTACACCCTGCACCCCAAATTGCATATGTGCAATGAGAAATAGTTAAAAATTCTTTCCAGATGTTAATTAAAAATCTCAGTATCTATTGGAATTAGCCCTTGGTACATACTTATACCCATAGCAGATGAATGTGTGAGAACATGCTTATTAGCAAAGTACTGAAAAAAAATCTATATTCTCCATCAGAAGATCTGCTCCAATTCCCTTGGCAGAATTAGTGGCTGAGTGCATCAAATGCCTGCCATGTTTCTGAAGGCTGGTGTGAACCTGTAATTCTGCTGCATGTAAATAGCTCCCCCGAGATTAATGGGAGTATTCAAGCAGGCAAATGTCGTGCACACTGGGTGGCAGGATCAGGCCAGCAGTTAGCACATCCCTCACAGTTACAGTGACTTTTCTTCAGATTTAGCAACTGTGATTGCTACAGAATTTCCATTAAATTTTCTCACTTGTATCCCAAAAGAACACAGACTTAGTACAGTAACCATAATTAGGAAGGACTTAAGAAAAATAAGTCCTATTATGTGCAATGCCCCATCACTGGCAAAAAGAATGGTGCATATTATCATTTTATTTTGCCTGGTTTTAGCTATTTTATTTAAAATTTGATTGAAACTCTAATAAGGATTTGCTCTAGAAATCCTTACCTGCTCAAGACTCCACTAAGCTATAACAGTGAGCTTTTTTTCCCTTAAACTGTAAAGAATGAAAGTTTGCAGAGAAATATTTTAGCTGTCAGCAATAGATATGAAGAAGGAATTAAAATTCAGGAACTCCTGTGAGGAATTTATCTAATGTTAATCATCTGAAAGTAGGAATCTAGTCTAAACTTGCTGTCTCAGATGCCTCAGTGTCCAGAATATGAAGAACTCCATCTCAGAACAACTGTCAAAGGTAAGTGAAATAATTACTCCCAGAAATGCACCTTTTTTTTTTTTTCTTTTTTTTTTTTTTCCTTCAGAAAGCTCCAAAATGAACAGACAGGCCCAGGCATCTAAGTTTTAGATGGTCAATACCCAGCTAAGGTAAACTTCTGCTCAGTGTCCATTCAGTATCTCAAGCCTTTCCTGGATTTTTGATCACAGAAGCAGCTCCATCAGCAAGAAGTGCAGCTTGCCTCAGTAACATGGCCTGGCATGCTGGCATGAGCTGTGCTGATACAGATCTTGCTCTATATATGTCGTACATCTGTACCCACACAGTCGAGATCCCAAGTGCTGAGGCCTCAGCCTGTCTCCTTGATTAGCCCTAATGAAATGTATGTTTTTGTGATGAAACCCAGACTAACCTCTGTTTGACATTCAACTTCCATTGTAATCTCAAAGATTTGGGCTGATCTTGCTCCCAGACAGTGCATTTTGATAATGCCTCAGCTGCATAGCTGGCCCATTCCCAAGTGAAAACATTGGTTCTGGTCAAATTGTGTCTGGAGTGTTGGATTCATCCTGATTATAAGTCAGGGGAGACTCCAGCTCTTAATTCTCTCTTCTGCATGAATAGCTGCTGAAATCCCTCTAACAGGTAACATAATATAGGGGAAGACTTCCATAAAACTTCAGCAGAATCTCAGTTTAGAGCTAACTCTAAAATTCACATGGATCTCAACCCTGTTACCAGCCCTCAGCTCCCAGACAGAGCAGTCACACACAGCCAGGACATCACATGGTCCTCAGAAAAATTCACTGAATTACTGCTGTGGCATTTTCTTTAGATGCTGCGCCATTGCCCTGCAAAAATATGGAGTCCCTACTCTACCTGGCAATATTTACTGGTATACCATGCAGAATGGAGGTATGCATGCAGAATGGAGTTTTGCTAGGTGTCCCAGCAGTCTGGCTCCATTCCCCAGATACCTGTGTTTCTGAAATGCAAGAAGTTGGCATTGCCTCAGTTTTCCTATTTTCCTTCATATCTGAGTTTTTCTCTATATCCATCAGGACTAGAAATATTTATTTTAATTTTTTTTAATGCTTATGCTAGGCTCAAATTAAGGCAGAAGTGTCCACTCGCACTGGCAAAACCAGATTTGAACCCTGCCCTTTACAAGGGATTCCACAGACATCCATGTTCTGGCCCAAGCACTGCACCACTGAGTCAAACCAGATTGATCTGACAGAGTGTCATGGACTGGACAAGATGTACCTAGGAATAAACAAAAAACCAGGTGAAAATATAGTGATACTTTACTCCAAACTTACATTACTTTCCAAGCAATGAGGGATTTGTGGTTCATGAACCCAGTGCAAGTCCTCTGGCATTTCATAGTCCTCTTTGCCATGGTGCTGCCCAGTAAAATATTGACCAGTGTCTTGAAGCAAAAATAAAACATCAACACCCAGTGTCCTCTGATACTGCAGAACTTAACAACCCACGAATGATGGACCACCTGAGCCTGCTTCAAACATGTCCCAGGCGTTTCTTGTGGTCCCTTCGTGGGAGGGGATGGATGACAAACAATAGTTTCCTCATCTTCTCCATCACACTTTTGATTTCATATCCACTGACTGTTTTGTCTTCCTTTTTTTTTCTGGGTAAAGAGTCCTATTCTGATTATCCTTGGCACAGACACTACTCCAGACTTCTGACAATATCTATTGCCCTCTCTTTATCTTCTCCAGCTCTGCTGTGGCTTTTTTTCTGAGACAGGGAAACCAACACTGTGCAAAAGTGCTGGCACACTATGGATTGATCAAGGAAAAATAATATTTTCTTTTCTGTCCTCTATTCCTTCCATAATAACCAAGCATTGAACCGATGTTTCTCATTAAGCTAGCACTTACAAACCCAGATATCATACCTGTGTCATAAGTCAGCTTTGACATCACTGAATATATGATGCTGAGCCTGTGGAGAGCAGCACAGACTATGCAGAGTTATTTAAGAATGGGCAATGTGAAATTGCCTTTAATTGTCCTCCGTGAGTACTAAGGACAGCTGCAGCCTTTTGTTCTGAAGTGCAATCAAAATAAACCTGCTCTAAAAGAAATATTTCCCCTGGCCAGACATGGAGGAGAGACTGAAAAGTTATTGGAGTCTCCTCTGCTCCCTTGCAGCTCCATGACTTTCACCTGCACTTGTGCTGCAATGGATCCAGTGGCTGCTGAGCCCTGGGGAGCAACCTCAGTCCTGACTGCATCCATGCACAGATCTGGTCCCAGCAGGCCAGAGACAAGAGGGCGTAGCTCAAGACAGCCAGCTGTTGGACAGAAGCTTTCAAGGCCTATAGGCTACCTTAACACACCAGCTGTGGAGGAGAGAGAAGCAGAGGTCAGGGTACAAGGTCTGACCCCTCACGGGTCAGATTTGTTGGAGCACTGTACTGCAGAGAGCTGCCTGCCATCTCTCCCAATGGGGTTCATGCCCCTCTTCTGCAGCCACATCCTGCATAACCCATAACTCCCTTTATTCCCCTCTCTGTGCTGCAGTCTCACTCTTTTTAAGTTCTTCCATGAACTTGCTGCTTTAACCAGGAGCTCCACCAGGCTCCTGCATCACGCCTCTGTTCTGCTGAGGGAGGGAGGTGGGAGCTGGGAAGAGAACAGCAGAGCAGTGCCTCTCTGTTTTTCCTGGATGTCTTTCATTCACCCTCAGCTGAGTTTTCTCCCCATTCAGAATAACTAGCATACTTTGGGGAACATTTCTCCTCACAAATCTCGAGGAGGCGGAAGCGCTGCAGAGCTGCTGCTTCACTAAAGAGCACGTTATTCCAAGGCTCAGATCTTATTACAATTCCCTTACTACAGCAACACATTTTTTCCGCTCCTTTTCAAAACCTCAAATGTTGTTATGGCGTCAATGTTAAAGAAGTTTCGGCTTGCTTGGATTTCAGTCTCTTGGCCTTGGATGGAGGGGAAACATTATTTCTCTAAATACATGAACCCTTGTGCACACACACACTTGCACGCTCCTAGACCCCACTCTTGCAATAGGATCTGCTCAAGCACAACCTTCTGCCCATCCAGAGTTGTGTTGAATGTAAATCGAGCATATCTGACAGCTCAGGCCCTTTTAATGTGGTGCTTTGGTAATGCTGCTACTGACAGGATCCAGGAAAACAGCAGCATGGACCAAACCCAGCCAGGCAACTGTCCCAGTGTTGTGGCAAAGAAGCTAAAGTTAATGGAGACCCAACTGATGCTGCTGGGACCCTGTACATATCCAGGTCTCTACTTTCAGCCTAGTGGGGGAAAATGTGGTTTGTGCTTCCCACTGCAAGGCAGAAGTGGCGGGAGGTGAGAACCCAGAGCTCTTGCTGCTGCAGCTCTGGGCAAACAGGCACCATGGCACAGAGGCACAGAAAAGCACCTGCTGGCATGCTTCCTCAGCCCCCTGGGCTTCTATTCTCTGCATATGTTAGAAGGGAGGGAGATGTGGAGCACAGAAATTGATACTGGATTTTGGGAGGGATTGTGGTGCTGCAGTTGTCCTTTGGGCTCAGTTTTGTGCCCTGCATGCAGCCTGCACACCCTGGCCACCTTCCATGGTGACTGAAAGGGTCTGTCCCATCTTACAAGACCAGTAGAAGAACCCAGCCCTCCTTGATGTCTTCCTCAGTACCCAAGGCACTTGGTGCTGTCTCTGTCACCAAAGCATCTGGTCACCTTCTGGCCTTCAACACATTTTTTCCTTCAGCAGCCCAGGGATAGATGGTCTATTTATCACACTTGAAAACAAGGCATGGAGCATAGCCAGATTGCTAACGTTTAGGTGCCTGAAGATGCAGACATGCATCTGGTGGAATTGTGAAGCATGTGGAGGCACTTCCCTACCACTGAGCTTGAGCCAGGTCCCACAGTGGGTCTGGGCTGTATGCAGGAGGAATTGGGCAGAGTTTATAACAGACTTTGTTGATGAGACTGTCAACCCCCCCCCATACACTCCAAGAACAGCTTGTTTCCCACCAGTGAAAATTGTTATTCTCGCACTGTTGTTTCACAAGTTCTGTTTCCAGCAATGCCTGATCATAGATAAGAGAAATGCAATCTCAATATGTACATCTTGGGCTTTGTTTTTCCAGGACCAGCTAGGCATTGTGGTGGGAAGAACAACATTTCACTTCTTTGTCCTCAGCTTCTTCATTTTCTTCTGCTCAGACTTGAGTTCACAACAACACTGCAAACCACTGGAAGGGGGATAAGATAATCCCCTGATCTGGAATCAGTTTCAGTCTTGCCACATGGACAGGTACTGATATGATTCAAAAATAAATCTGCATTTCTTGCAGTGTGCACTCTATTAGTGGCTTCCTGCAGGCTCTTGGTATTGCTTAACACCTCTCACAGAAACAGTAACTGAGCCCAGCACTTCCATCTCAGCCTCAAAGCATCTGGGATGCCTTGCCAGAGCAGAGGGGATGAATGAGATGCCTGGGAGTTGTCCTCTCGATGACTGCCATAACAATGATAATATCATCAGAGGGTTCATTTGTGTGGCATTAAACCTGTGACTGGGCAAGAGACCTCTGCTACCAACAATTCTGGAGCCCTAAGTGATGAGCACTTGCAGAAGGAGCACCTGCATTTCTGAATCTCAGTCAGAATTACCTTTTTGCAAAATAAATAAAAGAGAATGACTGCACTCAGGTTCCTCCACTCTGATTAACAAAGGTTCAGGAGATTGGCTGGAGCCTACAGAGAGGGGTGACTGTTTGGATCAGATCTGGATTTCATCTCACACAGGTTAAACAGGTTCTGGAGATGAAGGAAAGATAAACAGAAATCTTGTCTTTTGAGCTAATTTTCACTGTTCCTGTGAGCCTCACAGTTGGATATAACACTCCAAAGTAATAACTAGTGGAGGGGTCTTCGCAAGGATGGGAACTCTCTGGTGAATTAGAAGTCATTTACATTACTTGTAAAAATCTGGATATTATTTTCTGCCAGTGTCAACATGAGGTGTAAACTCAGACACAGGATGGCAAGCCAGAGTTAAAATAAACCTGTGAGGCAGGCATAAACTGTCATCCAGCATGGCCAAGCAGCTTCTGTGTCCTCCTCCCCACCACAAAAATTAACCTGAGAAAAGGCAGCACAGTGCAAAGCAAGAAGGTTAAGTTGCACTTACCTTGGAAGAAAGGCTGGACAGGAATTGTTTAACCCAGCCCCTTGACCTGATTTCTGACAACAGGAAGCAAAAAGCAGTGAAAGCTGATATCCCTTTTATCATAAAAGACAGGGACTCAGTTTTGTGTCTCTGGTTTAAGTGTCCCAAACAGGAGAAGGTGGGAAAAGAGCAGCCTTTGTTCATTGCAGGTTACCTAAGCCAGCCACAGTGAGTGGCTCTGTGCCTCCCTGGGACCAAAGCATGATGGTGACACTGGGGTAGAGGTCCTTACCCCCTGTCCCCCTACCCTAGAAGGGCAGCATTCCCCAACCTGGTTTTTTTCTGGTTCTTTATTGTATGGTCTCTGGGCACTTTTGGTGCCTAGTCCTGTTGGTCAAGGGTCATGATCTCAGTCCATGTGTCCTGTGGCTGCTCCAGGACCTCCTTCTAGCAGTGATGTCCTCTGGGAGAGTCCCAAGCCACCAAAAATTCCCCCAGATACCTGCCTCCACGATAAAACTTGTGCTTAACCTGAAATTAAACCTTGAACCCCTGTAATCTGGGAAGCTACAATGGTCCTCAGAAGTCAGGGCATCCCTTCTCAAAACCTAACCCTCTGACTGGGCAGAGCAGGCTAAAGGCAAGCCTGAGAAAGAGAGAAAGAAATGAAGACCTCTAGAGAAAAAGCATGTTTGAGAGTTTCTGAGTGGTATTCCCCCTTGTCCTCTTTTTAATTAATGCCAAAATTCTCTTCGTTAAATCTCTTCTGCCAGGCTCACGCCTTGACATTGGTCTGCCATACCTGGCCATCTGCTTTGTCTGACCTCCTGACATGCAGAATATTTCTCTCTGAGCAAAGAAACCTAGCTCTGCTGTCCTGCCAGGCACATTTTAACAAATCCAGCACACCGGGAGAGAATATCTCCTTACACCATGCAAAATACCTGAGAAGTCCGCGAGCCTCAAGGGGCATCACACAGAGGGAGGAGAGGGAGGTTAGATTCCCCAGCTGAATCTCAGAACTAATCCCCGGAGGGAAAAAAATCCCTCCGTAGTCCTCATGAGGGCTGTTGTTGGCAAACTTTGCACAAACAAGACTCCAGCAGACACTGCCACAAGGGTCCTCAGTGTTTCCCTCAGCCCGTGTCTCTTGTGGGCTGAGGAGCGATGCGATATTTGAATGTGAATGGCGGCCGAGGATCGGGCATTAATCACCAGCCTCTGAACGCAGCTCCAGCATCTTCCAGGCTCTCTGCAGACCTGCTTAAGAGTAAGGAGGGGAAAGTGGACTCAGAGGCCAGCTCTTGGCACGGCAGAGGTGATTGAGGCATGGGGAAATGGCTGTAGCAATCAGACGAGGGGAATTAGGTTCATAGGATCTCCAAGACCTTTAGGATTCCTATCCTTCCTATTATTGCTTGTGACAGAGTTGATAAAGCACCCCAGAAAAACCACCAGGCAGCCATTAGCAGACGTCAGTCTTTCTAATCTTGGTTTTGGCCTTGAGTGATTGAGACCAGGTTGGCCATGGAATACAAATCAAGAACACGTGAGTTTTGGGAAGAACTAAATCCAGGCAGCAAGCCCTGTCAGAGGAATAATAACTCTTAGCCAAACCGACGTGTATCAGACCTGGCTTCCACAGCGCAGTCTCAAGCTGGATTTCTAGTAAATATAAATCAGTGCAGCTCCACTTAAATATGCGGTTCTACATACCAGATGAAGCTGGCCAGGATGTCAGAGATAGCTTAGTGCTTCTGCCACCAATGATAGTCCATGGACTTCAAATGCTGCTGGGGAAAGCAGGCATCCACCTGAGAGTCAGATACCCAAAACATCTTACTTAGTAAAGCCCTCTGGGTCTTGGATACCAGTTAGCTTCCAGGCTTCTTTTTCCTGAGAATGGTTTTCATCACATGGCCCACTTCAGGGAGGGCCACTGGTCTCTCACCTCCACCTCTTTGCTGTGGTCCCACCATGATTTGCCAGTGGCTTCCATTTGGTCTTTCTGACAGACACCACAGCTGCTTGGGTTTTAGAAAACTCGGCTAAGTCATACGCATCAACAAAAAATATGCAGGTGAATTAAGAGTGTGAAGTGTTTCATCAGTTCATTATCAAATGTTATTAACCCTCCTATAAAAATAGGTGACTTGTGTAAGGTAAGGAAGCCCAACTTCTACCAGGGCAGGTTTTTATTACAAGCAGACTTAAAACATAAGTCTTTAATAAGGCTGCATACAGCAAGGACTAATACAGTCATGTCTCAATGGAGCTGCTTCCCAGATGCTGACAAATCAGACAACTTCTTCTTTGGCTCAGAGATCCTATCGAAGCAGTAAAAGTGCTTCCACATGTTCATTATGTAGTGCAGAGTTGCTGTCTGGTTATTAATGTATTTGCTGTGCAGAGCAGAGACCCTGGCCTGCCTAAAACATGGGTCTTCCTTCACTGTTCAGTGTCTGTCTCCAGCAGCATGTCCTCTGATGTGGAGAGAGAAAAGACACAGTTTTCTACCCCATGAAATGAGTCAGAGCTTTAAATCACTCCCAATTATTTTGTAATCCTCAGATTTAGGGCATACAATATTCTAAGTTAAGCAGAAAGGGTCTGCAAAGGTTAAAGACAATAAATCAGAAGACAGGAAGAAAGACTGAAAAAAATTTAAAGGAAAGGTAATATAGGACTTGAAATAACCATTTGGTGGTGCTGAACAGAGTGTGTTTGGTGACAGTTTGATGGAAAGAAGTATTAAGTTAGAATGTGCATCTAAAACTCACTCCTCTGTGGTTGGTTTTCTTTCTTCAGGTGTTGAAATTTGCAGCAGAAATGTGGCAGTAACTCACCATCAAATGTACATTGTACAATGGTGATAACTCAGCCCCAGCTTATGACTGGCTGGGCTTTGTTCAGGTCTTGTGATAAAAAACTGATAGGAAAGCTGACCTCAATTATTCATGTTTCTGATTGCAACTTCCTTCATCAGCCCTGACAAGCCGGGTAACCTCTGCACCCCGGTTTCCTCCTAAGCTGTGCACCTGTGGCAATAATGGAGTTTTAATGCAGACACTGCTGCACCAAGGTGAAATATGAGCATGAGGGGTGGCAAAAGCATGGTCTGAGCGCAGGAAGGCTTTTTCACATAAAATATGTGGGGTACTTGCAACGCTGGTGAGACCTCTGTTCTTGCAGCCGTGGCCATGGCTGAGAAGATGGGACACCACTACCTGGGGGGGCTGGATCTGCTCCTGATGGTTCGTGTAGCCTCTGTTCCAGCAGTGACTGCGAAGAGAGGGGAGAAGGCAGGTACAGAGGAGCCATGCAAAAAATAAACAAATCAAAGGTCTGAACCCCTGTGATAGAGAGCAGGGTTTGCATGGAGGTGTGTTCACCAGAGAGGCTCACCCTGTTCCCATTGTGTTTATTTGCAAAGTAAAGGTGAAGCCATTGAAATAACAGTGTGCACCAAAATCAGTGGAAAGACTCCCATAGTGTTCAGCAGTATTTGGCTTAAGTCATAAAAATGTCATGTTCACAGTGCTGTTTTACTTCTCTATTTTACAGCATTTCCCAGACAGGAATGGTGTCCATCCTTCACACACCACTGGATGAGAGAGGGAAAGTTGTACATGGCTAAACAAAGGAATTTGTTAGGAGGGCAGAGAAGTGTTGCAGGCTGACCCAATTTGTAACTTCAGGTCAACACAGTGTGTTAAGAGTCAATGAATAGCTTGGCTGGGAAAAAGAAAATTAAAAAATAGTTGTTCAGATATATTAAAAATAAAATGTCTCCTTTGAAAAATGTTATTTAGATGAATACCTATGTTTGCTTTACTTTAAAGGTTAAATATAACGTCAGGAAATTAACATTTAGTTTGGGGTTGGATTTTGAATCAGTTTGACTCTGCTTTGGATGAATTTCATCCAAATTTTTTTTCAAGTGTTTCATTTCAATGGGAAAACTACAAAGCCAGTTCTGTTTCAGGACAACTCCAACTTATATTTTCTGTTCCGAGCTTTTAGTTCTGTGGCCACACTAGAAAAGCAGCTATTCAGAACATCTTAATTACAGATGAAACCACAGTCATCTCAGTGCCAGTAATGAGCAGATAACTTCTTGGATCATACTGACTGGCAGTACAGTAGGAAGCCAATGCTGTGCATTTCAAATTTATGTAACATTCTCTTATGAATCCATTTCTCCTGCTCCTCCTCTGCTGTTTTTGCAAACATCAATATAGTAGAATAGGAGCATCACAACAGGAGCAGGAGAGTGGAAGTTTTGGAAATACAACACACACAGTCCCTTTCAGGTAGAAAGCAAAAGCCAAAGGAACACTGACTGAGCAGATTTATATGTACATTCTTACTCAGAAACTCTTAATAACCGACTACAGCCCCTCATTTCCCAGCCATCAACTGCTTCTTTCATGGTTTATATTAACATGCTGATATACACACAAATCCTAGAAATGAAAACTATGCAATTGCCTTGCAAACCTTATAATCCTGTACTCATCCTCAGCCTCCCAGTGTGTGTGCAAAGGTTTTCTGCACACAGTAATCAGCAGTATAAGCACATCGGGCACCTTCATTCAGAGCTGTCTCCTGGGTCTGTGATGCTCTCTGTGAAGGTAGGACCCTGCCAAACCCACCAGTAATAGAGCCCATAAAGGATCAGTCACTTGTCAGCTGGCAAAGGCAGAACAGGTTTTCAGCTCTGTTTTTCCATGCAAAAATAGCCATGTTTTTAAAAAATAAGAGATAAGCACACTGACACGGGGAATGTGAGAACAGACTCTTTGGTAATCTCCATTGCATATATGGATGCTCAAGACACATGCTGGGACAGGATGACAGCACAAGGTTGCAGCAGTGGCCTGATTTTTTTAGTAGCTTCATTTGTAATCAGACAAGGTATTGTAGAATGAGATATTTATTCAACTGTGAAAATGCTGCCATATAAAAACATTGACAGATCTATGTAGTGTTAAATTTAATTTTTTTTGTGTGGGTTTGTGGATATGTTGAACATGACTCTTGCCATCCATAACTGCTAGAGCAGTAAGGTCTGGATGCACAATGTGTTTTGGAAGAGATATGATCCTTCAGGCTCAGGAAGGTCTAATTACCAAGGTGAGAAGGACATTTTTTCCACAGCAGGTCAGTCTACAATTGCTTTCTTTAGGAGCAGTCAGAGCTAGTTGCATTGGACCCAATGGCCAGATGCCCTGGCCACTGGGCTAGCACAGTCAGGTCTGATTCAGTCTGGCAGTGTGACCACTGCATATGCTCAGCTTTTCTGGAGCAGAGTATCCCTTTTAATAAAAATTTTTCTAAACGTTTTATTGTGGGAATTTCTTTGGGGGCAGTATTACTCATTGGACTTTGCAGGGAAAAAAAAAAACCACCCTCCCTTCTGGCTGATTTTTCAAAGTTTATTAAGAACATAATTGGAATCCTTCTATACTGAAAAATATTTTGCCAGAGATTGATAATGGTGTGCAGACTAAGGATAAAGGCAAATTTAATCACTGCTTTTATTATTCTATTTTTCTGAGCGGGGTAATTTCCCATCATCCTGAGTGGCTTTGAACAGCCACAAGTTGAAACAGTGATGATGGAATTTCCTGGGAACAAATTAATGTGGAGGCACTGGGATATTGCAGTAATAGTGTGGTAAAGGAATGTGCCTTTTACCACACGCCTCCTTCGTATTGATGTATATTTTGGCTAACGCCAAGTGTCACTTGCAAAATATGCACCATGTTGTGGCCCGTGTTTTTCTGGCCTCTCCCAGACCAAAGCGGGGAGCCCTATTTCATGTTAGTCACTCCTGATCGTGGTCCTGCAGCTCTTTCCCATGCAGGCTGAGCTCCCACTGATTTCCAGACGGGCATGTACAAGTTAGGGCTGCTGGATCCGTCCCTAACATAGTAAAAATAGACAGTTACTTGGTTGTTTTCATTAAAAGGAGAGGAAGGAGAGCATTATATAACAGAAGGGTTTTTGGGGGGAGCACTGGTTTATTTAAAACCTCCAGTGATAGCTGCTTTCCCTGACTGGAATTGGCTCTGCAGCAGGGCAGGAAAGCTGGGATCTTGCCATTGCTGGAGAGCAATGCTCTTTTCTTTATTAGCAGACAATAAGCCACATTCAAGACATGCTAAAGAGCTGGAAGACAAGCAGGCAAAGCAGAGAAATTCAAAGTGAGGGCTGGTGCTTGGGAGCCTGGCGTTTGCATTGCCTGCAAGGGCGAGGCAGACACCACTGAAGATGCAGCAGCTCTTTGCCAGTGCTCTCAGTGCTAGCGGGAATCTGGAGGCAGCAGTGGGTTTAATTGACACCTGTGCAAATTGCTTGCCTGTAGTAGACAGAAATCCTGCAGGACTGGAGCAACTGGATGAGTGCAGCAGGCAGGGCACACCTGAGAGGAGATGGCATTTTTTAGGGCAGTGAGGGAAATTCAATGACCTCGCAGCAAGCGACAAAAAGGGGTGCACAGGGGCTGGAGGTTCTGCTACTGGGACTTTGGCCCTTGTGCCATGTGAAAAAGAGAGATCTCAGTGCTTGCAACCTCTGTCCTGGCTCTGAGCACCGTCAGCTGTCCCCTCAGGTGTCACCTGCCCAAAGGATATGGCCACAGTGCTGCTGACAATACTTGAGCAGCCCAAAGGCTGCTGTCTTTTCTCTGGCAAGAGAAAATGCTTGAAGAGAGTGAGAGCTGAACTTATCTACTACATCCCTAGATGTTCTCCTGGCTGGCTCCTCTCCTGATCCATGTCTTCTTGGGAGAGGCATGGAGAGGCACAGCTCTCCAAATACTTGGAGGAGGTGCCTGAGCTGTGGCCTCACACCAGAGCTCTGTGTGCTGTGGGACATGGGAGCTGGTCTGAGGCATGGCCATGGACGGGTGCTGGCACACCCTGAGCTGGCTGCAGGCCTCCCAAAGAATGCCAGCTCTCTGATGACACCGTGCTGGGTGTCCTCAAAAGTCCTCAGAGCAAAGTATTTTGCATTGTGCATGTGTTGATCCCAAGCCCAGTTTTTCTATTGTTTTCAATGGAATTTGTTTTGGGCCACAAGGCCCTGAATTAACATAGTGTTGAGCATGGCACGTCAAGAGAACTAGAACACCTGATTAGGAAAAGGTATTTTTAAAAAATTATTCCCTGCCTGCGAAACTTATACGTGGAGTTGGGTTTAGAAGGACAAAATGCTGCCACTTCTGTGGGACTTCAGCAAATCCTGATGTGCTTTGCAGAGCACCTGGCTGTGGGCTCTAAAATTAGACCCACTTCCAAGTGAAATACAGAATATTCTCACTGGGAACAACAGGCTGTGCTCATTCCTTGAGCCAGTTTTATCACAGTATTGGGGTTCATAACATGCAAAGGCAAGGAAAAGTGTCAGAGTCCTGGCAAAGGCCATCTGAAAAACCTCGTTTCAGAACAATCACTGAATAAAAAAACACAGCAACCTAACAAAAATGTATTTCAGCAGTGAGACATTAACTTTCAACATTGAGCCAAGGGGCATTTCTCACATGTAGTTTCAAATGAAAAAAAGAGAATTGTTGGCACTGCCTTTGTTGCAGAGGTTCCAGAGGAGTAATTAAACAGGAGCCACTCAGAGCTGGCTTGGGGGAAAACGTACTCTGTGATCTTGGAGTAGGAAGGACTGTGTGCCTGCCTGTTTGCCTGTGTGTGTGTGTGCACATTGGGGTTTTTTCATTTTTTAATCATATTTGTGCATTATTTTCCAGTGTGTCCATGGCACCTTATTTCAATGAACAGTTTGAAAGGCATATGCTGTTGAGGAAAGGGGAGAGAAACTCTCCTGATCTTTTTTTTCTCTTGTCTCAGTGAACATGCCATTTTTTGATGCTTTTCCCAGGGCTTCTGTGACCTATGCTTTACACCACCTGGCTGGTTTAATTCATGAATCCTCTATTAATATGACAGACTCTGCAAAGGTGACCAAAATGTTAAGGAGACAGATGTCATCAATATCTCTCAAGGGTAAATACTTGAATTTTGCTCCCTTTTTGTGTGACTGGTCTCTGTTCTGATCTTGGCACTGTGGCTGAGCCACTGAGACTAATTCATTTTTGTTTCTCCCTCAGATGCTCTGGATAAATGTTAATCATAATTTTAACAGTTTCCTGTGCTTTTCTCAAATGTCAAAGCCTTTCTTTTCTGCCACTCCTGCTGGAGAAACCCCATTTTACACAAACGAGCAATGTAGTTGTAAGCTTCCTTATAACTCCTAAGAAGACACAGGGTGTTTTCTACTACCACCAGGGCACATTATATCCTTCAGGCAAGAAAATAATTCTTTGCTAAGGGTATTACTAGCTCCATGCTGAGCATCGGCTCAGCATCTTGCTCTCATAGAGAACTCACCTGGAAAAGTATCTCACCATCTGATGTGGCTGTCCCAGTGGTGACTAAAGTGGAGGCTGGACTGAGCAGAAGTTGGTCTGGGGCAGATATAGCACAGGGAAGGGAGAAAGGGTCCCAGTGACACAACTAGAGTGTTTAGACAACAAATGGTCATCACCAGAGGGGCTAAGGAGAGGATGATGGTCTCTGGGGTGGTCTCGGCATTAATGGGAGTTACCACAAACGAACTCAAAATTCTGCCTGTGCTTAGAAAGCAGCAAAAGCAAGGAAATGAGTAAATCTCTTCTTTTCATTTCCTTGCAAGTTGCTTAGTGCTCTGGATCACAGTTACACTGCCCGGATAGAGCCCGTGTAAGAAACCAGACATCAAGCCCAGATCCAGCCATGCTCTCGGCTCCAGGACACAATTCATATCTGAGTCCACATCGTGGGCCTGTTCCAGCCTGAGCACACTGCACTTCTGCTCCCAGACAAAGCCTCACATCTACGCTGTCCACATCATATTTATCCTTAGGAGACCGAACCAGGAAGATTGTTTCATCTTTGGAAAAAACCTCTTTTGCAAACGGGCATTGTGCTGGTCTCATCTCTCCTTTCACACTCCTTCCCAAGGCAGTTACTTGTCTGCTGTAATTTACTCTTTAATGCAGCACTTTCCTATTCTGTGAGACAACAATCATGAAGCATTTAAATTCCAATTGAGTAGGGCTGGAGTGCAGAGGGGCTGCGGCTTGTGCAGCGCTGACAATGGGAACCTGAGACAGGGGACACCAGTTCAAGGCCCCCCAGGAAGGAAGGCTACAAGCTTCTCCCTCACATTCCCATCTCCCTAGAGATGTAAATCAAGAAAATGAAGGGAGGGGAAGAGGAGGAGGGGGGTGTTTATAGAAAGAAAAGGGAAAATGGATTGAGTTGTGCTGAATTCTAAGACAAGGATCAGCTACACAAGAGAACTATTGAATAGCTGTGAAATCTGGAATTGAGCCATCAAAAAAGCTGCTGAGCTGCATGTGAATCAGGTTGATTGTTTTTGAGAAGCACCTGATTTTTTTTTTTTTTTGCCCCCCTCTCTGTCTCCCAGGCTCCGTGCTTAGCCTTGGAATTTGAACATGACTGCTGATGTGCTAAACTGCTTTTCCTCGAGATAGAGACATTTTAGGAAGCGGGAAAGAAGGGAGGGTGGGGGAGCATCTCTCTGGATGTGAAGGCCATGGTACCAGGATTGTGAGCTGACAGGTTCCCCACTGCTCTCGGGAATGGCATTGAGGACTTCCCACTGCTGGCAGAGACCAAGTAGGAAAAGCAAAGAGCTGTAACTCCATGGGACAAGGAGTTTCAAGGGCTGCTGGCTGCCCTGTAGCTGGGCTGCAAGTATATTTTGCCAACTCTTCACCAGGTTTGTGCTCTCAGGAATTCACATTTCCTATCTTGTCACTCAGGACAGAGACAGCACCTATTTCCTGATGAGTGGTCCCTGCTGGACCTTGGGAATATGAATTGCAAAGCCCCAATTTAATACCACACATATCAGCACAGCGTATGATTTTCTCATGTGCATTGGTAGAGTTATAATTCCCTCTGCAGCATTCACTGGTGAGGGAAGCAAAGCACAGAGATGCTGAGATGCTGTTTTCCCAAAGAGAACTGTGATTCCAGAGTGGCCTAAAAAGGCACACTGAAAGAAAGAAAAAAATATTAGCAAGGCTGCTTTTAAAAATCTAGCATTTTGCCTAGGGTTATGGAATGAGTTGGGATTGCAAGAGTGAAACCTTGCCTTTCCTCATTTGGTATGTCTGAGAATCGTTTCTGTTCTAATTTATTATTATTGTATTGCATTATTGTGTAATTTTATTGCATTAAAAATCACGTGAATAGCACCATGGTGCTCTGCAAACAGAGAGCAACACAGAGCCACTGCTCCAAGGAGCCTTGTTAAACTGCTTCCAGATTTGACTTAAGAGACCTACACTCTATTACCTTATGCAGAAAACATCTACATTGTTTTATTGTTGTTTATTTACTGAGCACGGAGGGTAAGCACTGCGCTGGGAGAACTTGTACACTCTGGGCAGTTCTATCAAACTTGAGCTCTTCTGCAGTGTGATGTGCTCATGTAGCCTCTTCCTTCTTCCCTTCATTGTGGTACCCGAGCTCAGCCCAACCCCACAGCCTCCCTGCCTCTCCAGAAGTAGCTGACAAGACTCAGTTTCCCCCCTAGGCCTTGGAGGAGTGCTTAGATCCTGTAGACCATCTGTGCCTGTAGAGCACCCTTCTCCTGCCCATGTTGGTCACACTGATGGCTGAGAAGCCCCGGGTACCGTGGAACAGCCCTGGGGTCGGTCTCAGTGCCACCTTGCCCCCACAGGAGTGTCTGTCTCTTTGGAGCCTGTGTAGCACCCACACAGCAGGCCAGCATTAGGACAAGCTTCAACAGCAGCTGACTGCCACAGCAGCTCCAAGCAGCCAGGATGCTGCCGTGCTGGTGTCTGCGTCACACTGGGCACACCCAAAAGAGCCCTGCTTCAGGTCTGGAGGCAGGGAAGGCTTGGTGGCAAGAGGGAGCCCAGCGCACCCTGCTCGTGCAGTCCCAACCCCAAGCACCAGATGGGAAAAGGCTCAGTCCTCAGGGGTTTATTTCTTTCCTTTCAAAGGAGAAGACCCTCTCATGGGATGAAATATGCTCCTAGTAAGGGGGGGAGGGAAGGAAATGCCCCACCAGCCCCTCTCAGCCCCCAATCTGCTTTTGTGCTCTTGATCCCTGGGCAGGCCCCAGCGCCCCAGCGCTGGTTACGCACAAGGTGCTGCCCTGAGAAAAAGCTCACACAATCACCAGCCATCCATCCCGCCGGGTGAGGGGACTCTGAAAGGTTGGTGGCGGCGGCGACTCAGCTCCGGCAGGAGGTCAGGGGCAGCAGGAGGGCAGCGGGAGGGCAGGCTTTGTGCACCGGCCACTGCTGCCCGCTGCAGACCCCGGCCATTCACACGGGGACCGACTGTGGGCCCCTTGAAGTTAATGAAAAGACTCTCCGGGATGTCAGGGGGTTTGGGGCTGAGCCCTCGGTGCGCAAAATTAGATCCACATCCTCTCTAACTCAGCAGCACTATCAGCTCCAGGAACACCCAGAGACGCCCAGGCTGAGCGCTCTCAGATAGGTGCAGGAAGCATCTTCCCATGGCAGTCGCTAAAGCACCTCAGCTGTTTTCTCCTTTTTTTTTTTTTTTAATGGGAGAAAAATAATTAACCTTCACCTCAGGTCCCAACTCGCATAACCACAGATGAGATTCTACTAATAATTTGCTTGCTTAAGTGACTCATAATAAACACTGTGAGTTTACTTTTGCTTTGAGAGCAGCTGATCTTTGGAATAAACCGCCCACAGACGTAAAATCATGTCACCCATTTGCTGATTTAACCCTCTGAGTGTTCACACGTCTGCGGACCCTGCTAAACTACTGCTTGCAGGAAATCCTGGAGTCTGGCAAATTTCGTCATTGAATGTAAAATAATATCCAGGAAGGATGAGATCTCTTCTTCACCTGTTTCAGACTAGGATATCTTTGCTCTGGTCAGTGGCCCCCACATATGGGTCCAGGGATGAGGGTAGAGGCAGTGACTTCCTGCCCCATCCAAAACTGCTGACCAGCTATTTATTTGCATTTTCAGAGGTGGCATATTTTCCATATGACAAGTTCTCCTGAGGATCCTTTTATCCATTAATTATAGATGTGCCTGCTCAGCCTTGATTGCCCCTCAGGGCAGCCTGAATCTCAACAGTGCTGATAGGGGTTTGGAAGGCACCAAGGCTCACAGTGACCTCATGCTGAGCACAGCATCCTAAGAGGACACCACAGAACTCATGGACTAATGCCAGTCTCAGGAGAACACCTTCCTGCTGTAAATATAAAGAGCCAGGGTCTGTTTTCACAGAGCTGATCTGTTTTCCCTCCAAAGCACAGGGTGGGGTCCCCACCCTCACTGCCTGCACAGAGAGCCCTGGCTCTGTGCTTTGCCTGGACGTGGCTGAGGTGCACAGACCAAGCTCGGGAGGAGCCCCATGGCAATATCATGACCCCTCGTGCAATGTAGAGATGACAAGTACACACTGGCCTGGGTGTGCAGCTGCCTGTGCCAAGAGTGAAACACCCTCCCACCTGCAAAATGTGACCCAGGCACGCCTGGTGTCATGGCTGTGGTGCAGGAGGAACTGTGCCCTGTTCTGCAGGTGAAGATAACCAAGTCTGAACCAACAGAAGGGCTTCCCCAAGGTCAAAGAGAAAGCCCTGCCAGAGCATGCCCTGTAATGTAATTTAAACATCAAAACCCAGTTTGTGGAGCAGGCAATTGCTCCTATGCTGTGCACACACGTTCCTTTGCCCTTTGCGTTCGGCGTTCGATGCAAGGAAGGTTTGCAAGAGCAGCAAATTGGCCTCAGGGTGCTGAACAGCAGTTTTCTGTGGAGCTCTCGGACTAATACATTTTTTGGAAGAGAATTTTATTTCTCTTCATCCCCAGCTTATGGTTTCAGCTAAGCAAAAACCTGCTTGACCTAATTTATCCACCTTGCTGATCAAAGGTCATGTTTACCAGGATTATTTCTGTCTTCATTGTAGGCACAGCTGGTAAACAACATGGAGATTTTACAGTATTTAACTTTCTGTTAGATTTATGGAGGCTCCCTGCCTGACTTCCTTTGGTTCTTTTAAAGCTATTGCACTCACCCTTGAGATGATACCATGCACTGTGTACCTTCAGGCCCAAAACCCAAGCTGAGCGAGAGAAAAGAGCCATGTGTCAGCAATTATTCACCCTCCCTCCCCAGAGCCAGCCCCAAACCTGCACTCTGGATCATCTGCCTCCCACACAGTGCTCATGTTAGGCCAGGATCAGCCCAGCCCTGCTCAGGGGCAGTGATGGGCATTGCCAGGCTGCCAGCTGCAACCAAAGCAGAGGTAAGGTCCTACCACTTTCCCAGGGCTAGAAGCTGCATGACCTCCACAAGCCAGCATGGAAAAGCTCTTTCTCCATAGGGAAAATGCTGAGGTCTGGGGCTGGCTCACCAGGCCTCACTGTCTTTTGGCTTCAATCTGAGGGGGAAAAAAAAATAAGAAAAAAGAAGTTTGCTGGTCCAGCAGTTGTCTAAAGCGTTTTGCACCCTTGGGAGCTGTAGCACACTGCTGGGAGAACATAGGAATGTATCTCCCTCCAACACCTGGTCTTCTCACAGTGCAGTGGTGGTTGGATTTTCCAAGTTTCAAAGCCTCCCACCACTTGGATTTGAGAGACAATTTCTTCTGTCTCCCAGTTAAACAGCTCCAGCAGAGATAGCAGAGGGCAACAGTCCAGGTCTGGGGCTCCAGCCCTGCATGTGCAGAGGTAACACCTGGTAGCAGAAGGAGCAGAGAGAGTCCCTATGGGCACCAGGTGTGCTCTGGAGTCACTCAGCAGAGAACAGGGACAATCCAGCTTGCCAGATGAGGATGCTTTCCCCATCCTTCCCCAGACAAAACCCCGGCTTCTGCAGCACCTTCCTCAAAGCAGTGTTTGCATCACCAGTCACTCAGGGAGGGCACTTGGGGAGCTTCTGCTTTTGCCAGTGTTCATGCCAGAAAAGAGATTATTCAAATCCTCTTTCCTGAGGAGTCAACCAGGGGGAAGCTGTGCTACATGCAGTTATTGCCTCTGTACCAGGATATTGATCCACAAGCAAAGTCAGTGACTCACAAGGAAATATTATTTCACCTACCAAACAATGGTCTAAATATATAAGTATTCAGTATATTTTATCTTCTTTCCATCAGCCTCTACAGGGTAACGTATCTTATTCAAACACCATGAAGTCATACTTCCCTGGTACAACCATTTTCAATTATTTGTTGAACAATGGAGGTTGGAATGGACTGACTCCTGCTATGGTCGATCATTTCTTTCTTTTCTAATTGAGTCACAAAAAGGTGCTATAGGTGTACAGAGGTAACATCTTGTTATTTGCTGCTTTGGAAAGGTTTTGGACCAGGCTCCCAAAAAAAGGGCATTGCTCCTTCTTCAGAGGCACTACCCTCACTAAAAGTAGTCAATGCAAGGCTTTACTTGCCCTCTTGCCCTGGGGAAAAGATGCAGGCCTGTACTTTTTCACATGTTTTAAGTCTGAGCTGTTTTATTTCATTTATATCACGAGGTAGTCAAAGAATATGCAGAAAAGATCTGGAAATATCAGCCTATCTGCTTGAGATTTCCAGGAACCTCAAAGCAAGCTTTAACCAGAGCATAATGCAGAGCCCAAACCCACCTGTGAGTCTCTTAACCCTAGATTTCAAAAGTGCCACCACAAATGACCTGGGTAAGAAGTTACTCTGCAATGCCTGAGACAATCTTGTCACCCCCCCATTGCCTTCATGCATCCCCCAGCAGCTGGGGAATAGCTGCACTGGCAGCTCAGGTGGTAGATGTGTGCAAGGACGAGATTTGCAGCTTCAGAGAGAAAGCTTAAATGAGGCACATGAAAAAATGTTTGTCTTGGTTTTTTTTGAATAAAAAATCCCCTCCGAAAATTCTGGCCACTGATGAAAAAACAGGCTTTTTAATTAGAAAATTCTGAAGCTCTCTGAAAAGCATAACACCCAAAAAGCATTATCATTACTGCAAGATAGGAAGAAAGTCTTTTAAAGCAAAAGTATTTATAAGTGTGAGTTAAATTCTTGACTTTCAGTAATCTACTGATTGCAATGGTGTGACAGGAGATGGGGCCTATTTGCTTCAGGGGACTGCCCTGGTTTTACAAGGAAATGGTGTAAATGAAGTTAAGCTGTAATTTGTGGATAATTGAGTGATCAGTGACAAATGTCCCTGTGACACACAACAAGCTGTCATGGAAAAAGTATGCTGCTACCACAACATGTCACATGTGGTCTTAAACTGATTATTCTAAATCATCCAGTGTCTCTGCTCAGTGTTTGCTTAAATTTAAAAAAAAAATAATCCCCAAATTTGACCTTCACAAAGTTTAATTTAAAATAAAAAAATAAATAAAGGGCATCCAGAGATAAGTTAGAGCAGATTTTGCTGCCGACTTGAGTGGACTCTGGCCAGGCAGTTGAATTGACCACTAACATGGGTAAAGTGAGATGCTCTCCCTCTTTGCTTGCAGAAGTGTCATGCAAACAAACATTTTCAGGTCAAAATCCCAGATGTGTAAAATAATAACGCGGTGTGGAGAGCTGGTGTCGCAGCTCCACTTTGCACACGTAGGCCGAGGGTAGCCTACAATCACAAACCTGAGCCTCCCCAAATATGCTCTCTCTGGAACATTGTGCCACAGAAAATTAATTGCATTCCAGCTCCGGGGAGCATTAGCACTTCTCTGAATTCAGGGCCAGCCTAAGGAGCAGCCGTGCCCTAGGCAAAGAATCCAGCCCCCTCCTGGCCTTTGCCCCTTCCTCCACAGGACTGAAAAGGAAAAATTATAATAAATCACAGCCTTTAGAGACACCTACTAAACACTGACTGGAATATAAATGTATAAATAAAATAGGAACTGAACGTGCTCATCTCAGCCCTCGATTGTGGCTTTTCTTCCCTTCTCACTTTCATTTCTTCTTCCCTTTCTTTCACCTTTGTTTCTCACATTCTCTTCTCCCTACCCCCTCCCCCTCGCCTCCCTCAGTTTTTCCCCTCCTTTGTTGTCTTTTACTTTCTAGCCCTGTTCCAAGACTGTCCTTTCTCACCCTTTCTGTTCATCACTCCCTATTGGTAGTTAGATCTCTTTCCTTCTTCCTCAGCACTTTTTTTGACTCTTTTCTCTTCCCCAAGAATGTCCTGAAGATAAGAAAGCAGCCCTCTGCAGAACAATCTGTATCTTTCAGAGATTGCATCCTTATCATTATTTTCCTTACAAAGAGCAGTTCCCATTTAAGATACCTTGTAAGTTTTCTCAGGACTGGCATTTAGGTATAAAAGAATCCAGGATCACCGGTTTCCTTTGGAAAGTTTGGCATATATGTGGTGCTTTCACCAAATAATGTGTTACTGAGGAACAAACTTGTTACCCTTGTGCAAGATTTCTGTGGCTGTGGAAGGTTCAAGCATGCAGGTAGTTAAAAACTGATCTGTCTTGGCAAAGGGGCTTAGTTCTGGCCAATTTTTACACTATTATTCTTACAAGTTTGAGTTATTGTGAGTCATGTAGAGTGCAAGGAGTAAAAAAACTAATTCATGATCCTACCAACTCCTCTATTCACAAGTTTTATCACATTAACCATCTAAATCTCTCTAACATGATATAACACCCCCAATGGGGATGAATTATGACAATATAAAGTTGCTTATACTGCCCCAGTTACTCTGTCAGGGGAAGGGAAGGAAATACGTACAGAAGGTCCCTTTATGTTGAGGTGCCTGATTCTGCCTGAGCAGCTGCAACTATGAAAAGTCTCACACTGCTGGTCAGTGGAGCTCTGCCAGTACAGAAACTATCTGTAATAACCTGAATATGAGGAAGAAAAACTATTTTGTCAATGAACAGTTCTGCAGCAGAGAAATTGTGTGGTTTTTCTGGGATCCTGTGGTAACCTGTTGACATCTGAAGCATTTTATCTTTGTTACAACACCTTTCCAAGGGATCTCTATTACGACACCTTTCCAAGGGAAGCATTTTTCTTACTCTGTTTCCCACTAACTCCCTCCCCAGTATGTCTTTTCCTTGCCTGCTGACTCCAGCTTGCTCTGTATGTCCTCAGGATTTGTGTTGTAGAGGGACTGCTGGAAATGAAGAGGCAATTTCTGCTGCAGTTGGTGTTAGGCTTAGCCCATCACAGCTGGGCTGCCATGCTCGGCTCCTGCACCCCTGGCAGAGTTGAGAGGGACTCCATGGAGGAGTACATGGAGGTCTGGGAAATCTGACATTGGTGTTTCCCCTTGCTCTATAACCATATATACAAAACACTGACGTTGATTTTTCTGCACCAACTCTCCAGCAGACTTCCCAGGATGATGACTTGGATGAGGGGAGGGTATGATGCTGTAGCTATAAATTTCGTGGCCGTGTGTCCCATAGCTGTGACCCTCAAATGCTGTTTCAGGGATCTGGCCAGTGAACACCAGGGCTCCTTCCAGCCCATGGAGAGCCCACAGCGGTGAGCTCTGGTGCGTGGCCACACCTCATCCCGACAGGCAGAAAGGCAAGCGTGGGCTCTCCTGGTCATGGAAGTTGAGAAACATTCCAGAAGCTTCTGTGGGGACATATCAGAGGTCTGAAGAAAACAAATAAAGGCTTCAGACTTAAGTATTGATTAAGGTTTGCCCTGGTGGTATGAGTCATGGTAAGAATCTGAGCTCAGTGTCATGGAGCTCAGTGCAAACTGATTGTGCCAGGAATGGGGCTGTGACTGAGCTTCAGACATACTTCTGTAGCTTCTGTTAGCTGTGGTCAGCTGCACCTGGAGGTCTGATGGAGACCCACTCCCTCATTCACTTAATTTTATGGATGGTGTATTAGATGGATGTTCCTGACAGGTTGCAGGCACATGGATGAAGATCCAGTGTGACATGCTGTGCCTCAGAAGAAATGTGCTCTCTAACTCCCAGCATGACTGACCATATGCTCCTCCTCCCTTAAACTGCTCTCCAGAACCTTTTCTGTGGCTCCAAATGAACATCTGGAGGTTGCTGGTGGTGGTGCACCTCCAAAAGCTTGCCACAGGTTAGTAGTGCATTCAGAGAAACCAGTGCAAAACCACCTGGCACATACACCTGCACTGGATGTCTCGGATATATCAGGGATAAAAAGCATAATCTTATCAACTTCATAGAATCACAAAGTTGGAAGAAACTTTTAAAGGTCCTCTAATCCAATCCCCTGGCATGAACAGGATTATCTTCAGCTCGATCAGGTTCATCTTCCAGGGTTGCCCTGCTGTCTTTGATCCCTGCTCCATTTGAGTCAACAGGACATTTTACCATCACTTTCAGTGAGCAGAGCTGGGAGTGCTCTTCTCACCAGAATTAAATCCAAATACAGCATTGCTATTGAAAACAGGGAGACTTGTTTAAGGTATTGAAAGCATCTTAATTCCTCATCTCTGTTCCTCAGACGGAATTTAATGTTCTGAGAAAATGTGCATATTTTCTCACCAGAAGAATAAACTTAATTGATCCTTTCATTTTTAACTCTCTGCCTGGTGGCAATCGGTCACTTCTTTGCAATAATAGCTGCAAAGAAAATAATCTTTGCTGGATCAGATGAAAAGGTGGAGAAAAAGTCACAGAATTAGCTGGCAGAGCAATCTGGTTGTTGCCCTAACATATGGAAATAATAAGTGCCAGCCAGATAAAGCCTGAACACTGAGATTTCATTTTGTTATTCTAAGCACAAAAATAAATATTTTTATGACTACATGTAAAGAGTAAAAGCAAATAGAGTTAATATGTAAAAATATACATTTTGCTTCATTATGTGTAATAATACATATTGATTTCATTACAATATTTTTGTTAAGATCAGTTTGCCTGGGAATAGTGGTCTATTCCTAAAGCACAGCCTGCCTTTTTCAACCCATCTTTCTGAGGTGTTGTACTGGTATAAAATGAAAGGGAAATATTAACTAGGCTGTATTATAAAGAGTTATACACTGGTTTGGGGTGGGGGAGAAGGCTTTTGGAAAAATGCGAACTAAAAACATTTTTATTTTTACAGTCGAACGTGTCTGTCTGATTTTCAGTCATGGACTACTGTGGGCATGAAAGAAGAAATAGAGAGGGAAATGGCAGCAGTGCTCCGACCGTGAAACGTTCCAAGCAGTAACACACCAGGCTGCTTTGTGGCATCTCTGCAGCCCCTGGAAGATGAGGGCAAGGGCACTGCTACAAACTCAGAGCTCAGACCCAGCAGAAACTTGGAGCCAGGACAACCACAGAAAAGCACAACATTTTGCAGCACTGCCCAGGCACAAGCAGAAGTGGAGTCACCCTTCCCCAGGGCTGGCATTGTAGGGACTCTGCCAGTCCTGCCCAGCACCTCCGCTTACCCAAACACTGGGTGTCTCACCCTTACCTTGTGTATCTCTTGTGATGCTTAGAGACCACAAAGATCTGAATTTTGGCAAACAAGTGCCTTCTGCACCCCAGCATTGGAGAATGATCCCACATGCAGCTGTGTTATTGGGAGTCCCATTTTATGTCACCTCTGCCCACCTACCATCGGAGTCAATCCAGTTTATCACCACCCCATCCCAGTCTGCAAGGCTGGCAACTGAGCAGCTGACAGGCTCCAAATGTCCAATCACATTTCATACAACACGGGGGAAAAGCTGTGAAAAAACCCGTAACAGTCCCTTAGGATAAGGACATGGAATTTTACAGGCACCGTGGAGGGTAACTGCTGTTTGCTTTTGTTATTCATGACATGGTTTAGCCCATGAGAGAAAGTGGTTTTTATGTGGCTCTTGGGGGAATTCATACAATAAAAAGATAAAAACAGCACAGCCCAAAACCAGGCAGCCTTCTCACCATTCCTCAAGGTACAAAGACTGCAGGACCTGCAGTGGTTTTGCTGACACTGAAGCTGAGCTCACCTCCTTCTGCATGCACTTTCTGAGAGCTTCATTTCACAGTCCAAAAAAAAAGAAAAACCCCCTCGACCAACTCCAAGTTTCTTTGGTCCCGTGCTCGTACAGCAGCCCATCTGTCTGTTTGAACTACTATGGGCAAATGGTCCCGCCAGTGTCATATCCCTCTATTGATTTTGGTCTGGGTGATGACACAGAGGTTAAAGATCAGCCTATATGTACATTATGCAGACTCTGAGGAATGCTGACATGAGGTGCTTGCAGCAGCAAGAAAGTCAAACCAGAGAGCACATTCAAAACGTTAAACAGCAAATCTTGGCTCTGCAAACATTAGTACTGGCTGCATATGGGAAACTTAAGCTTTTATATCCAGCAAGTCTATTCTATCAAGTATCACTTAGGCTGTGGGCTGATTTACCACACTTCTGTACAAGTGATTTAGCAGATATGGATTCTTTTTAAGAAATGTGCTTATTTGTTTAAAAGCCTGTTATCATGTTGTGGATTTGGACTGCAGTGAATTTTCTTTTTTAATCTAGTGAGTGGGTGAGTTTGGCAAATTTTTTTTAAATCTAATGAGTAGGTGTATGTATTGCAAAACATTTTTGAAAGTGGGCAAAAAGGTTACAGCAGATTTCAGTGTTCCAAACTCTGGATAAATGAAGTGATATGTCAGCACTTGTTTTCTTAAGGGAGCAAATAAATTGTGCCTCCTGAAAGAGTAAAACGATGTGTAGGTTTCCATTTATTACAGTCCTACAACTGGTGAAAATTTCTCCGTAAGCAATGGATGTCCCTGAAAAAAAAGTGTGATATTCCCAAAGAAGCTTGAAGTGCTTAAATGGAGAGCCAGAATGGGAATGGGTTGACTCTGAAAGGGGAGGAATTAGGATTGACCTGAAGAACAGAAACTCAGGGCTGTAGTGCTGTGTCTACGAGGCTGGGAAGAAATTCAATAGTGATTTCACTGCAGCTTTAGTTTAATCTTAGATTTTTTTTCCAGAGTTCTATCTGAATGCCTTGAACCTGCCAAATTGGGTTGAAAACTATGAATGGGGCAGTCTAGTCCCTGTGTTTTTGTCTCAGCTGGAATTCCATTTACATCGCACTGATTTTAATTCCAATTTGAGAGTAAACAAAGCACAACAAAGCATCTCGAGAATTTCCAAAATGGCTCATTCAAACACAGTTTTAAGAATGGGTAAGGGTGTGATATCGTTGTTTGGGAAAAGGATACTCTCACCATCTCTGAAGAGCTGATGACCTCAAGGAGACTTTGTTCATCCACAGTATGTGACTTTAGCCTTCATTTTTTTGGTGATTGTTGTTGGAATTGGACTTTAATTCAATAGGTGAGGACAGCTGCTTATTAAATGTATTGTCAAAAAGTACTTATTTTTTAATGTACTCCTGAGAACACAGCAGAAGCTTTCTGATCACTCCTATTGCTAAGGACAGGTAGAATAAGAGGACCAGGAAGAGAACAGAAGCAATACAGATCTCTGCTGGGTTCTACCACCCTTCCTTCTGCCTAAAATATACTCTTTTTTTTGTGTAAGTTTGCCTTTGTTTGGAAGTTCTGTGGCTTTTTGCTCTTTCTTGGCTTCATTTGCAGTTTTTTCCTGACCTCTCTGCTGTGACTAGCTCTTCTCTGGGCCACGTGCAAATACTCCATATTCTCATGCCCTGGCTTGTTTCATGATGTTTCATGTTGTTCTCAAAGGTCTGCCCTGAAGTCAAGTCATTGTGCAAGATGTAGGTTTTGCTTAAGAGCAGGCTAAAGACAAACAACAGAAAATGCCTTCTGAGAAAGATGAAGAACTTCAGCTATTTTTAATTTCATCACCCTCAAACAACAGCACGTCCTAATATCTGCTTGAAATAATGGGACTGAATCAACACAGAATTTTGGCTCTTCTTCCTTATTCCAGTCTAGTTTTAGATCTCCTTTCAAATAGTCTTATTCCGTATCTCTCCACAAAGATACCTCTTTTAGAATTGTTCAGCTCTGTGGCCTCATGCCATGCTTTGATTGCTCTGTATTTTACCATTCTTGTGCAAACTTTCTTTGGTGCAGGGATTTGCTGGGCTTTGATAAAGCTCTGTTTCTGCATGATTTCCATGACTGGGAAGCTCTGTAAATAAATAGTCATGAACACCTTTGCAAATTTTGAGATGGATAATGTCCTCCCATGCTTTTGATGTAAGGGCCCCAGTTCTTTGCCAGAGACATAGGGATTGGACTTGATGGTCTTAAAGGTCTTTTCCAGTCTAAATGATTCTATGATTCCTTGACAACTGAAGTTAGTGGAGATGCATCCACTAACGGCACCTAAGAGATGGGACGGGTGATTTAGTTACTAAGTCTTCTCTTGGATGGTCAGAGGGTGGCCAACTAAAGGCAATCTCCTCTCTGCATTTTCCTAAAGTTGCCTAATAAGCCACATTGTTTATTGGTTTCTACGAGTCTTGTTTGAGGAGGCTTTAAGTCCTGTAGCCTTGAGTTTTGCCGGTGCACATATGTGTTTTTGGCAAGGAAGATGGTGTTCAGCAGACCCTATCCTCAACCGGAATCAAATCACTGAAACCCAGTAAATGTGGGGATGCTTTTACATCAGCTGAGTCATTGTCCCACAGCCATCAGCAGAGGGATACAGCAATGGACAAGATGGGCTATGTGGAAGTCAATGGCAAATCTCCCAATGGTTTCCTCAGAGCCGAGACTTCACCCCAGTGGATGTGTGACCTCCTTCTAGGGCCACATGTACCCTGCAGCATTTAGCAGATTAATGAAACCCCATCCCTGGGCTGCCATAAAACACATTTGTGGTCACGCATGCAGCTCTTGAGACAGGCTTTATCTCCTCTCATTGTTTGCTGTGTGTGTTTTAACATAGAGCCTCAGGACACAGCTTGGCTGTGGTACAGCATTTTGAATAAAGCCATCCCTTAAGCCGACCACAGCTAAGACGCTGTAATTCTCATAGAGACACCATGTACTTTTTATGCTCCTTAACTCAACTGTAGTCACAAATCCCTGTTTGTACTGGCAGATCCTGTGAAAATAAGCTTTAGGAGATACTTGAAAAAACTGTACCTCTGTGATGTTTAACTGCATTGCCTGGTCTTGCCTGCCTGCTAAGAGTAGCCCTGCATAGCTTGCCTAAAAAAAACCCGCAAACCTTTCAGAACTTGCAATTCACATTATGTAGCATTCTGTGGAGGCTGTAATTAAAATCAAAAAGACATCAACCTATTAAAAACCAGCTCTGCAATGACTTTCTGAGTACAACCTGCCTATATACCGGTAGCTGGTCATTCTTGCCACTTGCACATTTCTTTTAGCACATGACATTGAAATCATAGAATAGTTTAGGTTGGAAGGGACCTTCAAGATCATCTCATTCCAACCCCTTTGCCATAAGCAGGGACACCTTCCACTAGACCACGTTACTCAGAGTCCCATCCAGCCTGGCCTTCAACACCTCCATGGATGGGGAGGCCACAGCCTCTCTGAGCAATAGCATTACTAACCGCCACATTAAAGAGAACTCTTTAAAGCTGCTTTCTGAGACTCATAATGGGGCTAAACACAATTCAACCTACATTAAATTTCAGTTACATTTATTATTTTCAGGAAGGCCCCAAACTCTGAGCTAGGACGATCCAAGCCACTTCAAAGACATGATCTCTGCCCAAAGGAGCTTTCAACCAGACAGAAGCCCTGAAGGTGGGGCATTGGGGCAGCCAGGGAGACAAAGGGCAGCTGGACAGCATGAAGCACTCCCAACAGTACAGGACAGGTCTTTATGCATGCAGGTCTTGTAGTTCACTGAATAGATTTATAGCCCTGCTTGGGTAATTTATTGTTGGCTAATTAGATATAAGATTAATTAAGTAGCTTGCTGGCCCTTAATTACAAATTTGGTACCTTAATTTATCGTAATTTCTTCTAAATAATGACTATGCTCAAATAATGCTGATTTATATTATGGTAGAATGCAACTACAATGCGCCTGACTCTCTGTTGTGCAAAAGCCTCTTTGACACAGCTCTCAGGGCATAACAGGGTCTTAAAGTGAGCACAAACATAATTTCTGCCCTCCAAGGCGCCTTTATAGCACCAGTGAGCCGTGATTCACCGTGAGTCAGCAGCAAGCCACTGTAAAGGCCATGACTTGCACAGCTGCTGAGAAATTGGGATCAAAGGAGCCGGCCTTGGACTCCCATGAGCCTGCCTTTAGACAGGGGAGCCCCGAGGGCAGGCAGTTGGTGTTTGTGTAGCACAACCAACTTGAGCAAGTGGGGGTTGCTCCAGCCTTCATTATTGACCTGATTTTGCCTGCCAGCTCCCTCTCCCAGTTATTGCTCTGTTTTGTGTTGCCCTCTGCAAGCCTGGAGCAAGAGTGTAAATCAGAGCTGGGGACGGGGCTCAGAAAAAAAGAATATGAAACATTGGTGGGAGCAGGATGGCTCTGGGCAGGGGGAGAGTTGGATGATGAAGTGTGCAGGAGGAGTGGCAGCCTGGACCAAGGTGAAGAAAGTGGATCTGAAACACCTGACTCACAACTCCCAGGGGGTTTCCTGGCAGCAGTTTGGGGTAAAACATTGTTGGTCGCAGCTGCAGCATCGGGGTTGAGGTAAAAGGTTTTGCTTGTGGGTGTGGTGATTTTCTTCCCCTCCTTCCTTTCCTCTGCTGAAAACTAGATCCCTCATGGAAGGAGGAATCAGTACAAAATCTCTGTACTTTGTTGAAAATGCCATCTTGCATGAAAACCCTTGGTTCATTAAAAAATGATTAATCTGTCTTGAGTATTGTGCAGTGCCCAATTTGAAAAGCGCTTCCCTGTGTGATTTTAAAAAGCTTAAAAATGTTCCTAGTTCCACTTTTTTTGCTCAGTTACATCCTGGAGAAGTGAAAAGCAGCAAGTTCACTTTCCTAGAAGGTACATAAATTAAACTGCTGACCAGTCTCCCAGCAGTCCCTTCATGGATTTAACTTTCTCAGTGCAACAGCATGTGGTGATTACAGCAGCTCTAACCAAAAATCTCAGTCATTACTCTACAACAGGTCCTATAAGTCTTCCTGCCTGCTCCATCATTTCTCATGAGATTTGCATGGTTTTTTTCCAAATTACCTTTTACCCCTGGCCCTGGAGAGGTGAAGGAAGTGTGCAAACATCATCACCTACAGATCTGGAGTTTGGTCCAGGTATATTGTATTTCTTTTCACTTTTTAAGGTCACCACTCAGAAGCAAAGAACTGATGGATGAGTCATCTGAATCTTTGCCCATAATCTTGACCGCTGAAGGACTGACAAAAATAATTATTTTCACTCCTTGATCTCTGAAATACTCACGTGTTATTGGGGGGTATGTCTGGACCCAGACTGTGCACATTAATAGCTACCTAATGAGAGAGATTCAGCAGAGATTGTGACCTGCAGAACCCTTTCCCTCTGTTTGACAATGCCTTGGAAGTGAGTTTGGGTCTGAATTTATGACACAGATTAATACCCGGCTATCAGGCCCAGTGAAAGCAAAGCTGCATAAGGATATGAACTAACCCTGGAGTTCCCTGTTTGGATTAATATTTATGGAACCTGTAACCTCAGCTTATGATTTGGGCTCTGGGACAGGAATCATGTTTTCCAGAAGCACAGCAGAGCCACATAAATGTCAGAGGAACGATGATAAGGCTTTAGCAATGTCCCTGGTGCTGGGATGTAAGTTTTTGCAACTGCAATAGAGCGGGGAGCACCCAGTGCCAGGTTCAGCCTGGGGAAGGAGCCATCCTCTGCAGCCCCAGCCACAAAAGCAGGAACTATGCCAAGGCAAAGGGTTGTTAATTCCAACAGGGCTACCTTCAGAAAGGATCCTGTTGAGAAATCTGTCTCTAAAATTATCTTGACCCTCTGCCATACGCACACACACTTTTTAAAGGGATATGAAATGAATCTTCTCTTTATCCGTCCCCTTGTGAAATATAAACAATTCTTGATGGATTTGCAGCTTACACTAGTAACTGACAGCCTGCTAGCTGCTGGCATGATTACTTACAGTCTGGCAAGCACGAGACGACTGCGATGCCTACAATGTGCCGCCCCCGAAACGTGGTATTTTTCAATGTTGCTGAAGATCAGATCTTTGGATCTGCTCAATTCTCATCTAAGCAGCAAAACAACTGGCCAGAGAGCCAGCAAACTCTGTTTTGAGACTGATGTCTGCTGAAAACCTGGCCTGAACAGATGCATTAAAAGGGGCAGATCTCCTCTGAAATGTTAGTCTGAGCTGTAAGTGTTGTGCACTTGGAAACCAAGCCCTGAATTCTCACTTGTGCAAGCTGGGTTTTTCTATATGAACGGTTAAGCAGACCCTGCCTATGTCCCATTCCAGAGAGTTGGATGCTTTGATGGGATTCTTTCTGAGTGAGAGTCTAGATCACAAATAGATGGAGCACTGACTAGGCACAGCAAATAAAATTCCTTATTTGCTCACATAAAAGCTGCATTTAAAAAAGTAGGGCACCACCGTTGCATGCATCTGCTCTCACCCAGCTAGCAAGCTGGAGCTCACCTCCATGCCAGAGAGAACTTGGAAACTTGCTCGATTGTAAAGCAGATCCTGCTTAGACCAGTAAAAAGCTTTTGTGGTTGTAAAGCCACCCATTGGCACCAGACGTGGGGAACAGCCCTACTGTGAAGAACTTTCTGCAAAACGAAGGTGATTTGAGCATTCAGGTGCCCACTGTGGCAGAGATGTGGCTGCATCAAACCTTTGCTCAGACAGCAAACACTTCTGTGTGGCCACACACCACAAATTCACCAGTGACACGGGGAAGCATGAGAGAGTAGGATTTCTTTATCAAACGTGTCCTGAAGGTTGGAGTTTGGCTGCCTGTGGCCATCTACATCAGATCTGCCACTGGAAGATGCCAGGCAGGCAAGAGGGCCACTGCTTGGAGACATGCAATGAGTTCTTGTCCTTAAAAAGGCGAGGTGATGTGCTCTCCTAGCAACTGGACACTGAAGTGATGACCAGGCTATCTGTCACCACCACATCTGGGAATAGTTTGCTTCATTGTTTAGGAAACAAAAAAACCCACAAAATATATTTTGGGGAAAAAAACCCAAAACAGCCCACAAATGCTTATGTCAGGAAGCAGGGCAGACCTTCTGCTACCATCTGGCCTACAAAAGGTTACAGGCTCCAAACCAGCTTAGCACCTGCGTTTATAACTAAGTGAAGCAATTGAAAAAACAAAACCATGAGCAGCTGAAGCAAGAGAAAAGGAGGGTATGGGGTCTGAGGAGGAAGAAAAATAAATTTTGTTCTGTCTCCTGAGAAAAGGTGGGAAAGGGAACTTGTTCTTAGTATGTATGTAGCTTGCATTGAAAATAGGAACGAAATTCAAGATCAAGGACAGCAATTGACATTTTTGCTCTGACCCAGAGGTGTCTGTGCTAAAGGTCTGTCTGAAGAAAACCTTCTGGAGACAGAGCTGGGCAAAGTCTGCAAGTATCAGAAATGTACTGGAGATGCTGCTTTGATAGGTTGTCCATGAGCTGCTCTGAACACGCTGTTAAATAAAACAGCTCTCTCAGAGGACACCATCAGTGCAGCACTTCCATAAGCATCACAAGCAAAGCCCCAGCTGCCACTTGCCTGTCTGTGTAATCTCACTCATGAGCAAAATAACTAATTTTCTCTGTTTTCTGTGTTTTGGGGTTCTTATTTGCTGGCAATTGTGTCTATTATCAATAGGAACGTGGGTTGCAATACTTTTTTAAATGGTTTGTGAGCCACCTGAGCCCTTTCTGTGTGCCCACATCACCTCCACACACCAAAAGTCTTTTGGGTACCATGGTAGAAGCACACCATAGGTGCCCTGTTGTGCCAGCCCTGAAAGAAAGGAAAAGAAACACTGGGCAGTTTAGGAACAGTTAATAAATGGGAGAATTTTCTTTCCTACACTGCTGGTTGGCACTTGATGTACAGCCCAAGTCACGGGTGCTTTGACTCTGCTGTCAGAGGTTCCAGCTCACCACTGCTGTTGTGATCACGCATCAGGGCAGGCTCTGGCCCAAGTTGGAATTTGGGTATGAGTACAAGCCACTTAAGGCTGTCTGGGAGGACACGGCTCTTTGGTAAGGACTCGGTGCCATGGTTCCATGCCAAGCCCTGATGATGCAATTCTCTCCTAGCCCTCAGTCTTGCTGTAATCATAAGTGATTTTTGTATTGGAAACTTTCAAAACAGTTGCCTAGTTCAGTTGATGTTACAAAACTACAATAACTACTGAAATCATGGGATCCTAGAAACTGAGGGAAGAACAAACTACTGTGAAATTTCCCTGTATCTCTCACATGCTACCTGTTCCAGAAAAGGAGATCTCACAAGCCTGCTTCTTCTAATTTTAAGTATATTTGAACTTTTTCTAGTATCTGCCCAAAAGGCCTGGGGATAAATTGCTATATTCCATTACAGCTCTCTGGTGCTCCAGATAAAATTGGTTTTTCCTTACTAACCAGGACAAACAGAAGCAGGTTTGTGCTCATACAGGGAGCAAGCAAATGTCAGTCCTTTCAGCATTTATCTGCAAGATACTTGCACTCTATTCCCATGTTCCCAGAGAATCATGTCCATGACTCTGCCATGCTTTACAAAAGGTGGTTTTTTTCAGTTCTTTCCTTCCTATATTTTCTGAAGTTGGGCATTGCCATTTCTAAGCAGCATGGTTTATGAATAAGGTACATGAACCTGGGTAGTGGCCTTTTTTATATTATTTTCTCCTTACAGAGGGATAATTAGCAAAGCTTTTAAGTCAGGAGCACACAATTTTTCTTGATCCCTCCATCAGAGCTGTGTTTCTGGAGGAACAGGAAAAGAAATCTTTAATAGATTGCCATGGCAGCCTGAACACCTGATTGACTGTGCTTCATTTCTGATTCCAATCTGACCTAGTAATTTTGTCTTGAATTTAAAAAAAATCCCAAAAACATAAACAAACCAACCAAAAAATAAACAAAAAATCAAAACCAAATCCTCCTAAAAACCCCACACTAAGGACTAGTCCTCATTTAGTGCCAAGGAAAAATAGTGGTTTCAGGTCAAAGTGGTGGCAGTTGCCAGTGATTACCTGCATCCTTTTACAAGAAGGGCCCCATTTTGAGTGAGGGTGTTACAATCTAACGGCATTAAACTTCCTGGCACCTTCCAAGCTTGACGGTGTTTTCCAATACCGCTTCCAAGAGGTCCCTTACTGTGTCCTCCCCTGGACACTCCTACCTGGGAGATGTGATCCACAAACATTCATGCAGCTGCCATATCCTGTCTTTGCAGTAGAGCTACTGGAAGGTAGAGACCATTCCTAATCCTGACAGGATTTTCTCTTCCACCTGTGTCGACCTCAACCTTCCAGTGTGAATTATTTGTGAATAAGAACAGCTCTTGTTTTATAGATATCAAAAAGTTCCTTTCACAATTGCATCCAGCTTTGTGGATAATATTATGGTAATTCCAGCAATATGTTACAATCAGTTATTAAACCTTATCAGTTTTCTAGGGGGAAATGACAAAGTTGAGTGCTTTTTATCAGACATAAGTGACATCCCAGCATCACTTTGTCTAGCAAACTGTCAATTTTCAGCAGCTGAGAACAACACCTTTCTACCCTGTAACTCATAACAGTTCAACTAACGTGTGCTGCAGAACTTCATCTTGTTTGCAAAAACTCTGTGTTTTCATCCTGTAACCTTAATCTCAATCTCTCCAGTTACAAAAGTCATTGTCAACAAAAGAAATGCTGCAAACACCTCCACTTGCCTCCCAGGACTACCGAGCCACGACTGAGAAGTCAATCACTGGACTGTTCCCATCTAGGAGCAGTTTAACACAGCAGTGCCTGAGTCCTCTCCATAGCTTCCATGACGTGTAAAGTTGTAAAAAACATGATGCATGAAACATTTGGCTGGAATCTTGTCAGGGAGTATTTTTTTAGGGCCTCTATGAGTCCATCTTTATTTGTGGTTTCTTAAATTCAACATGACCCTAAAAACTAGAGGGCAACTTGACACCTCTGAAATATTGCAAAATGCCAGCAAGTTCTGGGTATGCCAGCACACAGGAGCTTTGTGAGTAATGGCTGTCAAGCTCTGGCCATTGTTCTCAGTGGAGAAGTATTGTCCTTTGTTTGTTTGGGGTTTTTTGAAATGTAGTGATCAAAATTGTTTTGGCATCACTTGCTGCTCAGGCTGCCAGGCCCATGCACAGAAACATTGCTGGCACAAGCCAGGCAAACAGTATGATTTTTCTGAGCCTGGGAGAAATCTCCTTCCCATAGGAGAGAAGTAGAGGAGCTTTTATTGTCTTGAGATTCAAAATACACCTGGGCTGACAGGTCAGGGAAGAAGAAATAAGTACCTCTGAACTTAGGCCAAGAGGGTTTGCAAAGAGCACATCTGTGACAGGGGTGTGGCACTTGGGGACATGGTGTAGTAGTGAACATGGTGGTGCTGGGTTAATGGTTGGACCTGATGATCTCAGAGGTTTTCACCAGCTTTAGTGACTCTATTATTCTGTGAATGCATCCTCAGGACCAAACTTCCCACATGTAATTTAAAGGTCAATGCACAGTTTCCTGAACCCAGCTTGCCCAGCTAAGACTGGAGACTGAGATCTGCCTTTCCCCTGCTGTCTCTTGGGAAAACTAGGAGCAGACAGACTAATAGAAAGCTGCAGGAGCTGCCAAAAAATGTGGAGTATTTTAAACCTTAATTCAGTTACAATCCTCATCACCTTCTCAACTACCTGTTTTTCTCTTAACCAACACTTCTGTGTGTGTCTGCACCCATAAGAAGTGTGTCCATGCCAAAAGGCTTGAAGCCAAAGAGTCCCTGGTGGGTTTTGTGACTAGATTGTCCTCTAGAAGCCACAAGCAGGCCGATAGAATTAGATGTCAGCACCCACTGCCTTAATGTGTAGGAGTAGTGCTTCACACCGTTAGAGCAAATTCGCACCCAATTTACATTCTGACCCCTTGCAGCCCTGTTATCTAAGGGTGTCCTTTTCTCATGATAAATGTGTAAGTAATTGCATGCTGAGGAGGCTGGTTGTACGGGCAGCTTGGTGGGGCTTTGGGCTATGCTTATCAGATTTTTTTTGTGTCTTTTTCAAAGAACGGACATAAAAAGTGAAACATGAGCTGATGTGACTGGTTTTATATGCTGAGAAGCAGGGGCCTTGAACAGTTTAATATTTACCACCATCAATCAGTCCTTTCTCCCCAGCTGAGAATACATTTGGACTCAGCTCACTGAAACTGCTGGTTTTGCCAAATTAAAAAAAAACTCAAACCCAACAAACAGAAGGTATTTTGTCCTGTTTCCTGAGACCTGTTAACCAGTAAATACATTTTATTCTAAAATGCATTTTCCTTTGTTAACAGCACAAAATATTCTGTGTAGAAGAGTTTGTAGAAAAGACATGATGAGTATTTTTGTATGTGATGGACCCTTAAGTAATGAAAAAATATCATGTACATCACTGGATTTTAACTGAAGGGTTTAAAATATTCTTAAAGAAATGCAAATATTTTGATTGGTTTTGCTTGCTTTATCATCCCAATGAACTCAGTTGGTTACACCATGGTGTCAATAACACCCAGGTTGTAGGTTTGACCCTCATAAGGGCCTTTCAGTCAAGAGCTGGATTAGATGATCTTTGTGGGTCCCTACCAGCTCAGAATATTCTATGAAATATATGTATGTTTGTATGGCCACAAACATTAAGGTTCCAAAGCCTGAAAAAAGGAGGAAAATCATAGATGCAGATAAGAACAGTGTCTCTGCAAATCTAGTTATATTTTCCAACTACATTTTTTACCTCACACAAGAGAAATGCCTCATTTTTTTCCCAAAAAACACACTGGACTTCAAACAGGAAAAAGTTGCTTTATACAATGGGGCTGGGTGGCAAAAAGAAACTGAATCATTTCCAAGTGTGACCAGTTAAAAACAGAATACACCATGTGGCATACATCAGCAACATGGGGGTTTGTTGTACTGTGAAGTTTTTATTGCTGCGGGTTTTGGTTGTCTGCATGATACATGAAATGACAGAAAGACAGAAGCTCCATAGGCTCTGACCAGCAAGAACCATTCAGACTTCATAGCCATGCTCGGAGTTGCAGACCAAGAACAAAAATGAACGTGTGGGAAGAAGAGAGTTTCTCAACACAAAAAAGCAACAACAACCAAAAAAAGCAAAATTTGGAAAGGTTTCAGAAGTCTTACAATGGAAAGAGTGTATTCTATGTAACTGCTTAATTTTCCCATTGAGTTATTATTGCTTACATCAGTAGTCAGTTTTATGCATAGAAAGGCCATTCCTGCTCTCCAGAGATTGTTGCCAAAATATACGCGATGAGATAAATGGGGTGGAAAAGCCTCATTTTATGGAGTTTTGAGGCAGCGGGAGAGACTGAAACCAAGATCAGAGAACTTATTTGTGTGACTAAATATCCCTTTAGAAACAGGCTTTAAAGATTTGGCTGCTCTTGCACAGAGATCTGCAGTAAGGTTGGACTCCTCCGAGAGCCTCTGTCCAAAAAAAGAAAGTGGAAGTTTCCTGGCGTTTCCTGCCTTTGCAAAGCATCTCTGTTTTGGACATCCTTCTATATCTTGCAACAGCTTCAAGTCATCACCTCCTTGCAACCTGTGAAATCTGCTCTCTAAGCAATCTGGGGGAGTATATACTCCTAATTGTTCTAATTAGGGGATTGCTGAGGAAGGTCAAGCCAAAAGGGAAATTCTGCAACTCCTTGCTCATATCTCCCACCTCCTGTTGTCCACAGCCTGGTTCCTGCTCGTGTGCTCTCATATCATCTGAAGCAGCATTAGTTAATTAATTAGTAGTCTTTATGACTAAGATCAATTAGATGGTACAGACAAAGCTTTTCCCTTGTAACTCTCCCAAGCTCCTGAGAAGAGCATCTCTTGCCCTTTTCAGAGAACATCTTTTTTTAATTAAGTTTTTTATCGAGCTGTTCAGAAAAATCAGAATTACAGAGCTTCAAAAACACAATTAGCATAGTGTAACAGTAACATCACTAATGAGGGCTGGCGTGCATTCACCCAACGGGGAATGACTTCACAGAGCACAATAGCAGCTTCTTTCTGCAAAACCAAAAAGACCCAGCCCGGGCAACCATCGCCTTTGCGTAGCACAAGCTGAGAACTGCCTCCACATCCTGATCTCTGCTCCACACAGAGATGCTGTAGCTCTTGCGACTTGTGAATGTTCTGCAAACAACATGACGCACCATCAAAGGGAGGTAGCAGAGAACAAACTTCTGACGTGACAGCGAAGTAAATGACTTTAAAATGCAACCACTCCCTCTGGCTGTTTCAAAAGCTGATGAAGAACTGCGCCTAAAAACCAACCAATGGACCACAGAATGAGTGTAGATTTCATGTGATATAGGAAGGTTACACCAGGCATAGCTCAAGCGACACATATTCATAAACATAGCAAATTTCTAACAGAAGGTAGGGATTGTCAGTCAAATAGAACTCTAAACGATGCCATGTGCTCACTTGCAGACCTGCCTTAATGAAGTGAATGAATTTAGCCATGGAGACCACTATGTTTCAAGTGGACAAGCTCCAACGTTGTTGTCTGGAAATCCTCTCATTACTTGTTTTCCAACATTGTTTAGGGTTTTGTTTTGAGATGGTGTTTTAAAACTAGAGTAGCATCATATGTACAATGCCTCAATGCATGTTCTCCAACTTTTTAAGGTGTTTCCTTGTGAGAAATGCTGCTTCTGGTGCAGCTGTTTCTGCATGTAGTACCAGAACAGTGAATTTTTACAGAGAGTATTACAGCACAAGAACATAGGCCCCTATTCAGAGCTTGTGTTTAGCTTGGAGTACTCTCACTCAAACAACATTTAACCATGTGGGCTGAAGAAGGTTAGAGAGTTTTCTAGCCCAAGCAGTGCTGTGGAACTGTTCATGCAGGGATATTCAACAGGAGATTAGATTTATGCAAGCTCTGCACACATTTTAGTACAGATCTTGTAGTCAGCAAACTTTCCAAACTGACCTCTGCAATTTCCCCTGCTTAACTTTATCCCATTCTTTCAGAGTTTTCCTGGGGCATCAAGAATATTGTTTAACCTGAGTGAATCCACGGAAAGCTTACCGTGTCTTTGGCTGGAATTTGTTTGACAAAGAAATATCTGGGGTTTTCTTAACTTCACCTTACATACAGTATTATGCCTGTGCTTCCCTCACAGAGGTGTTTCAGTGGTGCCTGGTGATGGCAACCTGACTGTTGAACACTAAACATTGTATTTGTCCATCAGCTCACCAGACAAATAAACCAAAACACAAAGTGCCACGTCCAGTTGTTTCCTGAATGCTTCCACTCCACCACTTCTTTGGGCAGTCTGTTCCAATGCCTAACAACACTTTTGGTGAAGAAATTCTTCCTGATGTCCAGCCTGAGCTTCCCCTGGCACAGCCTGAGGCTGTTTCCTCTCATCCTGTCCCTGCCCTCCACCTGGCTACAACCTCCTTTCAGGTAATTGTAGAAAGGGATAAGGTCTCCCCTGAGCCTCTTTTTCTCCAGAATAAACAACCTCATTTAACCCTGAAAAGGCAAACTGTACTCTTAGTCCCTCCCTACCCGGGTTAATATTATGTGAGACTGGCTTCTGCTACAAAATTTTGGTTGCCACTAATCTTTATTTAAGATGAGTACAGCTAGATGATTGGGAGCTCAGAAATAAATTCTGTGAGGACCAGGCTCAGAATTACAGTCCTCAGCCTTTGCAGGGTCACAAAGTCCTGCTGGGAGGAAGTATAACAAGAACTATTACAGAAAATAGCATAAAAATTGCCTGATACCTCCCTGGTTTTCCTTATGACAAAGGTCAGACTGTTGTCCAACCTCTTGGAATTGCTGAGCTGATAGTTTTTGATGCCTTTCACATGTTTTGGCTGCGTAGCTTTCACTGGCTCATCTTTTGAGGTTCACTCGGTGCTGCACCCACAACAACTGATTTAGAGATTGTGCAAACATTGTGAAAGCTGCTCTGGAGCAGGATACGTGCTCACCGTGCTAAAGTGAAAAAGTGCAGGGGTTGGAAGTTGCAAACAGAGCTGTGTATACAAAATTCATTTTCTGGCTACTCCCTTGAACTGAGAACAGCTAATCTTAACAAAACAAAAGCAGACAGGCAAGAGACATGGTCCAGAAAGGCACAGTCAACCTGACTTATCAAACAACCATGTTTACCTTTTGACACTGTTTTATTCCATTAACAATTACTGATCTAAGACAGTTCTGCTAGGGTATTGGAAATCTTTACAGCTCCAGGGGAAGAAGTGTATTCTCTTAACAGTTTTGTTAGCTCAACAATTTATTCTTTATTTATATTGGCTTTGATGTGAGAGAAGAAAGTGAAAAAGAATGTAGAAAGTGGGCAGTTTCATAATACAAGTATATTTATCAAGTGAAAGAGGCTTAGGAGACGAGGAAAAACTGTAATGTGAAACACTGCAAAAACACAATTAGGAACATTGGTATGAAATTATGCAGTCTAACCTGATTTCAACCTTTGCTTGCCTGGTATGAAGGTAAAGTTTTCTAATGGCATTTCCAAAAAAAGAAATACCTGCTTTTATGATCTAAAACTCAACCAGGAAACTGCACCAGCAATTGGCATCACTGTGAGGAGGAAGTTGTAGCGTGCAGGAGGCATGATGGCTCAACACTTTTTTAACTGTTGAAATGTGCCTGAGATCAGCAGACTCTCCCAAAGAGTGTTGGGATTAAATTTATCTGAGGAGGAAGAAGAGGGGGAAGGGCAAGGATGAAAATATTTTGAGGATAGTTCTATGGTCCAATCACCAGTCTATGGATTCAATACCATCATTAGTGCCCTTCAGAACTTGCAGGCTCTGAGCAAAGCTGATATCTCTGTCCCAGTCTCATCTCAGAGCCACAATGCCTGAGTATATATAATTTTTACATCAGTCTTAGATTTATTTCTACTGGGTGTACTAAAGCAGCCCAACTGGCCTCACTTTAAGGAGGAGAAAGGTGACATGTATCTGAAAGCTTCTCTACACGAGGAAATTGCACAGGGTGACAGCCTCCCTTGTCAGCACACTCCCCTTCTGTCTTAAATAGCATTCCTTTTCCAGTTTGGCTCAAGCCAAGATGAAAAATGTTCTGTTGCACTGGAACAAACATTTGTGGACAGCTGTTTGACACCAAGAATTGCACGGTGAGGCTGCTGGAGAGTGGAGAAGCCCAGGTGTCCCTCAGAGGGACATCAGGCAGCCCATGACAGAGGAGGACACACAGCCTATGTCTTCCAGATCCTCTGAGGCTCCTCCCTGGACCCTTCTGGCCTCTCTCATTTCTCTGCACAGATGTGGAAACTCTTGCACACAGCATCGAGGGACCTGAATCTTCCTAGCTAACAAAGCTTGCTTGATCTCCTCTCTAATAGGAAATATATGTCATCCTAAGCATTTGGCTTGGTTTGGATTCAGTCTGGCTTTTCCCCTCCTTTCTCAGAAAAATTCTCCTTGTCTAAATGTGTACAGAGTTGCAGATGGTCATTCACAAGCTTTGCATGCTTGGGAAAGAAATTATGGGTTGCACCTATGATGGTAAAAGGTTTTATTGCTTGAGAAGCTGCTCAGTTGTGTAAATGGGGAGGGGAGGATAAGAGAAGCCCTCAGTGGTTTCCTGTCCAGAGTCCAGCTCCTTTCCAGAGAACAGATGTAGCAATGAGAAAAGGATGGAAAAGTCTTACTTGGGTTATTTTTTGGGTTTATCTGATGTGGGGTAATTCCTGGGATTCCCTCAAACGACCCTTCCCTTTCCCTGGTCCCTGTCAGGGACCGCAAGCTGGGACATCCCACCTGGAATGCTGCTGGTGGTGATGGGCTGTGCACAGCCCTGTCTTCAGACACTGCTATTTGCTGGCTGAGCCAGGACACTGCCCACACCTGTAAAATGGATGAAGTAAGAACCACGTTTTCCACATGTAACTTTAGCAGAGCCATCTAGAGACATGGAATTTGTAGGAATTTGCACAAACTGGAGAAATGTGCATTCAGCCATCTGATTTGACTATCTCAAGGTGTGTTTCCAACATACACGTGGGAAAACACATGCTTTCACTGTTTCAGAGGTTGGTTTGAAAAAAAGAAAACCTACCTTTTTCGATATCTAGAAGAAACTCTTTTAATTTAAAAAGTTGTTGAGAAAGATTGCAACAGAATATCTCCCAGCTGACCCAGTCTACAGGAGCGGACAATCCAAGATACTCTTTCCCCTGGTCCTTTTTCTTTTTCATGAGAGACTCTTCTCAGGCAGCAGGATATCAGATATCCTACGTGGCAGACCAAGAATTCTGTTTCACCTCTAAGTTTCTTACCCCGTTGTTTTCAATGGGGGAGTTTGTTTTTCCTGTATGATTGGAATACTTACCCTGATGAAACAAAGGACTGGGACAGATGTTCTCCCTAACTAATAATAAAAAGTGTCCTTCAGCTTTTTCTTGTTGTGAAATCCACTACTGTCCCATGATATCCCGCAATGGGATGCAGGTAGTGAATATTTTAGGAAGTGGAGTGTTGTTGCTGATATTCCTTCTTGTTTCAGGAGAGGACAGGACAAAGTGTGCTGTGTTAAATTAAACTGTGTGCTCTCTCTCTCCAAGAAGGAGAACAAGTTTTTAAAAAGCTCTTAATTGTTTCAGGTTACCTACCCGTTACAAGAGACAATTATTATAGTTTTGATATTTCACCATGAAATGGTGCTGCCAGCTGTCAACAGCTCAGGGAACAGTTCATTATATTTTTGTACAGCTGTTCATAAAACTGTAAAAAGCTGCTGTCCTCCTCCTAAAAAAAAAATAATAAATTCTTGGCATCAGTTCTTTGGGGAGAACAGTTAACAAGTGTCCAAAATACTTGCAACTGGAAAGCCAATTCCTCATCTTCCTTTTGTGAAGTAAAAATGCATTTCCTCTGGTGTCTGGAGCCATATAAGAAATTCCCTGGTTAAAATAAAACTGGAGTGGGCTGGAAAATAGTCTTGTGTCCAAGTATTCACAGGCTTCAAAACAAGAAGGATCTGGCCATGTTGCTGTTTTCTGTGAACCCATCAGTGTCCATCATGCTCTTCCTTAACTGGACAGTCAGTGCCATGGTCCACTTTCCTTGCAGGTGCTCAGAACATCTGGGACTGTCAGCTGGAAACAGCACTGAAATGGGTCTGGCAGGATCCACATCTTGCAGGCTTCCCTAGAAGTAGAAATAGAGCTTTGCCTGCCGTGTGCTCCAGGGCAGGGTTGGTACTAAATGAAAGTGGAGAGAGGCTTTTCCAGTAGCCTGATGGCTCCTGCAATATCTACCAGAACAAAACCCATGCTGAGGTTGGTTAAGCAGTTGGTGACAGCACATGGCTGCAAGGGAGGATGACAAGAGCACTGGAAAATGCAGCCCAGAGAGATGAATAAGTGCTTGGCAAGATGCACTGTGCTGCTCTATACCTCGAGAGAGGAGTCAGACACTGCTGCTAGGGACTCCTCAAGCATCCCCCTGCCCAACACCCTTGCATGTAATGAGATGCACAAACACATTGGCTAAAATCTGCTCCCTTGATAGCTTCATTGAAAAGCTTAATAATTATTATTATTATTATTATTATTATAACAACAATAATAATAAATTATTAATAATAATGATAATAATAATGATGAAGACCTAACTCCTGAACATCTCTTTTGCAGATAACTCCATACTAGAGCTGAGTTATCCAAGTAATGAACCATGCCCTGCTCTCCATTGTACTTCAGCATTTTCAGAACATGAAGCAGCAGAGATGGTGAGACATGGAGCAAGCAATATAAAAACAGAAAATAAGGCAGAAAATTGCAATTTAACTTCATTGGTGCAATTGTATGGAATTGAAAAACAATTTCAGCAGCCCTAAGACATGTTAACAGAGAGTCCAGACATAAAAGCAAGATATTGTCTAAATTTCAAATGAATCCAAAGTTTCCTAGCAGGAGGGAATTGTTTTAGCATGTAGCTTTCTAGTTAGATGTTGGAAAAACTTAGTGGTGGAGTAAATCCCGCCCTAACTTACACTGAAACAACTTCACTTTAAAGTACAAAAATAACTCTGGGTGGAGATGGTCTTACCAAAGGACGGAATTTAGACCAGCATCTTTAAAGTTCATGCACCTACATGGTCAGAAACTCTCCTGACCTGAATGGGAAATGGTGAGTAAAATTCCTCAGAACTGGAGTCAATTAAGGTTAATTTAGTTCAGTCTTTCTTGAAATAAATGGATGTAAATGAGGCATCCCTAGTGGAGACAGATTTACAGCAGGCAAAACAGCTATAAAATTACGAACAACAGGAAAACGGAGCCGGTCTCTGATAAGAAGGTGTGAGCTAATTATGAGCTTCCAGCTAGCACATGAAAGTAACACATTTAACCCTAACAAATAGTAAATGTCTAATCTGGCAATTTATGGTGATTGACAGGTGAGACTTGCTGTGGGAAGAAGAAAAGAGCGGTGATGTAGGAGTTCTTTGCATTAGTCTGTGTGTTACACAGGACAAGGTTCAGACACAGCTCAGCTATGCAAACTGATGTAATTTAATCCTGTTTCTTATCAAACTTTCCCTAGCGGCTCCTTCTCTCCCATCACAAGGTTTCTCTTCCACATATAAGCCAGTTGCCTGATCCACTTAATCTCCCTCATTTTCCAAGTTCAGGTTTTGCTGAGCCTCCTTAGGCTTGCTGTGGAGATACAATTCAGTTGGGATGGAAGAGAGGAAATGAAAAAAGAAATCATATATCTACCGAAAATCACATGGCCTGGGGTGCTCTCTCCTCCATTTCTCTGAGAAATCTTGGGTTTGCAGCTTCCGTTGGCTGGAAGATGAATGTCATTAGTGGCATTTAGTCCAGGGAAGTGTGTTTCACACTTGAGGGGCACCAACCAAGTTAGCAGAACATAAGGACCAGCAAAGGTCCATGTGACCCTGCAGCCACATGGGACAGCCATAAAGAGAAAGACGTGGGAGCGAGATAAACATGTACCAATGTCTGCTTTCTCTCCCAGGTCCTGGTCTCTGTTTAGGATGGCTTGATATTTTCTTACTTCTTACAAGCCCATAGTTTTCACTTACCCAGACTTACTTGCACTAGTTGTTCCCCCAAATCACAATCCTTTTTGTCCACAGCATTTAGATTACAAGGGAATGGCCTCTGACCCCATCTGTGCTTGCCAAATAATCAGTGATGGAATGTATTAATTGCATAGGGAGAAGAGGGCAAACCTGCCCAGCTCTGATCCTCTGCAAGCCGTTAAACTTTTTTCTGGTGGAGTCTGAAGCAAATGAGATGGGTCCATTATTAAGCTTACAGTAAGAGCCCCAAGGGCAGAGAGAGGTTGACTTCTTGCAAAGGAGAACACCAACATTTCAATAGCCACTGAGGACATGTATTTCCTACAGAGGTTTCAGATTTCCTAGAAGCTGTGTGAGCACACACAGCATTGCCTGGGTTCCTCTCTGGTCTTGCCTCAAGGTCCAAGCATGGTGGGAACAGATTTTGTGAGTTTTGAATCAAACACCAAGCAGGATCAAAGCCACGGGAGGTTGCAAAGAGCTGTGAGCAAGGATGATGCTCAGGGCTAGCACGACAGTGGGTGAGATGCAGAAGGGTCTGTGGATAATCCCCTGAACCATCTGGCATTGCCTTCTCCTCCAGATGGAGAGGAGAGTGCCCACAGCATGGCAAGATGGTTTCCCAGCTACACTGGGAGACGAGGAAGGAAAGAGCCCTCCCAGAGGAAAACAGGATGGTGGATGGAGGAGAGGGATGAGGCACACTGGAGACCAGAGTAGATATGTCCCTGAAGGAGATGCTGAGCCTTCAACTGCGTGTGCTTGACAATTTCTCTACAAACAGCTTGAGGTCCTCCAAGCAAGGAACTGGCTCAGGTGGGAGCATATGGTGTCCACAGGCAAAGGAAATAGGCACATTTGGGTTGTGTTGCCTGGGATATAACCAGTATGAGCAGGAACACCACACACAGTACCTGTGTGTGTACCAAAGGCTGCGGATGAGACCCAGGGGTGTGGAGGTGTCTAACTCTTCCAGCTGGCAGCAATAAGCTTTAGTCTGGGCAAGGGGAACATCATCATTTCTTTATGGTGAAGTTTTGTTATTTTCAGTTTTACTCTTTTTGGGTGCCTGTTGTTGCAATAAGAAGCCAAACAAACATCCCTGACCCAGGAGTCCCTTTGGATAGGCAAGCACTTCTGAGGCAGTTTGCATTGCCTCCATTGGCAGCTGGAAAACTGGGGCCACCCAGGTACCGAAGAACTTCCCAAAACTGTCTACAGCTCCACCTGACCACAGGTACACAGGATCTGCAGACCAGTGCCATACAGTCTGGGGAAACCACAGAGCAGTGTTTAAAGCTGCATCCTACCACCACTTGTCACCTCTCAGCCCTATGTGGGACAGGACTAATTTTGTGAACAGCAGGGGTGGATGGTGACAGCCTGTGGGACTGGCACAAGCCCAACAGAAAGTGCAAATGCATGTTTGGCTCCACAGCTTTGCTACACACCAGTGAAGGGGCCTTGTGAGACTGTAAAAGCAGCCACCGTTCCTGGTGTACACTGATGCAGGTCCCTCTTGTGCTGCCACTGGAAGTCTCAGCAGAGACCCGGGAGTTTATTAAAAAAGGTGAGTAATTATACAGAGCAGTTCACATATCCACCACACCGTGTGTGTACGGACTGTGACCTTTCTGGAAGTTTCTGCAGCACACCCTTCAGCAGCTTATTACGAACATAACAGGTACCCAGAGACCTGCACCAGGGAGCACTTGCTGACTGCACCGAGAGCTGCTAAACAGCTCTCTGACAATGAGCATTTAAAGAGCGGTTTCCTTTCCGCCCTTCACTTTCCTTGCCTAATTTATTGGTGTGACGTCATTTTGATTATTAACCTGAGCCCTTTTCTTTCTATGGGCAAGTGCTTCCACCCTCACATTGCACGTTTGTGCACCGCCTCCCTGAACATTTCATTACTTGATTTTCCTGTTTCATTTCGCAGGATACTTCAGTTCCTGTTCTGAGATATGGCATGTTCTGAAAGCTGGTTAAAGACTCCCAGATCTCCAAATCTTCAGGGGTAGATTCTTTTCCTCCTTGTCAGATAGCTGACAGATGGTTATTCTTCAACAAATAAAATCTAAATTGTATGAGTCTGCTCCTCTGCAGAAGCAAGTTCTTAATAAGCGCCTTGCTGTGATGAAAGGAAATAGAGGAAAAAGCAACAACTCCAAAGTGGGGGTATTTAGAATTAAAAATAGATGCCATGTGTCCATTTGATGGAATTGCACAGCAAAATTTCACATCTGAAGGGGACTTAAATGGCCCAGAGGCCTGGTTTTGGCTCTTTCCAAAGAGCTGAGTCACATCCATAGCAAACTTTCATGAGTGGCAGCTGTTTTCTGAACCAGGGCCATTTGATGTGCCAAATCCTCCTCATGCAGGACCCCATGTGTGAATATACATTAAGGGAAAAATGGATCTTCACCCAACCAGCCACAGCCACAGTTAGACCTGCCAGGGCTGTGGAAATGGGCACCCAACAGGTCTGCCAGAAGCATCAAGGCTGACCTGAGTTTATGAGGCAGAAGCTGACTCAGAGCAAGCATGAAGGGCTCCCTATCTGCCTGACCTGTGAGCTCATGCCATTCTCTGTTCCCTCTTTGTTAACACCCTTACCACTCTGAAAGGGCTTTATAAAACTTTAAAAAACCGCTGTCGTCTTTGTCTTAATAATCCCATCCTGGAAAACTTTTGGTTCCCTTCTGCGCATTATGTGGCTGCTCTGGCTCTGCTTTGTCTCAATTCTGGTCAGGTTAGCATTGGTGTGGGCCAATTCCTACCTCAAGGTCTGGACTGATTTCTCAGGCATCACCATGGTTAACAGGGTTGTACACAGACAGCTCAGCCCAGCCCTTTCCATCATAAAACCCTGGGGTTTAGCATTACTGCAGATATGGTGAGTGCTGGCCCTCAATCAGCATTGATGCAGCATCATGGACTGGACTGGCCCAGCAGCTAATCCTGCTCCTCACCAGACAGCTCTTGCCTGTTCCTGAAATGCTGACCCAACCAAGGCTTCCAGTCATCTGAAACATCTGCAGGTTTTTCTCCTTCTCAGTCCTAAGGTAAAGTAAGAAACATGGTTGAGGGAAATAGAAACACTCATCTCACTCATTAAGGGGCCACCACTCAGGTTGTCACTGTTAGCAAGATAATCCCATGGGAGAGACCCTTGGTGCTCTGGCATTTGAGAGCTGCTTAAAAGTGTCTTTATTAGCTCTTCATTAGATGTAGACCATGAATGGACTCACCTCAGATAGCAATCCTCTGGCAGCCCACGAGATTTAATCACCATATCAACTAATTAAGAAAATAACTGCCTAAAACCAGCCTGATATTAATCTTTGATTGTATCTTAACTATTCAAAACCAATAATTCAGATCACTTAGAAAAATCAGTTGCACCTTGGATACAGAGAACAGAAGTGGGAAAAATAATCCACTATCCTTTGCTGCCATTTTGTCCAATTGCCTGGGCTTCAGGACATCTCCCAGAAAGTTCTCCAGCCTCTGCAAACCCAAACAATGTGCTTAATATTAACCACAGGAGGAGAAAAGGGGTCAAAAGCTGCTCCCATTGGAAAGTCCTGAAGGAGAAGTTTATACAAGCTCTTGCCCTGGCCTGAAAGGTAAAAACTACAGCAAGAAAATCTCACTCTTTGAGACATTTACTTTGCTCTTCTACCCACCAGTCTCTGAGCACCTTTTAAATCACCTTTAATATGATCTATCCTCACAACTTCCCTGCAAGATAAGGGTGATACCACCGTCCTTGTTTTACAGATGGAAATCCGGGGCACAGACAGAACACTGTTGCCTAACCACTTGTCTTTTATTAGTGAGCTTACCTCTGGCAGTGCCTGGTTATGTCTTACTCAGCGTTCAGCCCTTTGAACAGCTGCTCTTACATGAAGGCTCATGAAGGCTGTGGAGCTGCCACAAAACAAGCAGACCAGGAGGTTTGGCTGGTTGCATCATCATGGTTCTCGCTGTACTAATGTGGGTGCAACTAAAGACCCTGAACATGCCAGAACTGTACATTCATCTAAAACTGGAACATTCAAAACTGGAACATTCAAAACTAGATGTTGGTTCACTTTATTCATGAGCAGCCGTAATTCATGTGGGAGAGAACAGGTTGTACACCTCAGGGAAGTAATTTTGAGACTCCAGCTTCTCTAATTAGTAGTATAAAGCATTCTTTTGGTTGTGCACCCTCTGTTCCCCAGACAGGAAACTTCTTGCTGCAGTTCCATACATTGAAAACCTGCTTGCCATGTTGTGGCACATAACTTTGACATCACTGAGAATATCTCTTCTGTTTACATTCCCATGATATGGTTATGTACTCCTGTGAAGCCAGTGCTCTCTAGCCCTGCTGTCCTGATTCTTGAGCTGTTATTTCTTGTGCAGTTCACGTCAAACTTTGATCCAAGCAACTGTGCCAGACATATGCTCACATACTATGTCCATCAAAAAAGTCCAGTTAGATCCTGACATGCTTTTTTCCAGCCCACTGGGTCACCCTTCTGACTGAAGAAGAACCACTTAAAATCCAACTTTGATCACCACAAAAGCAGTATTTTCATCCCTCCTGCACAGCCACAAGCTGGCTGCTGCTTTCCAGATGGAGATGCCTTCCTCTGCATGGATAGCAGTCCCTGCCTTGCAGCAATAGCCTGCATGAGGTGGTGTGAAGGTCCATGTTGCCTTTGCACCAAGTGTGCTAAAATCTGAGGAGCCACTGAGAATCACGCGGTAGATGGTCCATGCCCATGTGCTAGACCATCAAATCTTTTCCTGTTGCTCATTTTTTCTTTCTTTCCTTTCTCTTCCTTCTTATCTGCTGGTACACGACACCTGCTAGGAAATGCTGGCCTTGAGCCAGCAGGAAGAGGGAGCAGCTGAAAGTTGCTTGGCTGACTTTCTCTTTGGAGAGCTCTCAGCAAGTTTTGCACAGACAATGAACAAAGTGCTGTTTCTTGCTTTCGAAAGGCAAAGAAGAGTGGGTGGGGTGGCAGGGCTCTGCAGTACAGATTTCCCCACAATCCCAACTGTATGGAAGGGTAACACAGATCAGTCTTGAGTTCTTTTAATATGGGACAGAAAGCCAAAATTCAGTCATCAAACAGCACGGCAGGTGCTAAGAGCCACCCAGACCGCCAGTGTCTCCTTTACTACAAACAAGTAAACTCTTTGATTTCAAGCTCTGCCTAGTTTGCTCAGATACCCCTTGTTTACCAAGTGCTGAATGGCACTCAGCATTTACAGATGTAAAGCCCCTAACTGGGAAGGTCATTAAAATTGGCGGGAAGATCGGGTAAAATCTGAGAAAATCCACAGGGGAGCCCAGCTAATTAATTATGGTTTTGTAATGCACCTAAAAGAACAATGTCCAGAGTTCTGAGCTGTTAGAAGGGGCTGTTTAAAAGCAAATTAAAGCAGAATATCTACTGTAAATGTACAATTCAGCTGCATGCTAAACACAGAGGCAAACTTGTTTATCCTGCTCCTGAGCCCCCTTGAGCAGGGTGGGTTTGAACATTTGAACACAATTGTCACTGGGTTAGGAGAGGCTGTGAGAGACAAAGCAGGCAAGGAAGGAGCAAAAACATCCAGTGGGGAAAAAAAGTAGTGAAATACTACAGCAAAGAACGAAAAACAAATAGAGGCAAAAAAGGGTAAAACAAAATATTTGAGATAGAACTGAGTCCACTCATGACCCTCTACAAAATTTGTAGCTCAGTCCCTGGAAAATTATTTGTGATGTGAAATTGTTATGTTTTTGAAGAGAGGCTGCTGGAACTCATTGCTGGGAAGGCTGGAGTTCCCATTCAGAAGTGAATTGGTGAAACCAGAGCAAGTGCTGGTGCTCTGTGTCCCACGAGCAGCACCTGCCATGCCAGATCTGCATCTGCCACCTGGGGACCATCTGCCTGGAGTCCAGCAAGGGCTTAGCAATGACCCACCTAGGATTCGGGGGAAATGGCTAGACTGTGGTGAGCAGCAAACCATCACAGGGTTTCCAGCAACCACTGCACCCAGCCCTCTTTCAGGCTGAACCATCCCAATGGAGCAAGCATTTGCCTTCCATCTGCTCCCTCCTGTCTGTAGAGGCATATTTTTTCCATAAGCCAACGATTCTGCCTTGAGTCAAAAAGCTGCATTTTGGAGTGGATCACAACCCCTGGGCTCCCCATGGCTGAAAGCTTGATTCCTGCAGTGAATGTGGCTTTTTCATTTGAGAGCATAACCAGTTGTGTTTGGTAACTCCAGTTATTTCAGTAGGGAGAAAAATACAGCTCTTTCTGCTGATAATCTCATTGTAATTTGGCACAACCTGCTCAGAATTCTCCAAAAGGTTATGGCATGTGGTGCAAGGCAGGTGTAGCTGTCTCTTGGAAAGCACATGTGTGTAAGAATGTGTAGTACCTGCTCTTTCTAAACTGCTCAGTGGACAGGGAGCAGTGGCCCTGGAGGACTTCAAAGACGTCAGAGGCTGTGTGTGCATTCCCGTGCAGGGCTCAGATGACACCAAGTGAAGTGAGAAACCATTATGTAACTTGGAAGATTGTATTAAACAATAACTTAAACACACGCCAAAAAAAAAATTTAAAAGGTATCTCGGCCAACTGTTTCAGCGTGAAAGATGAGATTTGTATGATTAGTGAGGTCTGCTATCTGCCAAATCTTGCTGAGCATTACACCATGCGGTGGAGTTGGGTTAACCCTGTGTGTTATTATGACTCAGCTTAGGGGAGAGGTAGGGCAGGGCAAGGCAAACTTTACTATCAGCATCTCTTGGAAATTGAGCTATATTTACAACACCAGGCCTGATAAATGTCTGTTGTCTTTGACTAACACCAAACATTGCAATACACAGCTTACCAGAAAGGGACTGGACTGGCAGCTAGATTGTTTAATTAGGATCAAATTACCAGAGGGCTAGATCTGGTTCTCAAGATGTAACACAGAGATTATTAGCAAGAAATGAGTTTCAATGTAAAAATAGCAGCTGCCACCAGGTACAACAAACACGTAGCAGCTGGCAGGAGAAGCACAGTGTTTGCAGCACTGAGCTTTGCCAGCTACTGCCTGTCACCAGCCTGGCATTGCTCTGAGCTTGCCCAAGGGGCAGCCAGGCAAGGCAAAGGACCAGAGACCAGGAATGGACACTGTCCCCAGCTCCCACCAGTGCAAGGTGCTTTTGCCCTTGTTCTCACATCGAAGGGGCCAACCTTGGGAAAGGGCGACCCTTGTGCCTCAGAGCTGAGAGGTCAGACCAGCCCTGTCTCCAGGTGGGAATCAGCATGGTGAGAAGGAAAGTCACTTCATCCCTCCCAGTAAAGGGACAATTGAGCAAACTGATCCCATGCTGCACATCCCCTCTCAGGAAAGGGGCTAGCAGAGCCAGGTTCTGGTTTAGGCAACCCTAGGAGAACCTTCAGGCTTCTCATGGGTGGCTTTTATGCATCAACAGGAACACATACCAGTTACAAGCACAGGAGTGAGCAAAGTACAGTGCCTTGAAGCTTTGCATAATTTTTTTTTTTTTGCTGTGAAGGTGTAAGCCCACATTGCCAAAATCCCATCCCCTTTTTGACACACTGAAAGGTTAAGTGGCCTTCCTCTCAGACAGCAGGACTTCTGGCATGCCTCTCTCACTCGGCAGCCCATATCCTTCAGTTTTATTTACTTTTGCAATGTGTTTCTTTCTGTCACATGTGAGTAAATTTGACCAATGGATGGAGGAGCTATGCAGGAGGGTCAGACAGAGACAGAGACATGACTATGGGGTTTGTTTGAGCTTCATTTTCACAAGGAACCAGACTAAGATCCACCCACTAATGAAATATGTCCTGCTCCTGCTTATCTGGTGACACACTGGAGTGTCTCTCAGCTTCCTGGTGCATTAAACTTCATTTAATACAAAATCTGCCTATGACCTGGTGTGACCTGTGCAGTTCCTTCTCTGAGATCACTGCACATAAAGCATTTCAAGAGTGGAATTTAAACTTAGGGTCCCAGACCTAAAGACTCAAAGTTTGCCTAGTTGTACCCACAAGTCAGCATCCCTGCATCTCCAACTAAAGCCAACAGGAGCTTCAGTATATTAGGCACGTTGGGTTATGGCAGCATTTTTAATGAACTGTTGGTTCTTTTGAGACTTGAGTTTCTTCATCATAGCTCAGTGCTCAGGAGAGAGGGAAGAAAGAGAAGTGTGTTAGTCTAAGGCTGAAACAACTAATTTATGTACTTATACTGTGACTTAAGAAAGTTCTGCTCTAAGTGAGTTTATTAAGTGGAGTCAGGATGTCTGACAGCTAGCAGAGACTCTGCAAATAAGACAAGGCTGTTGGTAGTAAAAAGTAGGAATCCAGTTAAAAAATAGCTCCTCCAGTTACAAGACTACTTGAAATATTGTACTCTGGAAATGTTTGTGTTTTAAGCTGTTTTAGTGTACAGTATAAGTCATTGACTTGTTGGGTTTTTTTCTTGGTTTTGTTGCTAAACCTACGAGGGGAAATGTTTTTCTCCACTCGCTGGACAGCAGCCATGAATTAGTAATGACCGACAATGTTTCAAAAGTACGTGTGTATTTAATCTGCATCGAAAGCCATGTTTATATTCTTTCTGGAGGCTAAAGGAAGTTTTAACATTGGTGCTGGTAGTGAAGTGCAAACTGCTGTGGCTGGGAGGCGAAGATCTGCCACGTGTGGATGCTCTGCATCCGGGCACGGAACACCAGCTCAGCCCACACACCTGACAGGCAGTTTTGGTCTGTATCAGCCTTCGTGACCTTGGCTCCCCACCCAAATTAATCTCATTCTGTTTAGGTAGATTCCGCATCTCAGCCCGATCCATTTGTATCCCTTGTTTCTTTCTGTTTTGAAGACGAAAATGCAGCCCCTCCATGGCAATGGGCCAACACTGAGTTCTCGTGCAGGCAGTGAGGATCTCTCAATGCTGGAGGAAATCATTAACACTTTGAGCAAGAAGCTTGTGCTTTACAGTGCTTCCTGAGCAGCATCCTAGACCAATGCATTATCTGAGAATAAAGGTGCTTATTTCAGTGATTGCTTTATGAATTTATTGTAGCTAAGTCTGCAGCAATTATGTTGGATCATCTATGGAGGCAATTTCCTCTGTCCAGGGGAAACTGAAGTGGAGAAGGAGGATCATACAGAGATTAAAGTGCTAAACTGACATTTGAGAGACCTTGGTTTAATTTCTTCTGCAGACTTCCTTGGACAAACCACAAAGTCTCCCACTTCCACCATTTCCAAAACGAATGTGGAAATTTCATCAAATTTGCGTTCTGTGGCAGCGAGCAAAGCATAAAAAAGCTAAGGTGGTGGGGCCACAGAAGTACCTCTCAGAGACATCCAGATCGATGTGCATGAAGAGTTTAAGTTCGTGATCTTCCTCTGCTTTATACGAATGTAGATGGGGAGAGGCTCTGCTGATGCAAAGGAGAGTGAGAGAGAAGTGGGCTCCGGTGACTTACAGGGAGGGGTAAGGCCCCACAATGAAGTCTCCTGATTCCTGAAGCCTGCTTGAAGCAGCAGATTATTTTCCCTGATTCCCCTCTCTTCAATTACTCCAGCCACTTTTCCTGGTGACCAAGCAAGTAGAAATATTCAACTCAGCCCATCCACTGTTATTTCTTCTGCTCTAACTCTGCCATCTCTACTTTTGGGGTCTCTAGGGAGGGAGGAAATAGCAGTGGCATCTTCACAGCTGCTCTACAAGATTCATCTGTACAAAATCTTCTATTCATAATGAATGACTTCAATGAAAAAAATGGGGAAAAAAAGAGCAAAAACTTCCAAAAATCTTTTGGGCTTTAAAAGCTTAAGGAAATGATCATGGTTTTTTGGCTACATAAGCTTCACAGTCCTTCTCTATTTGGGTGGAACAGGATAATCCCTGAAAGCCACACCCAAGTAATTCCAGTATTTCTGCTAATGTGTGTATACTTTGCTTCTGTAACCTGAACTAGCATGTTCCCAGCTAGCTCAGGTATTTCTGCATAGCACTTCATGGAATAAACACATCCTAGCTGCCCCTAGGCCAATGTCATGTCTTTTGACAGTCATTTACACTGACTGAAAGCATTTCCTTTTCCTTCCACCTCAGTTTTTCTCTGGTCCTGCTGGAGTTCATATGCTGGATGATGGAGAGATAGAGCAAAGGAAAAAGGGACTGTGTAATAAGAGAAGTTTAAAAGAAGCTGCCAAAATCCCATGGAAATATACGAAAGTAAGACAGAGGAACATATACTTGGACTGAAGAGGGAATAGGATGATTGAGGGAGTCCTTGAAGTTGATTAGTCATGAAGGTGATCCAGAGAAACCTTGAACGGTACAATGAGGAAATGAAAGAAAATTTGAAATGTCCAAGGATGCAGCCTCTGGTCATATTATCAACAGAAGCATTTAAAGGGAACGTAAAGTGAGTTTCACAGCACCTTGCAATTTCTGACTAGTATAATGGATTTGAATTGATTTCTTCAACTGGAAGTGCAGTATTGAGGAAATAAAGCTCTTGTCCTATGTTTTTATGAAAACTACCAAGCACCAGAGATGTGGGCAGAATTATATTGAGACATATAGCTCTATCGTATTTAATAAAATCCTGGACATGGTAAGATATCAAGCCATAAGTCTTTGTTTTCCCTAAAGTGGCTCAACTGACTTCACCTGCCATCTCTTGGAGGAACCTTTCTGGTCTCTCTCTGGGACCAGAAGAGGAAAAGTTAGTCCAGTCATTGCTTAGGATAAAGACAGCTATATCATGCATATATCAGTGACAGGTAAGACTGAACTAGGGGGATCCTCTTTGCTCTTCTTGTTTGGAAGACCACAGCCCTCAGATAATCAGAGAGACAGTCCTGGTGACAACGGAGGGTTTTAAGATTCTTGTGGTCTTGAGCAGCTCTGATGCTAGAGCAAATCCCTGTCCTTCCTGAGAACTGTACCGATTGAAACTCCCCAGTACTGCGCAGTGGACATACTGATTCAGGTTCACCCTTCAGGGTTAGTGGATTTGGGGACTGGGAGGTTGCTATTTGACAGATATTTGCCCACAGACTCTGACTCAGTGGAGCCAGGTATGGCACAGCCACCCCAACAGCTGCATTTCTCCTTTCACAATGTTTGTACTCCAGGGAGCCTGCTGAGTCTGGGTGAGCAGGGCATGGTGTCAAGTGGTTTCCAGCCCATGCCATGCCATCAGGCCATTCAGAGGAAACAACTATGGCCTTTGGGGGTCCTTGTGGACAGCCTGGCACCAGCCTCGAGCTCTGGGAGCTTAGTGTGGAGATGTGCTGTGGTCTGTCCTAGGAGAAATGACCTTCAGATAGTATTAAATGAACGATTGCTTGCATCATAAAAACCACCACAAATATTTTATTACAGCCTGGTAAAAAGGACAAGTTTTTGCTTGTGCAGAAGCTGGGGTTTTACTGAGCTAAAAACTGAAATACACCTCACATCAGGACAGTGCTTCACAGTTCTCACAAGTAGTTGTTACACTGCATGTACCTCTGTAAGCTGCATGATTCAGCTATTTTTTATGTCCTTTGTATTTCCATTTCTAAGCTTTCTCTTTTGTGCACTAATTGTGAGGCAAACGTTTACAATGAACAATATACTCTTCTCTTAAAATGATTTGGCTTCCTGTTTGGATTTATTAGTACATGGATGTCTTTGAGGCACCAAATGACAAAACGGAGGTGCTTGTCTGTGCTGCCAAAAAGTCCAGTTCATCTGTGACAAAATTCCAGGGAAAAATAACCAAAACAACCAACACTCCAACAATGGACTTGTAACACGGCTGGATTTGACTCAGACCTTCAGTGTTCAGTGTTAGTCTCTCAGAAAGCTAACATTGATTCAGAATATCTATTGCAGAGCCAAAAGCTAAACCACATGGTGGGGAGGGCAAAGGGAGAGGTGGAGGCGATTTGCAAATGGAAGACTGTGTGCATTATTCAGGCTTTAACATTGCTTGCATTCATGGAGCAATGCCCTTCAGTTTGGGAAAGCATCACAAGCACAGCTCCTGTTTGGCAGCATGAATGAAAGGCATCTTACAGAATCTGTATGTGAGACCATTAGCCTGATGTCCGAGTCACTGCAAAAGCTCCACTGATAAACCACACCTCTTGAAGGAGACTGGTATCCTTACATCACTGACACAGGCAAAGCCCTCAGATTTGTGCCAATAGGACTTTGTCTACTGTCTGCTCTCCTTGCCAACATTTTCCACTGTTGCCACCCCGGGGACGCAAATACAGGGAACATCCTGGGTAAAAAAAAAAAAAAAAGAGAGAGAGAATAAAAAGAATGATTTTGTCTCATCATTTAAAAGGTAAATATTCATACTTAAAAGGTATTCATAAGTTTGGGTGTGGGTTCTGGAATTAGTGCATTGGCAGAAACAGAATCCCAGTCATCAGATTGCTGTTCTGCTAAGTAGCTCTGACTGTTTCAACAGTGGAGGGCTGTACTGTGGACCCTCATTTTCTAGGAGAGTTTATTCTATGGCATGGAAGAGAAAGGCAACTCAGTCAAAGCTGTGGAGCAGTCCAAGAGGAGAGCCAAGATCAAAACCAGGTCTCTAGATTCATAGCCTTGTCAATGGACAACAGGGCCTCTCAAGGTTGCTTTATGCATCTGCAGAGGGAACAAAATTAGTTAGCAGTGTGATAAAGATCCCTCTGACCATCTGTAACCTTGTTGAACCAAACTCCTGTGTTATACTGAAGAAAAATTCTGGCATGTCTTCAACATCACAAAACCCTGAATAGTCGCAGTCTGGGAGTACCCAGTTAGCTGTCATCAAACTGACTGATACTGGTTCACTGGTGGAGAAATAGCCGTTTTCAGACAAAATGCTTTAGCTACCAGCTTCAACTCTTGTAAGCATTTAAACACAGAAACTGTTCACAGTCTTCTATTTTATTGCTTTGTGGGGTTACTTGTGTGTCTAAAAGTCTCTTCCTGAAGCATTTTGGATCAGTAACCCTTTAAAACGCAGACTTGCCAAGTCCATCTTCGGATAAACCTCATCACTCTTAGAGCAGTTGTGTGGGTGTATTTGGAAGCAGTCCAAAGCAAATCCCAGATGAATTGCATAATTCTTGTGTAAAATAAAAATATATGGGGTGGGAAGGGTTTATGGCATTAGAGTAAAAGAGAGGAAGGGGAAGAGTGAATGAGAGAAAGCATGTTAAACATAAATACGATGTGATCCTACGTCAAGCAAGAGGCTAAACAAAATGCTGTGCATGCTAAAAAGAAAACTGTTTCTTTAATAGCAAAATAGGCTTGAAAGATCAGGCTTCCTCACCCTTACAGGTTAATTGGTTGTTGTAGGTTGGAAGGGATGTCAGGAGATCTCTAGTTCAACCTTCTGATAAAAGCAGGGCCAGATATGAGGTACTTCGTCCTACTCTCCCCTCCTTGCATCTTTACAGTTAATGTCTTTGAATGACACTTTCCTTAGGGGCTTTCCTTTGTCCTTCTCAAAACCAAGATGAAGCAAAATATGAAACTCTTTTTTTGGTTGACTGTTCAAAAAATCAGTGTCAGTCATAACCCAGTTGGGATATCATCAGTGTAATCCCAATGAGGTTCTCTCATGGGACACCTGTTGGAGAACACTGGTCTGAGTGGTCTGAGTGGTCTTAGTGGTCTGCTATATTTGTGGTGGCTTTGCCCTCGGCGGCTCCTCCTTGAGTTAGCCAGAGAAGCTGAGAACAGGAGACCAAGTGACACTTGACACTTTTCTTCCTCACCCATCCTGATAAGAGAGATCACAGTTTGGAATCAAAACACCAGGGAAGTTCGTGTCTCCCCCCTGCCTGATTGCCTCGAATGTTCCTGCAGCTTAAATACACATCAACACAATTTGAGAAACCCAAGATAGGGAGGAAAGCATGTAGGTTCCAACTGGGCTAAGGGACATTAACAGATGTATGGTACAAATTATTTCTTAGCACCCTTGCTGTGATTGCTATTTCTGTCCAAGTTTTCTAGGCCTGTATGAAGGGATAATTATTCACATAACCATGAGGATTTTGGGCTGAATACACCAGGACTGTAGTGCCTCTGTGTCCCAAACACATGCCTGTTTGATGATCTAAGCAGCGGCTGGGTTAGTTAAACTGCAACTTTGAAATATTCACACACACCCTCATGCTTCCAAAATTTTTTTCAAAAATGCTTGGATGGTATTTCTACGTCCTTAAAAAGATGTGATATTCAGGAGCAACGTGGCTTTTTCTGAAAATTGGGCTAGTATGGCAAAAAAATCTGTGGGATTATGGACCAGGCTATGTGAAACTCTTGATGCTAAGGTCCATGAAGTATTCGAGTGGTATTTGACCATAAACCTCAAGCACAGAAGAGCAACGTGTGAGGCACTAACACACTTTGTAAGAGGAGGTTTTTCAGCTAGGATGGGAGTACTAGGGCTCTCACAAAAATGAACATTTGGGAAAAAATTGCATTATAAAAATGACTGGTTCTGGAAAGCCTGCCTTACGCCAGAAAAGGCCAGAATTTAAGAGTTACAGTGTGGCTTCTGTTGCTTCGACAGTTCTATATGATTTTTGGTAAGTACATGAAAGATGCCTAATTCCCATTAGTTTCAGCATAAATTAGATACTTAAGAAGCACCTATTTTAACCTTTTAAGTGCTTAAATACCTTTATCAGTCTAGAACTTCAAAATTAGGCTGGACAGGCTGTGAACTGGGTTATGAGTATCTGACTGTTATTCAAGCACCATACCAAAACCTGATACCAGTCTGCATTCTGCAGAAGACTGAAGTCTGACTAAAACAACAACAGCAATAATCAACAAAAAACCCCAACAAACCACCCATAAAACCAAGATAATGAAATATCATCAGCTCTTAGAAAGTATTATGTTTAAATTTGCAAAATTAGGTAGCTATTAAAGAAAACTTCTTGGTACAGGGTTCCTGCTAGGAAACAAGTAGGGTTTTCCACCCCGGGAAAACACAAACTGTTCATCAACATATTATCAAAAAGTCAACAGGAGATAATGATATTGATGCAATTTCATGTCAGTCAATTAGTTATTGTTCCTGCCCTAAACAGAATGATTATTTTCATGTTATGCTTGTTGTTAGATAACAACTGTGGTGACAGATGTCTAGAAATAAAGCAGTGCTCAGGTCGTTTCCAGGCAAAGCAATTCTGAGCTATCAATAGAGCATTTCTCATGGAGGTACTAAATTTAACAATTAATTCACATTATTCTACATGGTATTGTTCCAGTGGTTTGGGGGGTTTTCGTCAGTGTTCTTGTTGCAAATAATTAAGGTTTCTCTGATGCTTTTTTGAGAACAATGACAGGAAGTTCAGAGAAATTACTCTTAATTATGTATAACATAGTGTAATTCCTGTCCCGCTTTGATTAGAGTCTCTAAAAGCCCCAAGCCATCCAGGTTGGCCACTTGAACATGGCATGGCTTCCTTACACACAGTCAAACATGGTGGCAGTTCCATCACCCAAATTTTGACACTTAACACCCAGCACTGAGTGTCCTCACTGCCACTGCTTTCATTGGATGGACCCAATGGAGTCCAAATCGATCCTCACACAAGGACCTCAGAGCATTTCACTTCTTTGTGACCCACCTCAACAGTAAAATGGAACAATAGTAAAATGGAAGTGTGTGTTGGGATTTTTTCCCATGTACTGTACTCTTACTCCTATTTGAAATATCACTTAAGAGGGTAGGAGCCTTTTTTTCCTCATAAAAACAGAGGGAACTCAATATCACTCACCTTTCAGCAGGATACTTCTCTTCCTTGTCAGTGCTCATATTTATACGTTTTCATATAATTAGACTAAGAAATTACATCTCATGGGTCAAAACTTCCAAACCACGGTGCTCAAACTGGGACAGATCATCCCTGCTTATTTCTCTTTATAATGATTCTCCAGTTATCCAGGGGAAGATTACGCTACCTTTAATAAAAGCTGTGAAGTCATTCCCCCAAGCCCGACCACATTCTTTTTCTGTAAAAGGAAATGGAAGAAGCATGAGAACTTGAATTTGAAAAGACCAACAGATTTACATTTCTAGGCTTCTACTTCAGGTTCCTCCTTTGATGTTGACTTCTCCTCTGAAAGCTGAAAGGACTGGTTTGTCTTTAGTCTCTGGTACAGTTTTGCTTAAATTAGAGGTGATTTATTTGAGGGATTTTGATGTGGCTTGTTTCCTATGACCTGAACTGAGTCCTCTAAATTCATCTTCCTTAGATATTTCACTCAAACTCAAAGATCTTTCTGTTTAAATGGGAGAAATTACAAAGATGGAAGAGAAGTAAAATTTTATATAGTGATCCTAACATCATTATCTTTCTTTCTTACTCTCCATCCCTTTACAAAATGGTGCTTGCTTCTCATTTTCCTGCCAAGACTGTTCCTCATTCCTGTCATACATTCCTTAATTTCACGTAAATATCAGGAAAAATACTGCAGACCTTGCTCGGGCAAATCTCCCATTGAAACCAATGGAAATGTTACCTGGTAAGGTTGAGAGCAGTTGATCCTCTACTAGTGACTCAAAGGAAAGGAAAAAAGTCACCAAGAAATCAAAACACCCTGTGTTCTTAGTTATTAAAGAGGGGACAGGAGGTTCAGGAAGGTTTAGGTAGGGTTTGGGGGTATTATTTTTAGAAGAAAACCATAAGTTTGGTGTTGCTGCCAGCACGAGCACATGAAGTTTCAATTTGTGGTTTCTCTTTATGCAGTACATTTTCAAATTGGAATTTAAAACAAAATATACATCTCCCTGTCTGACTGTGTATATAACAATTTGTCATTTCTTGGCGGGAATTTGAAACTATTTTTGGTGTTGAGAAATAATCTTCTGTCCCTTTCCTTCATCTCCCTCCCCCCATCCCACTAACAAATTACTCTTTAATCAACCTCTAAAGATTTTTAGAACTTTTCTGACTCTTGAAGTAAGGAAAATAGTGACAGGAAATTAATAATTATTGAGGAATGGGGCTATATTTTCATTTCCTGGCCCCTTTGGAGTTAAACACTGAGTTAGAGTTATTTGTCAAAAACTTGAGCAGAACAGTTACCTGCAGATTAATTGTAATGAGCTCCATTCAAGAACAATGCTCTCTGAAAATACATGTATCATTATGAGAATAGCAAATCCTCCTAAAGCCAGAGCACTTGTGCCTTATACCAGTGCTTGAGTAAGGATAAAATCCCTCCCAAGGGAGAGGTCTGGTGGTGAGGTTGGTGTGTTGCCCTTCAAAGCCACAGGTTTTGTTAGCCAGGACATCAACGTGGAGTCCTTTGACCATCCGTAAACTGCACCATGTGCTGAGCCAGGCATGGGACGACCATCAAGTGTCTAACCTGGCTTAGGTAAAGCATGATAGCACTGTGACGCCTAAAAATGGCACTGAGACTCCTAACCAAAGTATTTGACCCCTTCAAGCTCTTCAAGATGACCATCATCATTTCCCAAATCAACTTCTCACCTCAGCTTACAGCAGCTGTTCTTTCCGAGCTCCAACCAGGATAAAAGTGGACACAACCTACCAGGCCACTGCCTCCCCTCTCCATCCGTCTCCATGTCATAATCACCAAAGGGCCTGAACTAAATCATCTTTCTGCTCCACCTCTGAAATTAGTGCTCTTCCCTGAGTCTGATCCTGATGCATTCTGCTGAGCCCAGGTATCTGAGAACATTCAAAAGGCAATACTGGGTCAGGACAATGATATTTCTTGCTCACTATGCTACTAATGGTTAAAAATGGATGCCTAGGGAAGCATACAAAGACCAAATAAAACTATCATTGTGTCTCCCTGCAAATTCCTCGAGCTCTAGGGCTTAGTGGCTCGTGGACTTCCTAAGCCACTGGCTGCTGCTCTTGCAGTTAATACTTGGTTGGGTTTCCCTCTATGGTCTATTTGGTCTGGTCACTTTTTGATGCTTTTAGCCTCCCCAACATCCTGTGGTAAAGAGATCCACAGTTTAACTCAGTGTTGTATGAGGAAATGCCTCTTCCTCTTGGTTTCAAACCTGCTACCTATTAGTTTCATGGTTGACTTCCATGAATCTTCTACTAGAAAATAAGCAAACTGTCATTTCCTAATTGCTTTCTGTACATCTCTCTCAACTTCATATATCAGAGGTGATTATTCCACCTTTGATGGGTGCCATACCATAGCCTGAAGGCTTCTTCATGCCTTTTCTAGGTCTACATGGGGCAATACAAGGTTTTTAGGTAGTTGTAATTAATATTTTTATTAGATTTAGCTCTATAGTTAGAAATATTAAACTAGATTTTGGATAAGAGCACTCCTTTTTATTTTAGCTCTGGAGAGGGTTTGTGTACTCAATTGTATGTTTTGGTTTTGTTTTTTTTTTATTATACTGGCTGGTCTAATAAGAGATGTCCATTTACATATCTTCTTTATCTACATCCACTTGCAGCTACAGTAGAAGTTTTACCACATATTTTTAAGGTGGAGAGTCTGGGCTGGTGTACGCTGTTGGAGACGTGTTCATGCCGTAGATTTACAATGTGGCATAAGGACTTTTTCTTTTTTGTTCTCCTCTCCAAGTAGCACTTAAACTCAAACAGAGAAGATTTTTTTTTGTCTACTACAGAACATCAGGTTGCTTTTTATAGAACTGTCTGCCAGGCTTCCAAGGTTTCTATCCTAAAGGGTAATAGCTAAGAGCATATCTGAAGAACATGTCATTATGCGTGTTAATTGAGGGGGCTTTTTTCCTTAGGTGCCTTACCTCTGATTTATCAATGCTGAATTCCATCTGGCATTTTTTCATCAGTATTGTGAAGCTGATTTATTGCCTCTGCATGTCTTCGTAGTGAACTTTCAGTTTTACCCTGAGCAGTCCTGTCTAGGCTGGTGAGAAAGTTCTGTGCTTTCAGCAGACATGGAGTTCGTTTATATAAATAAACATGTAGATGTTGCACAGCTCAGGCACAAACAGACATTACTTGGAAAGCCCCCTGGCAAACATTCAGGAACTGACCATTATTTCCTACTTATTGTTTCCTCTCTTTTACCCAGGCATGTACATTAAGGTCTTACCTATCTCACAGCAGACTCTCTAACAGGCTTTACTGATGGGCTTTTTTGATTGCATTGAAGAAATCCACTTAGACTTTGCCAACCAATTCTCTCTTGTTTATGTGCTCACTGAATCCCTCAAAGAACACAGAGGCTTCCTCTTCCTGTCACAGAAGCTGTTTGGATTATTCCCACAAAAATTAATAAATGTTATCTTCTCATGTGTCATGATCTTATTCCCTATTATAAGCTCTACCAGCTTGCTTGGTACCCAAACTTGTGTGTTTCCACTTGAAGAATTTTATTAAAAAGCAAATTAAATGAGAGGTCACACTCCACAGCGAGAAGATCCATTATTTCCAACTTGCCTTTCTTTAGAACCCATTTAATGAACAATATGTGATGTTGACAATTTGTTTTTCCTGATATTTCTTCTTTGCCCTTGGAGCTGAGGCAGACAAAGTATGCTTCAAGATCTCATGGTGAATAAATATGGAAAATAAAAATTCATTTCTCTTTTACGCTGTTACCTTTCTCGCTGCTACTTTTACAACTTCACTGCCTACTGGTCTGCAAAATCTCTGCAAGGCATTCATAATACAGTTAGGTCATTATTTATTGTTCAATTTTTATGCCTTTTTTTAAGGTGATTCAAAGCTCATTTTTAGATTTCTCCTTTTGAATCTGCATATTTCATAGAATCATGAAATCACAGAATACTTTGGTTTGGAAGGGGTCTTAAAGTTCACCTAATTCCACCTTCCTACCTTGGGCAAGGACACTTTCCACTACAGCAGGTTGCTTAAAGTCCCATCCAAGCTGGCCTTGAACACTTCCAGGCATGGAGCAGCCACAACTTCTCTGGACAACCTGTTCTAGTGTCTCACAACCCTCTATATTTAATCTACTGAAGATTGTTCTCTTCTTCTTTCCTCGGTTGAACATAGCTTCACCTTCTTTCTTCTAACAGCCTCTTTTACTCCATTGCTTAGCTCTGCCACAGTTTTTTTGTTTCTCTGGTCTGTATATACTGTATTTTGATTGATAGTATGCATTTGATCTGAGCTGTCAGTAAGAAAGGACCCTCACAATTCTTTCATCTTCAAATAGTCTTCTTTGCTAGCTGGTGCTTCATGCCTCAAATAAACTGGAAGAAGCATGTCCCTCACCAGTTGTCTCCCAGCCAATGCAGCTTTTCTAATTCTTTTCTTAACTTGTCAGTCTATCTTTACATTTTTGTTGCTTTTATTTGAGTTCCTTCAGTTACTCATCTACCTGCAAGGACTTGTATTGCTAAATGAATCTTATGGTGACGTTTAGCTCTGTTTCTGACAAGTCCTCTAAAATCCAGGTAAGGTCTCAGCTGGTTTGAATAGAAATCCATGCAGAGATGTTGATCTACAGGATTGCTCAGGCCCACACACTGCTGTTTGTGCCTTCAGAGGGTACCACAAGACCACATCATCATATAAATAAATAAACAGATCATCTGAGTATATTCTTTTTCCAAATGCCACATAAAGAGATGTTCAGACAAGGGCAATATGGCCCAAGGTTGGCACTGGAGTAAAGTCAGCAGTGTTTGGGGCTGAAAATTATAATTTCTTTTTTTTTCTGTTTTTTTTTTTTTCTGAGTCCCATCACCTGTATCTCTCCACTCAGTGAGTGTTCAGCAGTATCTTCAACAGGAAGGATTGACAGGCTGATGTTCACTGGATACACAGATTATCTAGGTTTAACACTTTGATCTGAATTAGGCATATTGGAAGGGCTGGCTCTCTGTCATTATAAGTGAGGTCTTTGCTTTTGTGCTATTGGCAATGTTGCAATGTGATCAGGAGGCAGGGACTGGTCTTGCCATTCAGTCAGAAAGCTTATCCCCAACACGGAGAAAATGTACCTGGACCTTACATGGGAAAGTTTCAAATCTGACAAACCAACATTTTCAAATGAAGTAAAAAAAAGGGTCTATCAAAATTACCCTGGCCAGAAATCTGGATATCAAGTGACTTGGAAAGAGACACATTTCTCAGGGGCTCTGAGGAAATGACATAAAGTTTTTCATCTCAGTTTATTCTCAGTGTCAGTGAACCCTGCAGCTTTAAAATAGGACAGCTCAAAGACTACTACTGGCATCTCAGGGGATAGTAAATCCCAGCCATGTGATGAAATTCACCCTGCAATGTTCACAAACATAGGTCAACAGGAGGCTAAATGGATTCATAGGGTTTGGCAAGTGAGATGGAAACTCTGAAGATTACTGATGGGCCAACATCATAATATCGAGAAATTACACTTTTGAGTATCCATGGAAAATATACAGCAAACTCCTGGAAAATAAACTTTAATTTGAAGCAGCCATCTGTCCAAAATCTGGATTTATCTTTCAGCTGAGCTTTATTAAGTGCTTTAGGAGCACAAGCTCTGATGTGAAAATTTAGGTTCTTCAACAAGGTGTTGGCTCTGTTGAGTGAAGATATTCAGATCTGTTGGGTTGGACGAGGCAATAGGAGCCATGAGATGTAAAATAATGGCCACTAGGAGATAATAAGATTCAGAAAAGATTGGAAATATATATGTGAATGTTTGCTTTTTGCATTCTTGGCTAAAATTCCATGTTTATTCCAGATTAGCACAGATGTTAATCAAGCTACACATTTCTAAAACAATTTTTTTTTTCACACAACTGGTAGAAATCGACTGTGTATTTTATTATTTAATAAAACCTATTTAAAGCAATCATCTGTATCAGAAGCAGAGCATTATTTGTGTTTAGAATAAGGTGCATCCAGAAGTCTTTTTTCAAAAAAGAGGGATGATGGAAGTTAATTTACAGACTTCCAATTTCCAATACTAGTTCCGAGACTTTAGAAAAACTTGCAGAGTATTTGGGAGTGCCAAAAATTAATTCTTAACTTTTAAATATTTTGTAAATGCTATTGCCTCACAATTTGATTCACGTAACGTGTAAGGATTACCCCCATGCTAGGAAAATAGAATTCCATGTCTGTTCATTAATTAAAACATTTCTCCTCCATGATACCTCTTCAGCATCAGAGCTGATTTTGAAAATCTTTACTTTATAACAAGCTTCTTTGGCAGAAGGGGTAGTGTCACCTGACGTTTCTACCAGGCAAAGCAGTGGTTTGCAGGAAAAAAAGTGAAAACCAACATTGATCATGCACTAGAAATGTGCACACATATTTGCAAACATCACTGGGAGCAAAGTCAGCACTCCTGAATGTTAGGGACCAGACTGGAGGTGGAAGGGCTCTCCTTTGCAAAGGAGAGCTGGTGGTATGGCACCTGCCCTCACGCTGCCAGACATTTCATTCCCTTTCTAAAAATGTTCTGTTTTGTACATCTCAGATGAATTCTTAAACCCATGGCTCTTAATAACAATGCATCCACCTACTTTCAATACAGATATAAAAATAGTGGTTATCATATATTTTATACTTTGATACAAAAGATACCTTGACCTAAGAACTACCCAGGTTTCAGCTTCCAAACACCTGTTCTGGCAAGATGAGCTCATTCAGAAGTGATCTGACAGCAATAGTTTATAGGCTGAGGGAGTGGGAGAGAGTCTTCACATCCAGTACAACCCAGATATTGCTCCGTGCTGTGTCAGTCCTGGTTTTACAACATTGCTTCCGTCATAAACATGTCTGTAAATCCTTGTTGGATCACTTTGCTTTAGTGCTCATTTAAAATGAATACAGCTCTGTAGTGTTTGAGAAAACACAGTGACAAAGCAAAAACCATAAAATTAAGCATAACTGAAGTGTTTGTTAAAACAAAACTGACACCAATCTGGCACACTTGCATTTTATTCAGTTCTAGTGCTGGAATAGTTCCCTCCAACAGAAAACAAAAAACCAACAAAAGACTACAACAACAAAAAACCCAAACAAAGAAGCAAACAACAACAAAAAACCAATACAAACAAACAAACAAACAAAAAAAAGGTCTGAACCTCAGAAAGGAAAAGAATTTAGTCCAGACTAAGGGTATTTCCAAGAGTACTAGAAGAAAAACTCCACTTGAAGAAAGCTGTTTTAAGAAACAAGGACTTTAAGGTTATTTCCATGGAGTTTCAGGGCTGTCACTTTCTGTAATGAAATGTTATTATGCCAACTTTTTCAATGTTCTGTGCCTGAAGTCAAGCCTTGTCACAGGAGCCCGTGTTCCCGACACCTCCAAGAACCAGAACTGCTTTCATGTAGGAACCAAAATCCAGACTTTTAGGTGTCAGCATTACCTGTGTGTAAATGAAGGCATATGTTTGTAACACTGTTGGTTTCCTTGTTAGGAGGAAACTTATTGTTAATACCAGAGGGTCAAACTGTATGTAGTGAATTTGTGCAGGAATTCACCAAAACCACATCAGCTCTCTGACAGGAAGGACCTAAAGAAAGGAATTAGTAGGATCGGATGTGGTGCTTTCTGACAGACGGCCAAACCTACGAGGTCAAAATAAGAAGCCAGTGAAAAAATAGATTTATGCTTAAAATGCAATGTGCACAATTCCCCTTTTTGTTGCCGTGCTCTGGATTAAACAACTATCACATGGAAGTTTATATATCCAAAAGCCTTAGGCTCAAGAAGCCACCCATTTCACCATAACTTAGTCTTCATTCAACAGGGCTGTAGAGGCAGCATTTCTAGTGGTGTTTTCTCTGCTTTCTTCCCCAAAGGGACAGGGATCTGAGTGAATTTTCCCAGGGATGTACATCCCAGGCTGCTTTGGAGCACCATGCAGCTGTGCCATCACAGCCAAGGCTCACTACACATTTCCCTCTCTTTTCCCCTCCACCACCTTGCCCAGTTTTTAAGACCAGGGTGATATTCTTCAGCCTGGAAGGGGGATGTTCCCATTGCCTAAAGCGGACTGTCAGAAGTGCACAGGATCCCTTTTCCTGAGTATGAGGCTTTGCTCATGCAGACCACATAACCACGGTGATAAGTACCTGCTTCCTGAGGCAGGGGAGCAAATGTCTTGCAAGACCAGTGTAGGAATCCACATTTCGAACTTCAGACTAAGAGTGCTGACCTGTGCTAAAAATAACCTCAACAGATTGCATGGGGAGGTTCATTGTTCTGTCACAGCCTTTCATGGCCTTAACTATTCACTGGCAAATATTCAGGTGGTGAGTAAGCTTCTCATTCCAATCTGTCCCTTATTGCCTGGTTGGGAACAGTGCCTTGGAGTGAAGCCCCTTGTTCCACATACCTCATGTTTAACCTGATCCTGTCTTTCCAGGTCAGGCATCTCCAGAAGTGAATATCCTACAAATGAAAAACAATTATCCTTTAAGATATTATCCTCCAGGTAAAGGATGATTCAGAAGAGTTTCCAGCCTCTGCGCCTAAGAACTGCTTTATCAGGTCCAACAATTTTCTACACTTGTTTTCATCAGCATATTTTAGACATGCTTAGTGAGCTGTCAGCATCAAAACATCCTTCCTTGTTCAGTTCTGCCCACCAGGACTGCTTGAAGGCAGCAGGGAGGGGGACCACTGTTCACCTCTCCAGCGGCCAACTCATTGGATCAGAAGTTGATCCACATGAGGACGGGGAGCTGAACAAGGCACCTGTAAATGTACCTGTATTATCCAAAGGGACAGCAGGTTTCTATCTACCCACAATGGAATTTTCATCACGTGCCTTTTCATACCAGCTGTGGGAAGCAGCAAAGTGGTTTGTTTACTACACATAGGTCAGCTTTACCAGGTAAGAAGTTTTTACTAGGACTTGTAAACTCTGTGGTGGCACTGGGAGTAATTAACACCATCTTCCCTCATGTTGCCTTCCCACGCCTGAGATGCACTCTGCATGTCCCTGGGGCAACCTGCAAAGCCTCTGCCCTGCTCTTTCACCTAAAAGGTCACTGTTCCTTGCCCATGAAACAGAGCAGGAGGGAAATAAGAGGGCACAAACTGCTGCTGAAATGGGGCACACAGAGGCGTGGGTACAGTGCTCCTGAGGTAGCTGCTGAGGTGCTGTGGCTTTGGCAAGGAGTCAAGATGCACAGCTGGCTAATATAGACCCCTCTTACCTCCAGAGCCACCTCAGAACCAGCTATTGATTCTTAAGGCAGTAATATTCATCTGGCATCTCATTCATTCCAAGTTAATTGCTTAAATGGGTGGAAAAGGAAATTTGTGAAACGAAATGTGCTGCTGCATCAGGCATAAAGGAAACTTCTTCCCTATTACGCTGAAAATGCTTCCCAAAGACAACACATAGGCTTTACTGTGCCGAGGCACTTAAGTTCAATTCTTCAGTGGGGCCACTGTTTAAAGAGAGCATTACCAACTCAGTCACAGCAAGCTTCTGTGCTTCAACTTCCCAGTCACTCAGTTTACTCTTCACGATGGTTTCCCCTACAGCTTAAAAATACGACCTTGGAAAGAATCACTAAATAAGTAAATACTTGAGTCTACCAGACTTTTCTTCCTAGGTCCTAATGCTGGCACAGTTGAAGCCTTGCAACTATGTCCTATCTGCTAAGGAGACTTCTGTTGGTATTGAGTGGCATATTGTTTAGAGAAATAACACATTTTCGTTACGGAAGGAGAAAACATTCCAAATAAGCGGCTGGTCAAACACACATTTTTATGCATGTCAGCAGCTTGAGAAGAATAAGGAGAAGGGAGCAGTTTCATTTTAAGTGATTCACTGAAGAAAAGTTCCAGTTTACATTACCATGAATTTCTCCTTCAGAGTGCTTCTCATTTTCAGGATGCAATTTTGTGCTTCCTTCTCACAGCAGACCTTTCACAATCTGTGTAGCAGTGCTTATTTTAGAATTGGCTGTTTCACCTCTCTAAATAAAGCTACTTTAGTACCTGCATTAATTCCTTGCATTGGCCACTACTAACATTAAAAAATACCTTTATGGAGAGATACTACCACTGCAGCTATTCATTGGTGTCTTTTAAAGCAGCTGTTTTAATGTTTCTATTCATTATTTGTTTTTCTTTATGATCTCCATTGTATTGGCTCACAGCTAGGTAAGTCTGGAGAAGTTTCTTTTTCCTGAATTAAGGCCTGATGAAGGTCTGAGGGTTGTTCAAGGGATTGGCCCAAATGCCATCTCTGCCATTAGCTTTCCTGTGCCTGTGAGCAATTTTCTCCAGGAAAAAAACCCCCAAAAAACAACAAACCAGTCAAAGGAGACCTTAATCCTCTGTGGAGTGTTTTTTCTTCCTCAGCTCTGGTACTGCCATGTGACAAGCTGTTCTCTCCTTATACCTTAGCTACCAGCAGCCTCAAGGATCCAATGCAACCAATGATTGCCAAAATAGAGACCTATTCCTGTGCACTCATGGTCCTCAAGGCTCTCCAGCTCAGTGGCAGTAGGGTAAGCCAGGCATTGTCAACTCCCATGGGTTCCTAATCCAGAGACCCTGTTCCCAGGTCTTGGTTCAGGGACCTGGTACGGTCTAAGAGTGCATGATTTTGCTGAAGAACATCTCCTCCAACTGCAAGGGCCTGTTCAGTTCAAGTCTTCTCCAAAAGAAACTAAACCAGACTATTTTTTCTTTTTTTTTTTTTTTCTGTGAAGAAAATGCTATATTGTTGTGCTTGCAGTTTTGTTTAAGGGGTGAGGTGCAAACTACTGTGCAGTCAAATTCTGTGGGATATGGTTGAGTGGCCAGCTCAAGAGTTAAAATTACAGGCAGTCAGAAAAAGGTGAGTGAGAAAAAAAGGAGGAACCACAAAGAACTAAAAGGAACTGTCAGAAATTGAAGTGGAGCAAGGCAAATCTGGAAGAATGGTGCTGAGAAAGTCAGGAGTTTTTTGAAAGTGGCAGAACAAGTTTGGTGCAGTTTGGTGCAGGTCTGTAGCTGTGAATTCACTGGCCTTCCTTCAGGCATCAGCAAAACAGACAATAACTCTTTAAACTCAGTATTCTCTCATATTCTGCCTAAAGGAACATTCTAGCTGCTTTGTTGGTCCTGAAACACTTCACTTTACAGCTCTGGAAAGAGATAGCTGCAATGAGGTACGTAATGACAGCAGAGAGCAATAGTTGGTGCTCAAGAATGAGAACACCATTGCCTTGCTGGGTAATTGGTTTCAGCAAGTCTGGGAAAACAACAATTTAACCTGGATCTTTGCATTTTAAGTCCAACCTTTTTCCATCAGGCATGTACAGAAACAACAAATCATTCCCTCCCTCTCCATATCAGCAGCTTTCTTATTTCTGGAGAACCTCTCCCATCCATTTCAGTGGATTTCCAACTTCAGTACTGCTTCCAGGGTTTGGTCCCCAGGATTGCTTCTTTACTTTCTGCCACACCAAAAAAAAAAGCTAAAAGTTTCTGTAAGGGTCTCTTGTAATGAAAATAAGGAGGCTAACAAAAAATTGATCATTAATGCTCAGTCCCACTCACACACCTTGTCTGTTCACTGTTTTGGCTCCTGTTTTACATCTGTTACTACAGTATATTGTTTAGAAGTAACTTCACTTTTGCTCTTTTCATGGACACTGTTTTTAAACACAGGAGATTTCAGCAAAACAGCCACGCACAGCACACACATACACCCCATCCCAAATACTAAGCAGGTACTTCTGTAGGACAACGAATTTCATCTGGAAGAGGTGGAAATGATTTACAAGACAGAGGCACCTGTAAGAAAAAAGCCCTAAGAAGAAAGGCTTTAAAGCTACATCTTTGAACATAAAAACCACTTTGTCTCTCAATAGAAACTGCTGCCCAGAGGACGTGTCATACATTCTGCACAGCGCCAACATTTCTACTGATGTGGAAATTCAAGGCAGCCCTTCTCTGTCTAGTCCATGTCTGTCATTCCTGCTCTAGGGTAGACTGGTTGAGTGAAAATGAGCCTTACCTGTGACATAATTCAATGCCACAACAGCATCGGGCTCTGCCCAGAACCATAAGTTTTAATGTAGCATTTCACAATCTCAGATGATTTTTAAGTGAAGCTTACAAGACAGAAAGGCTGATGAATATTTACTCAGGATTTTGTTCATGATTTGGCTGAGGATACACTTCCAGAAACCTGTGACTGGTGCTCTGCACTCTTGTTCATCAATGCACGGAGTGTTGTGGATGGTTATCGAGTAACCTCCGTTTCAGAGGAAGGGTGTGCAAGTTCAACAAAACATTGGTGTCCAAAGGAGCCTGTGGTGAAGGAGACCTCTAAAGAGCTATTAATCGAGCTAAAAAGAAAACCTTGTGAGAACACTTTAGCTTTCATAAGTTTTCTGCCCTGGGGAAATGTGTAAAGAGGGAGCCGAAAGATAAAGAAACATACTCATATTTGCCTGTTTGTTTGCCTTGGTGTCAGCTATCTGGTACTTGATAAATGCAGAAATTGTATTCACTCAACTGCTAGGATGATGAAATTTTACTTTCTTCATCTGCTGTGGTTCTGGCAAGACACAAAGAATAACAAAAACCAAGTTATTAGGAAACTCAATGGCTGAACCCTGGAATTTCAGAGCTGTGCTCAGGTTTAACTGACCTCTCTGAATGAGAACAGCACTCACTGCCTTCATATTTTAGGCTTAGGTCAGGTACCAAATTCCTGAATAAATGTGTAAACCTTCCTGAAGTCTTGAGTTTGCTCTATTGAGGCTTCCATCTGCCTTCCAGAGAGATTAGAAATGGTACTAGAACAACTCATTTCTGGAATTCAGGACAAGCAAGAGTCTCACAAATCACTCCAGTCCAGGTTTAGTTCCAGAAATAAGGGAAGAGTACTGCAGAGCACTCAGTTATTCTGCTGTTTTTTCCTCTAGGAGAAAAGTAGTCATTCATATATCTGGACAAACTTGCCTTGCTTCATTTCCAACCTAAATGAACACTTTGCTCTCAGTTCAGCTTCAGTACACAACAGAGAAAATGAGAAAAGAGTCCAACAACACATTAATAGATTTCAGAAATTCTGTACAATGTCAATAAAAAAGTCACTGAACTATTTCAAAAAATGTGAAGTATTTGCAAGATTTCATGAAGTGAAATAAATTGTTCCTCTTATGGCTCATAAAAGAAGCCCTATGAAATGTAGAAAGGATTCCAACTATTATTTTATCAGAAAGAAAATAATAATTGATTTATATTTAAACTAAATTGTAGTAATTTATTTGAAATATTGTTTCACTTGTAATCAAATACATTTGTGGTATGTCATTTCCACTGAGTACAAAATTTCAGGCAAACAGAAAATCCTCTTTTGCTTAGTGGTTTCATGGTCTTTTGTATAAATATTCCACAAATTCTTATAGTTCTGCAAACCCTAAGTGAAAGACGTTTTCTTAGAAAAGGTAAGGAACAAGTCTAAGAAAATTAGTAGAAGACTAATAGATTTAATAAGACATTTAATAAAAAGTAAAAAGTCACTTTTGGATTAGATCTATGCATAAACTTTTTCCTACATACTAAAGGAGGATTTGAGATGTCCAAAGTCACCCCTAGGACAGGCAACAGACAACTGGCAGGAATCTGAATTTTGTCCTCCAAGGGACACCTGGACAGCACATAAGCTCCAATTCCCTCTGATGGAGTTGAATCTCTGGTGGTTTTGCTCTTCAACTGTAAAATGGAGGTATCTACTGTATTTTCCTTCCTCACCAGAACGTTGTGAGACTGACTCAGAATAAAACTTTCAACAACAGGCTCTGAGGAGTGGGGGTTTGTCTGAGATGTTACTTTACATTGCAGCATCAGGAATGGTGTTCACTTGATTGTCTGATAGTTACAGGGATCGATTTCTGTGCAAGTGCTAAGGAAAGAATTTGAGAATGTCAGATTTCCATTTCCCATTACCTTGTTTCCTTTCTCACAGGCTGCGTTTTTGGGTTTACAGAACGAGATTAGCTATCGCTAACTATGGATATCACTATTTATTCAGCTTGTCAAGATGGATTTTTTTTATTGCCTAGAAGGGAGTGCCTGCTATTTCCATTTTCCTGAGAAAAATGGGAGTAAAGACATATATCTGGAAGCAGCCTATAGTGATGACACATGAGATCACAGACCTCTGACCACACCAGAGATTTCAAAGAGAATTCCAACACCTTAAACATTGTGGTGGGCTTGATCACACCATCCTGCCAAGGCCATTTTAGGATGGTTCAGGCAACTGAATTTAGTTCTCCAGAATCTGAGTGCTGCTGCTGTGGTCGCACCTTCCTTTACTGCTTTATCTTCGCCAAGCAAGAGTGAATGCCAAGCACCTGATGAGGATTAGTAATTCATGTTTAAGAGGACATTAACTGCAGAGCCCAAACTGTAGAATCTCTTGTTGTGTTGGTTTATCCATACACTTAATTTAGTTTTCATTTCCACCCACCTCAGGTTAAGACCCTGTGCTATGTAAGTGATGGAAAGACACAGGCATCTTTCGAAGTGTGATTTCTGGGAATAAACTCCTGAATTAACAACTTGGTCTTCAGAGAAGAATCTGGTAAAGGAAAACAAGGTTATTCTGAAAAATACCACTGTTTATTACGTCCCTGGAGATCATTATCATGCCAGAAAGGCTGCAGACCTCACAACCACTGGAGAACATAGGAAATCTTGCGTTTTATCATGAAATTATTTTTTATTTTTAATTCACTTTAAAATAATAATTAAAAAAAGGCCTCCACTGAATTCCTGTACATTCAAAGGCAAAATGTAAATCTTCCCCTAGAGAACAGTCTACCAGACGACTGTGGAAGAGGACAAAATTAAATTCAGGTGAATATGTTATAGAAAACCATTCCTTTCAATTAGCTGCATCCTTATAATTCATGTGGGCATCTCTAACCTCTTGCTGAATTCTTAATGATGACAAAACTAATTTGTGGCAGTGGCATTAATGCTGAAATATCACACTTCAGCACAGCATTTTTTCATTTTCTGAACTTTCATTCTCTTCCTCACTTTTCTGAAAGACTTTTCCACCTCTGCTCTCTCAGCTTATAACCAGATATATTGTGCGGGTTTCTAAGGTTTTTTTCAGCTCTTTTTTTTTTTGGGTTTTTTTGGTTTGTTTTGTTTTTGGAAGGGAATAGACCTATCATTAGAGAACTGTTAACAGTCCCATTTTGGGTCTGGGACTGTTTCTGCATTGAAATCTCTTGGGTCAGGACTGACTAGACCATGCTCAAAGCTTTTTTCTTTTGTGTAGGCAATAACTCTAAGCAGTGCCACTTCTGATTTAGGGAATTTGTCCTCTGACTTTGTTAGAAATTGACAGGCTCATTTGCTAAATAGACTCAAAAATAAGGTTTGTGTTGTCATGAAAAAAATATCTTCCTGGTCTTGGGTATAAGTCTAAAACCAATCAATTTTTTATCCTCTTTATCTAACACCTCAGAATCCAGTGTAGTGTACAGAGAGGTTGTAAATGTATTTTTGATNACACCTCAGAATCCAGTGTAGCTATTCCCTTATGTGCAGAGAGGTTGTAAATGTATTTTTGATTCCACTCATAGGTGAACCACCACGGCACAGAGCAAAGAAGGGATTTGCCCAGGGCCATACAGACACTTTGTGAAGAGCAGGGACTTGAACCAGCTTTCCCACATTCCTTCTCTGGTTCAGTAATAGACCAAGGTGATTTCAGTCAGTAGACATCACAGAGTTCTTCACCTGACCTGGTCTCACGTTTCCCAGCACAGCAGTCAGGTTCAATATTTTCTGCAAGATCATTTCACCTTGCTAATGTTCCCATTTACCTGCTTTCCTATGGGCGTGCTCACTATTACCCTCAGAAAATGTTGGCAGGAAAAATAGTGACTTTAACATTAGTCAAAGATCTCCAGATTTAGCAGTAGCATTGTCAGACTGACTTTTGAAGATAGAGTCATAGGCAAGTGGCCTTTCTGCAAATCTGATGTTTCCTCTTCACCAAGTTGCTGGTACATATAACAATCCCTTTTTTTTTTTTTTTTTAATCTAAGGCTTCCTCTGCAGAAATACACAAGAGCTGCCCTGCCCTTTTCAAGGCTATAGGAATGATGAGTTAATTTTGCCATCTCTGAAATATCTCCACTGGGAGAATCCGGAAGCTCCTTACACCTTGTAACACTTTGGTGTAAGCAATACTCTAAATTGCAAAGACTATGGTTGCTTTAAAATGCTACCAATATCTACAGTGAAGTCCAGTGTTTCTCAAATTTAATAGGAAGAATAGAGGAAAAAAATTGAGTGATTAATTAATTCTGTATCTTCACTGCATTGGTAAATTCTAAAACAGTGCTCGGGAGAGAAGAAAAAGGTTTTGAGGCATTCTAGGGACCTTTCTCATGTCTACATGTGCAAAACACATCACAGTAAAACTAATTTGATTTATCTTCATATCACTGCTAGTGATAATTTCAGTCTGAGATTAACACCTGTATGTCAGCAGAGATTGTGGGCATATATGTGAGGGGGAGGTCAGAACAGCAGTAACACTGTACAGCTCTTTATTAATTATCTGATAAAGACCACTAGTGAAAAAAACATCTGTTACACTGTGATGACATTCAATGGCCTTTAGTGTATGAGCAGTTTTGCTGAGGCTTCTTGGTTCAGTATTTTTAGAACTGTTTAGTATGTTTAAAACAGTTCTTGGTATTTTCCTGCTTAAATCTCATGGGTATCATAGTTCACAAGATTCCTCTGTGCTCAGGCCCCCATAGATGGCAGAATCTTTAAGAGCACTGAATCACAACTGGCATCTATATCCCTTATAAGAAAAAATACTCGGGAGAAAGATTTCTGAGGTGATCACGCAGGGATAGCAGAAATTAGATTGGCTGCTGCTGGAAAACTACAGCATTCCCTCGATAAAATATAATGATGGGTAGTGCTCATCCTATGAACGCGGTGTTTTATCCCAACACATCTATCTTTCTGGGAAATACTGAATTATCAGTTAGCTCTACACTCATGCCAATCACCAGATGTATCTCCCAAACAGGCACCGTGTGACCGGTGCCAGCGTGAGGTCTGCAGCTCCTCTGCCCTGCTGAGCCTCATCCAGGAGCCAGTGGATGCTGTCACCTCATTGATGCATCAAACATGTGGGGCCTCGCTTGTGTCTCCAACCACAGGCGACTTCATGTCTCTGTGCCTCTGAGAAATGATGTGCCAGAGTGCCGGGCTCCTTTGGAAACAGAGCTGTGACTTCCCAGGGAGAAGCATCCACAGAGAGTTAAGGAAGGTTTCTGGGCAGCAGCCAAGCTAATTCCTGCTCTCATTTCCACCAAAATAAACCCAAAACTGTGTGACAGAGGCAGAGAAGCACATCAGAACCTCAAACTCAGTATAACCAGGATCCCTGTGCATCTGCACACAGCAGCACCTTCCTTGTGGACACAGGCATGCACTGCCTGGGATGCGTTTGGCCCAGGGCTTGCAGAGGTTGTCCTCAATCCCCCTCTAGATGAGCTCTCCTTGCAATTCCAAAAACGTAGTTCAGTAGCACAGCACAGCTTGGCTGATGACGAGAGGACACAGAGCAACTTTGGAAACACAAACTGGCACGGGGAGAGAGTCTTTTTGGCTTCGAAAGGACAGCACACATGTTCGGAGCCAGAATGTGTAAAGACTTTTGTTCACAAACAGAAATCCCTTGTGCTGACAGGCTCCGAACAAGGCTGGCACTCTTGTGAACGCAATATGAAAGTTGCCTTGTACTGGGATTAGCCGAGTGAACAGCGAGCAGCAAATAATCGACTCAGAAAATTTAGAAGGATAGTACTCCGATATTTAAAAAAACAATAAACAAAATTGACTGTGAAAGCTCTGCTGTTTTGACTTTGTTCTCTCTCTAAAATCAGCAAATATTTCAGGAGAATACACTTCAGCCCAACAGTGGATCATGGTCTGTCTGTTACAAATATTCACTCTTCAAGGTGTGATATTCAGTCCATATAGTGTGACCCACATCCGTGACTGCTCTCTATTTGCATCTCTGGAGCAATGAAGTGCTTCTTGCAGCAGCAGGACTCTTTTCCTTCACTTTATCCAAGGCTATCCAAAGTCAGTTAGGTCAGATCTCTGTGCCAAGTCACAGAGGGGTTCTCAGCCAAAATTGTCTTGCTCTGCACATCGTAATGTCAGAGACGCAAGATTTTCTGGCAAAATTGTTCCCTTCCTGATAGAGGGTTCTCCACTAACAAGCAAGAAAATGGAATGTCCACATGGACACTCTCTCCTGGCCTCACCTCTCCCATCTGAGGCAGGACTGGTTTCCCTTGGACAAGGTGCTGTTCCCATAAACTAGAGATGGAGCATAAACAGGCGAAGCAACTCTCTTACATGCCTTCAAGGCTGCTGTGGAGGAAAGAGGCTGAAGACAGATTGTGCTGAAATTTCTGTTTCTGATCAAAGTCCTATATTTTACAGGCCACTTTTTTTTTTTTTTAATATCTCCTCAAATTAATTTCAGATCAGTTTCAAAAAAAGAATTGCTCAAATGTCACTTTTCTCTGTGAACATTCACATGTTCCAGCTTCTCCAGACCAAGTATTCTCCAAAGAGGTCACAACCACAGACGTAAAAAAATTCCAGGATTATTTCCAGCACTTTCCCCTCACTTCAGGCAGATGTGAGGCTTGGTACTGCACTACTGCTGTTAATTTCACTGCAATGGTTTAGTTCCTACACCCTGTTGTGTTAATTACCTGGAATGGAGCTAATTATTACTGGATAAGTTAATTTATATGATTTGACTAACACTGAGAACAGAAGAAGAGTGAGCCAAGCCTAAAAATTACTGGATTAAAAATTAGGAGATTCAAATAAAGAAAAATCATTAGATCTTTTTCTTTGCTGAAACTGAGTCCACAGTTCCCCTCAGTTTCAAGCTTTCTGCAGTGATGAGAAACTTCTTGCTGTCTCAAAGATCAGTGCCTCATTGACCTGCAGGGCTCAAGCTGGGAAAGCACCAGCATTTGCAAGAGCCCCAGTGCACTGTGGGGACCTGGGAGGGCTGCCCTGGGCAAGCAAGAAGCAAAGCAGTGCTCAGAGGAGGACCTCAATGCCAAGGAAAGCAGAAGGTGCACACGTTCCAAGCCCATTTGAGAGCAGTTTGGGACTAACAAACACCCTTGAGTGGTGCCCCTTGCATGGCTCAAGCCGTGTGTGTGCTGCCATCGACTGTCTGGGACCAAGGATTTAGAGGTTTGTTGGTGTATTTCTTACATACCTGTCACTAGGCTGTGGGTCTTAGAATCACAGAATTGTAGAATGGTTTGGGTTCAAAGGGATCTTTAAAGATCATCTAGTTCCAACTCCACTGCCATGGGCAGGGACACCTTCCACTAGACCAGGTTGCTCAGAGCCCCATCCAGTCTTGAACACTTCCAGCAATGGGGCATCCACAATTTTTCCGGGTAACCTGTTCCAGTACCTCATCACTTTCACAGTAAAAAGTTTCTTCCTAACATCAAACCTAAATTTCCGCTCTTTCAATTTGTATCCATTACTCTTTGTCCTTTCACGACAGTTCCTGATGAAGGCTCCCTCTCTGGCTTCCCTGAAGGCCCTGTTCAGACACTGGAAGGCTCCTGTGAGGTCTCCACACAACCTTCTCTTCTCCAGGCTGAACAACCTTCCCTTTCTCAGCCTGTCTTCACACCTCACACCCTGTCCCACCAGACTGTGACCATTGAGGAGCCTCAGGGTGGGGGAGTGGAAGCAGTTCTGTGGGAATTTCAAGACCAATGGCAAGCCTGTGAGATCCAAGCCTGAGCCCAGGTGAGGAAGCTTCAGGTCTTTAAAAGGACACTTTTACCTGCTTTCCTCTCTGACACTCAATATGAAGTAGCATCTGTTCCCCACTTGCAGGACATGCCTCTAAATGTGCCTTTTTCCCCCTTTTTCACACTTATAACCCTTTCTTCTTCATTTCTTTACTCAGTCACTATCTCAGCTGCATGAGGGACTCTATGCAAAACCATCTGAGAGTGAATGGGAAGGACCCTTCCACTGAATATGTGGTTAGGACTCACAGGCACAAGCATTTTCCAGCAGTACTGAAAGGATTAATTGAAATGTTGAGCCAGAGCAGTAATTATTTTACCAAACAGTGAAACGCTATTCAGCCCTCACTTCTCAACTGCTACTGATGCAATCAAGGCCAAACGGAGCCAAGATATAAAATTACTGCTGCAGTCCAGCATTTTAAAAGCAATTAAAAGTGAGAGGTGCCCATGATTACTGTGTAAGAAAGAGGGTTTTCATTAAACAAATGGGTGTAATGCTTGCTCTAAAACCCTACTGCTTCCCAGCAAAACAAAACATGCAGGACTGGACTCACTTCTGACTTTCCAGAATGAATCCATTCACTTGAGTGGAGTTACTCCAGATTTATTCAGTGAGATGAGAATCACACCTGCACAATGAAAGACGTTAGAGGTGCTTTTTCTTTGCTTTGTGCTACTTTCCCATAAGTGTATTTTTGTCTCTTCCTATTTGCAGTTCAAATACAGGGAAAACAATAAAAGTCCCAAAGAAAAAACTCAACTGGGTTGGGGAGAAGGAAGTGAAAATTTTCCAGTCTTCATGTTTATTCTTGCCATAGGAATAAATAGGGCTTGGTTCAGTGCATAGTTCTGTCACAGCATGTTGTGTTTGCTTCTCCTTAGGCTGGTGAACCTTCACTGACTGCTGTGAAATCACCTCTACAGTGAGCAAATAGAAACTGGCTGATGCTCAGAGGGGACAGGAGTTATCTCCTTCCAGTTTTACCAGCTGTAACTGTTGAGTGATCTGCTCTCTCAGACCTGCACCCAGGGATCCTCACCCTCATGCCAACGGTGAAGAACCCTGCACGTTTATCCCTGTGAATCTGCCTCCCCAAATCAGAGGAGGCAAAGCACATTTCTCCCACCTGAATTTGCATGCTCTGATTTATCAGCCATCTCCATACAATTTTGTTCCTTAATACACTTGGAACTTCGAAAAAAATTCAACCACCTTTGCTGAAATTTTCCATGTTTCATTTCTGACCAAAGGTGAGCTTGGATTTTTTGAAAAGCCAGAGGAAAATTCCATTGGTTGCTTGTGAACTGAAATGAAGTGCCAAAACAAAGAAACACTTCCCCCCATTTGAGACAGCTTCTAGCCACATTTCATTAGAGAGTGAAACACCAACCATCCAACATACAGGAGCTGCACACAGACCTTATGAAGGTTTGACCCCCCATTCAACAGGCAATGGAGCTACACCTGGACTTGCACAAGCAATGGCAACTTGGAAACCATATGATGCAGCCAGTTTTCCTATGTATCTAACCCCAAACCTTGCAGAAACCTGCAGCATCCTTCCATTCATAGGACAACAACTCAGCTGAACCTGAACATCAGCAATAACATGGTAAAATGTAGGGCTTCTGTCTGGGTGTTGCCTGTTTTGTGGCTAGCTGGATACCTATCACCCCAAAAGGCTCCCTGCATATCTCACTGTCCTATATCCACTTTTTGTCACCAAAGCAAAGATTTTTCCTAACAGCAGTCCTGGTTCTAGCCTGGATTACCAAAAAGTATCCTCTGCCTCTGAACAGAAGACATGGCCAGTAACTTTCTACCTTTCACAGCCAGCAAGGAACTAGCTGGTCTCCTTCCAGAAGAACCAAACCCTGGGATAAAAAGGTCTTTGAAGATTATTGTAGGAGGAGGAGTGGTGACTATTCCATCATTGAGGGGATCTTGAAAGTTTGGTCTTCTTTTGCTCTGAATGAAAATTAAGTTGCAGAGATCTCCTTGATCTAATAATGGAAAGCTCTCCTGAATGCAATTGCCTGCATAACTTTGCTTTGGAAAGTGTAAAGCAGGCCAACCCTTCCTGCTATTTAATTTTAATTTTTCTTTCTTTCACTCCCTTTTCAGTTTCTTTCTGCCCATTGTGCTCTTATCCCTAAGTTGTTGGGTTTTTTTCATGGTTCCCCTCTGTACTAGTGCCATCTGACTCACTGGGTACAGAGTAGAGTTGTTCAGGCCTCAGAAGGAGGTCTCTGGGGTAGGACTGGAACACGTTAGGGAAGTTTATTATGGCCCCTGTCTTGGCTGACACACTGGGATTGAAGTAGGTGCCTCCAGAGCTAAAAGCCCAGGTTGTTGCAGGCTGGGGTTCAGAGCCAGGCTGGGAGCTGGGAGCCGTAACAGCTCCGATCCTCTGCGGATTAGCACAGAGGGGGACTTGTGAATGGTCCATGTGATATCTGTTCAGGAGGTAAACAGAGGATTTTAGTCTCCTGGGCTGTCAAACCACCTCCTTTGACAAGCTCTAAATTCACTTAAAGCCATGTAATTTGAACATGCTGTGGGGTCCAAGTCTACTTCACCCTTGATACTGCGTAAATAGGCCCATTAAGATTTAGCCAAGTTTTGTGTGGTTTGTTCGTAAACAGTCACCGTGACGCCTACTTCGGGGAGATAAGCCCTCCTCTGACAGAGCACAATAGGGGCTGCTCACAGGATGAGAATCCACGGCTTTAAAATTGTCAGAGGGGAAAAAAGACAAAAAAAAGAACTGTGCTCAAAAACGTTATTAGACTTCAGCAACTTTGCCATCCCAGACAAATGCCATGTATGCCGAACTATGACTTCGTCAGCACTTGAATCATAAACACAGCCTTGTTGGGCTTTTATAAATCAGACATAAAATTCTACCGTAGGACAGAACTTTGCACACAACTCCTCATCTAGGAGAGAAACACTTCCTTCCTTCTAAGGATGAGAAATTTAAACATCATGTAGATACCTCTAAGTGCCAGGATGTTTCCGGAGAAGAAAATTGCATGTGGAAAAACATCACATTGCACTTACATTTGATTTGAGATTTGGGGTTTTTTTGTAAAGTAATTGCAGTATCGATGCAGTCTCAGCCTGCAGATTATTCTCACAGTTCTTCTCTGAACCAGCATCAAACACAACTTTGCAATCATATGAACCAGATGCAGTCTTCCATAACACCATGAGTCTCAAACAGGATGATTTGGCAAATCTGTTCCAAACTTCAACAAGAAGCACAAGCTGAGCACTGCCACCTAAATATTTCTGAAAAAAACCTGCCTTTTTATTGGAACTATACCAACTTCTTCAAATACAACATCTATGATTATCTTAAAGATAGCAGAATTTTTAAGTTTCTCCAGTGGCATCTCTGGGTAGGAACCCAAATTATTGCCAGAGGTAGGAAAAATCAGGTAAGGAGAAAGAAACAGGAAGCTAAGTAGCCCACAAATGCTGATTGAAGCCACAGGGACCATATGGTTGCCAAGGACCAGTATTCATCTGAGTTGTTGTTTTCAAACATCTTAAAAGACAGCATGGTTAAAAAAAAAAAATTGCTGAGAAACTGGACAGATAAGAATTCACCATTGGTCATGCTTGTTGTCCCCAGTGTGGCAGAGCAGGACATCAAGAGAATATGCACACAACTGGGCTTGGTTGGGGCACTCCTGAGGCTACTGGAGGCAGACAAACCACAGGGTACCAAGCCTCCTAGGAGGGTCACAAACCATGCTCCTCTACACCTACAGCCCCTTGGTCAGAGCCAAGTCCTGGCAGTTTGGGCATGGCTGAGAGCACAGGCAGCCAAAGCAAGGTCTTCTTGCAGCAGACTGCTCCTTGTCCAAAGAGAGCTGGCCAGATTGTGTTATGGCTATCTGCTATCTCTGGCAATATTTGCTTTATCAGTTTTGTGCCTTAGTCATCTCTATGGCATGTAATAAGTTTGCAGTGGTGGGTTAACCCTCTTTTTGCTCATGTAATCCTTTGAAGGGCTGTGCTTGCAGTAGGCCCAGTGCAGAGTACTTTGGATGTTGATACAACCCCACCCTGAAGGGCAATGAAAGGCTCCCACTGAGTGCTGCAGGGCAAATCCCCCACTGTTTTTTTAAGATGAAAACCTATAAAAAAAACCCTGGGAAGCAGCCTTGAACCCCACCTGGAGCTGGATTCAGTCTCATTTCTCAGACTCCTGAAGCCAAACCCCTCTTCTGGTCTACACTTCACTCACTGAGGTTCTGCAGCTTTCCAAGTCCCTCATCACTCTTCTCCTGCAGGTTTTCTGAGTGCACACAAACCTCCTGGATCATTCCCCGATGTTTTGGCTTAGTAGTATCCCTTTGCATGAGATGAGATGAATGCCTTCATAACAGCTGGAAAGGAGGAAACATCACCCTGCAAAGCCAGCAGCCACCTCACCACCCAGGCTGCTGGCTGTCACGGTGTGTCTTGGCTCCACTCAGGCACATTTGCTGACCACCTTCAGCCCCTTGGTGTTGCTTTAATGTTTTTCTATATACCTGATGCACTGTCCTTTGCCTAAGCTTCCTCCTCTTCAATGTTTCAGATTTTCAGCCCTCTGTGTGGAAAGGACTGTTCCTCTTACACGGTGAGACTTCAGGGAAAGTGAATGAACAGAAGAGAGCACTTAGAGCCCAGACGTTGAAAGGCTTCTTACACAAAACACAAAAGAGCTTTTCTTCTCATCAGTGTTTTCAAGAGACAAAAGAAAACACATTTTCTGAAGTGTTCCTTGGAGATACTTTGTTTTGAAGTGGTTAAAGAATTTCGAATGTGAGATAAGAGGGAGACACTGGCATGGAGCGAGGATAACAGCTTGTTCCTCCAAGGGCTAGGATTAAATTGCAGGGAATGCTGGCACTCAGCCCAAGCTCAGCTTCCCCAGCCCCAACACTTGCTTGAAAAGGTAGAACTTGAAACATGTGCTTTGCACTCTCTTCTTATCATCACGCTCCCTGCTTCAACCATTGTTCATGTGCTCTGGCACTCACAAAGCCTGCTTCTAGGTTTTGCTTGAGACAGCATCGATAAGCCAGATGATGAATGTGGAAAACTCCTCCCTGAGTGGGTTTGATTTGGGCTGCATTTGAAGTTGCTGGCAAAGGGCTCTTCTGTTGTTTTTTGTTGGTCTATGCCCAGCATCAGGACAGTCCCATTCTGCAGAAGGCTGCACAATGTGGAGCAGAGATGCTCCGTTTACAGGCGACTCACTATCAGGTTGACATTACTTATTGCTGGATTATATCAGCTCTTGTTTTGACATGACAAAACTCAAGATCTCTTCCATGTGCAGCTCCCACTATCGCTCCTTACCTGCTTCTGCTCTTTTTTTCAGCAGCGGAGACTTGCTTGCAGACATTTCAAGCTTAACATTGTTCAAGCCAGAAACTGTGTAAATCACTCACTAAGTCCTCCTCACTCAGTTTGCAGGCATTGCTGACAGATATGAAATGTTTCACCTATCTAACCCTCAACACACATGTTCTCACAGCAGATGGGTGAGTGGGGATTTTCATGTACTCAAAGGCAGCACAGAGAGGCAGATTGGTCAGGTCTGTGAATCAGAAAATACTGCGAGGCCCTTTTTGTGTGCTGACAGAGAGTGTCAAGACCTGTGTTTGCCTACATCCATTTATCATGGCTTGGTATGTTCAAAAATGTTGTTGTTCTTCATTAACTCTTTCATCTGTAAAAGGCCAGAATCTTCATGCTGTCTTTGCAGCCGCATTCCTGGGTCTCCCAGGTTAATTGATTAATGAAGTGGAGCTGCTGGTATCTGTGGAAGAGAGGGCATCTTGATTTAATGTAGATACCATAATGATGGTCACTGGAGGCCTGATGTAAACACAGGGGGCTGGTATGCAGAAAGAAAGATAGAACCCTGAGAGCCCTATGTGTTAAATAGTAAGGCAGAGTAGTATTTTGCCCTTTAAAAGTAAGAGAGGAGGTGGGAGCTGATGGAAATGAGGGCAGGAAATACACAGTGACTTGTCTGAGATCATACAAGGCAGCAGTGGGACATCTAAGAGCCAGGACCCAGCCGTGTGTCCTAGCCACATATAAATCAATTTGCAATTTTAGGTGGATATGTCTTGTTAAGTGTGAGCTGTGTCTTTCCCTGGCTTACTCATTTTCTCCTGGTGAGAAACAGAGAACGGTCCCATCCCTAACTGGGCAGAAGGCAGGGACACATCCTGAGCCATAAAGCTCCCTGCTGGCTCCTAAACCCAGCCCTTGTAAGCAGGTAAGCTTTTTGCTGCTCCCTATCTCAATCTCCAAGAGCAATTTTGGCATGTCCTAGCATGGTTGGGTTGCAGGTGATTCTGTGTTCATCACTCCTGTGCCCAATCACAACAGGTCCCAGATCCAACACAGCTAAGCATAAATATTATTACTGAAAGGGTTAGGATTCCCCTGGGGATCAAAGAGAATAATAAAGTCCACTTTCCAGTTATGGTGCAAAAACATACTGGCACTGTACTGGGGGAAAACATGTCTCATAAAAATCAGAAGTGTCAGTTTGAACCTTAATCTTCTTGTGACTTGGAAGGTCACTGCTGTGTGGTTTGTGTTGGGTCACTTTCATTTGTTTTAAGGTTTTTGGAGACAAAATACAGACTTTAGCCTATGTATCTTAAGTAGTTGTATCATAGAGTTTGGCCTGTGTTGTCTCTGACATATTGTATACATGCAGCTTTATTTAAGTAACAGCTGGGATATATGAACATATGTCATCTATCAGAGACTGGAGAGGGAAATGCATGAGCTGGTGCATTTTTGTATAACTTGCTGTCATCACATTCATGTAAAAAGAATTAAGGCTCAAAGAAAAAAAAACTTGTTGCTCCATCTGACCATGGAAATCTTCTTCCTTTAACCTTATGGACTGCATGGTTGAGTAACTGTATGGAAAAGTTTAAGTGGATAGTACAGAGATCAAAAGAACTCCATCCATTATAAATTATTGGAGTCTCTTGCGTTTCAAAAAAAACCCTGTGTTTTTGTTCCTGTGGGTTGTTGTTGCTTTAACCTGTTAGTATTTGTTTCTTTGACTTCTTATTTTGATGCTGACTGTGCCCATCAGCCAAAGCCTAAAAATAAATCATAAAAATGGGGACTGTAAGCTCTGTGGAGCTAGGACGCTTCATGTTTCTCTCTTGGAGTGGCAGAGAATTGTTCAAGGATGTAAATAAAAGTTAGTGATTTGGGGCCCTTTCATGGATTGACAAACCTTAAGGGACCAAAGCCCCTAGGGAAAATGTTGTGTCTCTATTGGAACTTTGTAGAAGGTATCAGATTCCCACTTCCCCAGGTAACACAGGTGATATGGCTGTGATACGGGTGTGATACAGGGGATGGGAGAGCCTGTGGAGGTCAGAGCACACCTTTGTGGGATGGGTGAAATTCCACCTAAATCAAAAGTGTCTGAAATGCGTTGTTTTGGTAAAATCACTTCTCAACAAAAGCTCAAGATCCTAATACTGGCTACAGTGCACTTTAGCCCCTCTCAGACAGCAAAGACAGCTGGACTTTGAAACATTGAGTCTAGGCTTGGATAGCCTTTGTTCTTCATGCCACATTAGCAAAGTCAGTGAGGCATAAAGGAAAGACATGAAAATTGTATTTATCTTCTGCATATCTCACCTATAGATCTACAGATTGTCTTCTCCCATCCTCAGAATACAGAAGCTGACATTTTAAAGAAGACCCAAAGCTGATCTAATCCAGTATCTTGACTCTGACAGTAGCCAGTGGCAAATACTTGAGATAACTGCATTAAATCATGACTGCAGGCAAATTTTAAATAATCTTCTCTCTCATAATACTCGTTCTGCATTGAAATAGTTAAGGAATAACTTCATGCCTTAAGCAGGAGTACTACCCCTCAAAAGTACATGCTGTTAGGACTTGCAACTTTCACCCAGGTAGCCTCATTATTGCTAGGAACGTATTTTTTGAATATGGCTAAGCCTGTCCCTGCAGCAGTGAGTTATGGCAGTCCTGGGGGGAGGTGTGGGGCAGGTGGAACTTCTGCTTATACCAGGAGCGTCTTGGAGGCTCCGGAAGACGCCACTGGCCAGTACAGCCGGGTACTGTGCAGACAATTCTGTCCCTTACCCCAGCCGGTGTTCTGGCGAGTATCTACCTCCCCCAGCTAGATGGCTCGAGCGTTACCAGGGTTAACAGAGGGCTCAGTCGCATGGAGTTCCAGAAGCAATTTATTCCTGAAGGGGTCCAGAGGTGAAAGAGACCGAATGGCCTTGGGATACCCTTGTTATAGGGCACCAGCCAGAGGGCAGGGGGCACAGGGGAGGAGAGGGAGGTGGGGGGATACAGAAGGAGCAAGGGATAGGGTCAGGAGGCAGGTTACAGTTAATCAATATAGGAGAATTAACATACCCAGGTAAGGCAACTCAGGGAGAAGCCATTTCGCTTTCCAAGGGGTGGTTTCATACAGCGGAGCTGTCCCACCAACGTCCTGGGATGGGCTCAGGTGCCCCAACAGTGAGTGCCTTATGCCTTCACCTACCAGAAGATGGTGTTTCATTTTCTTTAGATGCCAGTTCCCCTGAAAGGCATGGTGCTTTTGCATTGTGAGTGTGGAGAAACACCTCAGGATGTCTCCCAGAAACTTATTTCTATCACATTTTCTTGTATTTACCTCCTTTCTCATTTGATACAACCACTGCTTACCTGGGCCCCTCCAGCTTGAGGAGCTGTATCCTTGGGACCATTTCTTCCAGAAGCAAAGGCTCATACCTATCTCAGCCAATGTCAGGCATCTCAGGAAGCTACCCTGAGGAGATATCTCCCGAGGCCAACTGAGATATCATGGTCATGACCCTGAAAGAGACGCCCTTTCTCTGGAGGGAAAGCTGAGGTTCCCAGTGCCAAATGTCTTGAGTCAGGGACAATCAAGGCATCTCCATCATGAGTTTGCTCACAATCACTCCTGCCTGCAATCCACTTTCATGTCCTCTTCTGTTCCTTATCCTGACTTAGTGAAAACACCATGTCTAGCCACACTCTGAGAGTAGGAATCTTTCAAAAGGTGGCAGGGCTTACAAACACACAGTAAACCAGTTACAGACTGCATTCATATTTGGCTTTAAAATGCTCAACAAGTAATACCATCTGAGGTTTGTGTTCACAGCCTTCTCATGTCCTGAATTTCAGCAAGTGCCAGATCATGTCTTTCCCTTTCCAAACTGCTGGGTGGAAGGAGAGCTGCCATGCTGTTCCCCATTAACACCACCACTGTTCTGCTCCTCACACCCAGACTTTCTCACAGAAACCCAATTCCTTGCATGAGCTACAGGTGGGTTTCTAAGACCTAAATTTCCCTGGAAGCTTTTTCATTACTCATAAACATTTCCCACAGGTCTGTCCGTAACTCAGTCTCTGAAAAGACTTGACATGGATGCCACGTATCTCCACAGGCTTGCTCCTGCCCTGAGCTTGATTCTGTTAATCTGCTACAAATAACATCATTTCACTTACATGCATGACTCTTCAGCCAAAACTTTAATCTGAACTCTGTGTGCTGCTTCTGAAGAGCTTCCCACTTCATTTCAGCACATTGATTTAAATGTCCTTTGTGGAAAATGTTGTTAAAATCCATATGGACCAATTTTGCCATCCCCAGCACTGTTCCAGTTATCCTACTGTGAAATGCTGCCAGATCAGGAGAGCTGTGTTTTACTGTCCCTCTGCCTACAGCAACTGACAGCACTGCACAGGCAGCAGTCCCATGGTTCATGTTTAGCTTAATCTACGGCTGTCAGAATTACTGCATACTATCAAAAGATAGGAAGAAAAGAATGGAAAATCTTACTTCCACAGGGCTGTGGTCAACTGGCATAGCTGACATCAGAAAGAGTCAGAGTGAGGCAGCACATAAATAGGAATTAAGAAAAATGAGGATAACCCAGGTCTGCTGAGTGTCCAGGAGTCCAGCCTGGGAGGCAAAATTCCTCACAGCCTTAGGATGGCATCAGATGAGCTGCTCTGCTCTCCCAATGGAAATGATGCCATTTTCAGGGAGATGATCTGTATATCTAGCTTTGCCCCTTCTTGCAGCTAATGTGAGACTTTTGGTAGATGAATGCATTTTGAGGAAGAACCCCTCTGGTTTCTAGATGAGGTTTTGCAGGCCTTAACTTGGCTGGAGAAAGCGAGGTCCATAGGGTGAAATACTTTGAGAAAAGGGCCATACAGAGCCCTGTGTGTATGGCTATTTATTATCCTCTGCACCCACACAGACCTCAGCTTGCTTTGTGCAGCTTTGTACCTGTATCCTCCCCCAAAAGGTGCTTCCTCATGGCTTTTCATGTTCTAGTGAAATGTCTGGGCAAATAGTGAGCGATTATTTCCTTCAATTGTTGCCGCCATCCTCCACCACCCTCAAAATTATTCATTCTAAAGGAAATTTTAAAAAGCTTTTGTTTGAGAATTCCCTCCCTCTAATTGAGGGTATTGTACTGAGATCAAAGCACTGTTTTCAGTGGGTCTTGGTAGGCAGGAATTTTTCTGAACAGACTCCAAGCTTTTGGTGTCGAATGGGTCAAAATGACCTTTGCTTTTTCCCCCTCCCACATTCATAATTAGTGACTGTTAATTTACATTAGCTGGCGTGGCCTAGACTTCACTTTTAGGTCGGTTATTCTTACAGCCTTGTTGTTTTCACACGGAGTGGAAGAGTAAACAGTGTTCCTAAATTGCACATATTTGAATCTTGGAGTGTGGATCTGGAAAGGAGAATGTCCCACTCAATGTTTTTTTTATGGATACATCTCACCTCTACCAGGTTTCCACTTATGGCACCAAAGGAAGCAGAGGAAAGACTGACCCACAGCAAGCTACTATCAAAGACATCCAGTTCCCACATGTAGATTTGTTCAGTCCTAATCCAGGACTCTCACAGGTGGGCAAAGCAAATAATAACTCATTTTATAGCCCTGAACGTGACAGAAATATTCATCACAATGAGGAACACGGACTGTCACAGACCTAAAAAAATAAATAAACAAGCAAATTTTATACATCATCCCCGGGAAAAACTTCCTCCCACACACAAGTGTCAGACGCTAGTCTTGGCTTGACTAATGCTAAAGCACTACAAAGGGGAAGGAGATGGGCACTTCAGAGTGGTTTCAAAGCTTTGTATAGCTCATGGGCTTTGGAAGGAGACATTCATCACTTACAGGAAGTCCTGCATTTAGAAGGGCCAATGGGTTATCAGAGGAAAGCAATGGTGGAATGACTCCGGAGAGAAATATTTAATGGAAAAAAGCAAAATAGAAGAGCAGAGAAAGATAATGTGAGGATTTACTCATAAACAGACACATTTCACTGCTGCCAAATCAGCAATCTTACTAATGAGGGTTTAGAGAGACTCTTGCCAAATAACTAATATTACAGTGTGTAAAAAAGCTCAGGTTTTCTAAATGCCTGACTCTCCAGCCAAAACCAGCTGAATGCTTCCTCATTTAATACTCAGTAAAATGTTTTATTTAAATGTCTCATAATGCTTCCAGTGTTTCTAGTGTACTGAAATGCAATATGTATCATTTAAATCCTGAAAATACCAGCACTTTGCAGGTTTGTTCAAGCTACCAAATATATCATATTGTCTAAATGCTGCTATATTTGGAACCATTTTGAGGAGAGACCTAAGTCCAAAACATGTTACAGTAGTTTCCCAGTCTCAGACAATTTTTTTTCCTAATTTTCAAAGTCTGCAACAATCCATCTGGAATTTTACATCCATGATCTTTTGGAAGAACGGGGTTTTTCTTTCTGGAAAGTTTGAAGTAGAAATGGACAAAGCGTCTTTGAGACCTGGAGGTTTAACAAATGAGGTGTTTTCATTCTTGGAATAGTTGCCCAGTTTGTGTTTATTTTGGCTCATCTGATTGTACATGGCTGGAGCTACAGACAACCAGGGAGGATCAATGCTTTTCACCAGCTTTCAGTAATGTTGTTTAGGGACAAGGACTCAAGGCCTGGCCCAACAGATGGAATTTAAAAAATGGGCCAACACGCTTGAGTTTAAAGCTGAAAATCTTAACATGAAAGATCATCAAGTCCAAGGGGAAACTAAATTACATTTGCCTAAATGAATGAGGCTCTTCATGTATGGTACTGTGGGGTGATTTGAGAAGGAGGAGGACTGTCAAATTCACATTAAATGCAATATAATTTTTCCAGTGGTTCCCTTAGCTCTTTCTCCCTGGCAGAGGTGTCTCCAGAGGCTGAAGGGGATGTCCTGCTGGGTTGCAGCTCCTTCCTTGGTGGCAGCTTTCTTTCCTAACAGTGAAGTTGAAGTCCTGCCTCCACTGCTGATCCCCAGCTACACTGACAGCCCACCTTCATTTTCCCTGACTTTATACCTAATTTCTTCACCTTATGACTCACTGGGGTCAAATGACTTTGGATGTTTTTAGCAATTGGAAGTCCATTTCCCCCAACTGTCCTTCGACTATTCCAGCATTACATATTTACAAAGATGTGACTAGGCTGAGGAAGTCACTGAAACACTAATTGTTGGATCTTGTTTACACTTACCCTTTTCCTATGCCCTTTCTTAGGCACCTGCTACTGGCCATAGCTTAGAAATAAGACAGTGGGCTACCAGGGTCTTTATAAAATCATTTCTATGTTCTTGAGCTCTTATAAAGCATCATTTATGCTATGTTATAATAAATGTTAATCTGTGTGAGTGATGAGGCTGTATTACTTTCAGGAAAAAGGATGTTTCTTCTTTTAGATGGAGCACTGATCCGTGTGTGTTTATAAACTATCCTCTCTGTCTCATCCACAAAGGAAGTGAATTTAGGGCTGTCGACTCAGCAGAAGGTGTGGCTGCAGCCATGGTAGCTCAATCCAGGCAGAATGTTCTCATCAGCACTGGCAAATGGTGCTGCTGGATTCAGCAATGGCACTGCCAGTGAAGATCACAGTCCTAGGAGAGTTGTCACCAAAGCTCCTGCTGTGGGGTCTTTGCTGCTACTGCCATTTACTCCAAACATTTGCCATCTGATTCCACATTCTGCTAGAAATTTAAGCCTGGTTTTAAAGACTGTTGCTTTTCCAAGTGTGATGCCCAGTGTGAGTCTAAACTGAGGACATCTGAATGGCCAAAGCTGTTTTACACTTCTACACACAACTTGATTTCTCCAGTGCAACCTTAATTCAACCCATGGACATCAGAGAGATGAAAGCTCTGCTGCAACCACATGGCTTCACTTCCACAGAACTGCGTCAGTCAGCCCTGAATTTTGAAAAGTCCTACATCCTGTGCAATGCCAAGGTGTTTTGGAGGAGTCACAGAGGCTGACCCAACCCCTCACACTTCCTTGCCCCACTTTGGCACTACAGGACTGGACAAAAGTTTTCTGTCTGTATTAAATATTAAAAACCAGCATGGAAAGGCACATGTCAAACACCCCTTCATCCAATAGATTACCAACATGTAATCAGGTGAGACTTAATGATAGGAAAACAAATATTTTGTCTTTTCTAATGATAAATACACTTATGCAGCTACAGTAACAATGTTTGATCTTGGCCAGTCTGCTTCAGTAAATGTCATACGAAGCACCTCCTAGACAGAGTTCAGGATACTGAAGGCTTTGGAAATTGCCGAAGATAAACAATACAGAAAACAGCTTTCCCTCTAAATTAAAAGCCAAGATGATGAAGGAGTACAAGAGGAATTTTCAAATGTGTCGATGATTACAAGCTTGCCTGTGTTCAGTTGTACACATATAATTGCCAGTGAAATAGCAAACTGCTTGTGAGGAAAAAATCATTCCAGGTCCTGGATGGGAGGGTAGATGAGAGAGGAGCAGCAGCATCAAGGCTTGTGCCACTTGATCTGCAGCCTTCTAGGCAATGTCATTATTCTTTTCAAGTTACTGCATAAGCTGCCTGGATAGAGAAGCTATTTCTCTGCAGTGCAAGGGTGCTCTGTCTCTGGAAAGTCTCAGTCACTTGGAAACAGGAGTGGCAAGTGCCGGCAGTGTTAACATAGTCATTTTTCCATCACCCATGCTGCAAGTTGTTTTCTGCCTCCAATCTCTTCAACACAAATACTTTGATTTGGGGAAAAAAATGTGAGTATGCAAAGAAAACCTTTGAACAGAGTAGGAAGAAAACATGTTTAAAGTGATCATTTATTTGGGTGCTGTTGTAACTTCTGTATTTTCAAGGTTAATTGGTTGCCCACTTCTTATTAGAAAAATCATAGATAAACACTCTTTACCAAATCCGGATATCACCTTAAAAAATCATGAGATGTTTGAGACATGAGCAACAAACTTTTACTACTTCAAATTCTAAATATTAAAGCATCATGGCTCATATTCTCAGCCTCTTCTTTGCAACTGCAGCTTGTGTTTTTGTTTTCATTAAAAGGTGAATTCTTGTGTAGCTGCCCATAGGAAAACAGTCCTAAAAAGTTCACAGAGGCTAGCAATTTTGGTTCAGTCAGATACATGCAAGCAGAAATGTCATTGTCCTACTAGAGGTCTCACAATATTCTGTGGTTTTGCTAAAGGTCCACCAGCTGGAATAAAGAGATGAGTATGAAAATTCAGATTTCAGTTAGAAAAGAAAGGGACATCTAAGCATAAACATTACAGGGAAATGTTCATATGTGTGAGGTTGAGGCTCAGATGTTGATTTAGATCTTAAAGGCATGATTGTGCTGGTGAGATATCAACATTTCTGAGTGAGTCCCTTGGATCTAAAGGCCTGGCTCAGGGGCTAAGGCCATAGGATTGGGATTTTAGTGGTACTCCAAAATACTGACCTGATCTGGAGAAAATCTGAAGTTAGTTGCACAGGGAGGACACTAATTGTACATGTGCCTCTGTTACAGGAGCTCTTTATATACAGACAAGTCTGTGCATGTTTCAAGAAACCTGTATGTTAACAGCAGCAAGTTCTGGGAGCATTGAGAATGCTCTAATGGTCCCAATTTCCAAACCTGGGATGCAACAGCTGCAATCAAGGAGAGCACAGCCTGGATTCTTCTCAAGCAACAGTGAAATGTGAATGATAAAGCTGACATGTAGACAGCAGCAAGTTATAACACCACCTTTTACACCTTTGAGCCTTGCTGTTCAGAAGGTTACTGTAGGAAACCAAGTTCTGGTGCTTTCACAGCATCAAGAGACGTGTGCTTACACAACTACCAGCAGGATGCAAAATGATATCAAGTGCTGGTTCGGGATATGCTTCCCTATATCTGTGAGCAACCTGGGGACAGTCAGAGGGGTGCCTTTGCTTGGCATGTCTGCACAGAGGAAACAGGAACCACCTCACCTACAAACAAAAGCTGGAAAATTATGTCAACTGTGGCAGTCGAAGAGAGAGACACATCAGTCTGTGTGCAGCATGTATGTCATAGAATCATAGAATGGTTTGTGCTGGAAGGGACCTTAAAGATCACCCCATTCCAATCCCCCTGCCAGGGACAGGGACACTTCCACTAGACCTGTTCGCTCAAAGCCCCATCCACCTTGGCCTTAAATACTGCCAGGAATGGGGCATCCACAACTTCTCTGGGCAATCTCTTCCAGAATCTCACTACCCTCACAGGAAAGAATTTCATCCTAATATCTAATCTAAATCAAGACTCTTTCAGATTAAAGCTGTTTTCCCTTGTAATGTGGGTATGCAGCCCAACATCAAAAGAAAAGTCAGGCTCTTGATACAGCAAATTCAGCTCATGTTTCTTCAAAGCTGTGGGTCACAGTGGATGAATCTGGCTATGGAGGGTCAGACCTTTGCTCAGCTCCTACCTTGGCTGGCAAGCACCTCAAGGAAACTATCAGTTAACTTAGGTGTCAAACAGGTGAATGATGGGCCGTTCCTCCACAGGGCAGAGGCATGAGGTCATGGCTCTTAATACAGCTACAAACAGCACATCAATATTCATTCCAGCTGCAGAAGTGCTGGGTCTTGTACTCTGTTTGAGCTGGTACATGAGCACATTCCTCTCAGTGGCTCCAGAACCTCTTCAAACACAGGCTGGATCTTCCTGCACAGCCAGCAGCAAGGCCAGCTCCTGCTGCTGAGGAGGAATGCAGAATGCAGCCCTGGGATGGAGCAGCCTGAATCCATTTTCCCAGAGCTTGCTTCGGGGGATGTTTTTGTTTATCCGGCTCACCCATTTGCATTTGCCACTTTGCTATTTCACCTCATAAGTGCTTGCTAAGCAATTCTTCCCAGCTGCAAGCACTGGCAGGGTGCAGCCTTCCACCAGGCATTGCTGGGACTCTTCTCCAATTCTGTGGCAAGAGTTGCTTCAGCACTCTCTCCTCCCCTCTTCTCTTTCTCCACGTGCACAGAGACATTTGTGAGACACAAAAGTTCTCCTATAAACTGCCAGGCTAGTGCTGACACTTCTTGCCACACAACTGACAGGACTGAGTTTATAAAAATAAATCTTGACAATGAGGAGCTCAGGATATTGTTAAATTCAAGAAGATCCATTGCTCAGCTGGGGAGGTCTTTTGGAAATCACCATCCATGGGGATTTCACCCTGGTTTCCTTCTCTTGAGACAAATCACTTTTATTATGATCAAAACATGCCTTCCAGAAAGGGGTTTGATTCAATGAAGAATTTGGAAATAGATTTGAAAATGTCTTGCTTCCCCTCCATATTTTGTGCTCAGAGTTAATCGGCCTTGCTGTTTTAATTGTTTTAATTGCTTTTCCATGCTTTATCTCCCCTGTTGAATTTGACTGCCCTGAAATTTCAGGCTGAGCTTCTTCTTACTGGTTCTTGTTGTTCTGCTCTCCGGCTGAATTTGAAAAGTCCTTGTAGTGCCCAGTATCTCTGGAATGTACTTGGACACTTCATCAAGCCAACTCCTCAATCTTCCTTTTATTGTCCTATTTATCTGGGGGACAGGAGGGAAATCCGGGCATATGGTGACAGCCCCAGGGAAGTCACAGGTAGCTGGGGCGGTGTCCAGTTCTGAAGGGATTATCTCACACCTCCCAAGCACCCACTTGTGGCTTTTTGTATGCAATCCAGGAGAACCATTCTGCTGAGGGCTCCTTTCTTCACCTACTGCCTTGGGAACTTACCCCTGCCCCAGGAAAGATGTAGGAGATATAACGGGGAAATTAAGCAACATGATGGTACAGCCACTCAGCAACCGGAGTGAGGGCCTCGAGCCCAACCCAGTAACAACAGCACTCTACCAGGAACCCAGGTTTCTTTGTTTTCATTACTTTATTCCCCTTTATGCAGTCAACCAATCATCCTCCTTTGCATTGGCATCTTTAGCCTCAAGGTCTGTTGTCAGCAGGTTCTGGTCATTTCTCTCTGACTCCTGGACTACAGATTCCTGGGAGAAGGGTCACAGCCTCCCTACCTCTGCAAGGCACCAGAGGCATCCCCTGTGCAAGGAGGCAAAGACCTCAGTGTGAAAGGTGCTACTTGTTGGTGTGCCTGAGCCTTGAGCCCCCTCCAGTGCATTGTTCTTCCCAAGAGTCTGCTTCCTGACTTGTCCAGCGATTTTGTGTTGAAGGGCCCGTGCCTCAGTTTTCCCAACCACTGCAAGCATTTCAGTGAGGTTATCCGTGCTGTTGTGAAGACACACGCTCTTCTCATGGAGCGGGACCAGGGTCTTGTGCAGAGGTGCTTCAAGTGGTGGTACTCAGACATGAACTGATTTGTTTCTTAGATTTTATAAGGAAAGGAACACCTCTTGCCTTTTTTTTTTTTTTAAGGCATTTTTAGCTGCAGATGCAGAGAACTTTCATTTTGCAGCCTATCAGCAACTGAATTTCACACCCTTTGTCTCTGAAATGGACCAAGGATTTCTTCCCTCAATTTTTCCTGCCACAAAATCCAGGTTGGTTTGTTGAAATAAGAAGTAAACATAACGACTTTAATGGGATGAGCTCGCAGGGCTGTTGGCTGACTGAGGCCACCCAGCTAGAGTTCAGCGTGAGACAGTCTGCACCTTATAAGGCCAAGAGATGAAGGCATTTAAAACAAAAAAATAAAGGATCTGAACATGTTATTTAAATCATGGTGAAGGCAATTTTTTTAATTCTTTTTTTTCCCCTTCTGGTTCATGACAAAACCTGATATATGCAAGTGAATATAATGTCTAACATTTGTTAAACCCAGACTGAAGGCCAGCCAGATAGCTCTCAAAAACAAACTGTGAATATTTTAAATGGAGTGAGATATACATGATGGAGTAAATAAAGGGCACATACCACATAAGAAAAATTGGACAAAGTTCAAATGTTATTCATCTTGGAGAAAGGCTTTTGAGCAGAGCAGTGAAGCTTGCATGTGCATTAGGGTCCATTACAGGGGTCTGGCTTTTGAGGGCAAGGGGAGTTAAATCATTAAAAAGAAAATAGAAAAAAAAATGCCAGCCCAGGTATTGCATGCTCTTAGGTATCTCAGAAGAACAAGAAAAAGAGAATAGGGATTGTATTAGGCAATAGGTGGAAGCAGTCCAACATGTCAAGAGTTCAGTGCTACTTCTAGGACTTAAGTGCTAATAAAATAAGCTTCTAAACTGCTGAAGGCACATGTCCAGCCCCAAATGCTTTCCAGTTCCTTAGCAGTTATTATTTTTTTCTGTCTGATATAGCATTTTTAACTCTACTTCTCCAAGCCCAGAGATACTCCCAAATTTGGCTTGTTTTGTCTTTCTTTGGATGCTTTTTCAGTTCACACCACTCTGGAAATTGAAACCCTTGAACTGAAATTCCTGCTATCATTAATGCCACTTTTTCAATATTTAAAAACTTGTCTCGCTCTGCTTGTGGATTTGGTGAGAATCCCAGCTATGAAGAAACATGACACACAATACATACAAGATTTTTAAAATTAATAAAATGTGCCCATATATCCGTAGTTTGCTCTGTGCAAGCAATAGCTCCAACTCTATGACTGGAGAGAAGTTGCTCAAAAGAAGAAAAAAAAGGATTCAAGAAAAAAAAAATATTTTTAGAAGTGTTGGGGCTGGACTTTGGAGCTGACAAGTGGTAACTTGTGGTTAGTGGTACATGATAATAAATAAGTGGTAGCTCAACATCCCGGTACCACCAATGGAAATTTTTAAGCTCTCAACAGAGTTGAAACAGGCTGTCTGGGGAGGTTTGCAAGGCAGTTTATTCTGGTGAGAACTGGAGACATACTTGTGGGGCAGCAGGAGAGTTAACAAAACTCTACTCATGATCTCCTGTTCCTGAGCCATCCTCGCAGCCCCTTCCCCAAAACCCGGTGCATCAGTCTTCCCCCTCAGCCAAAAGCTGACAGCTCTTGGCAGTCCAGCTCAGCGTGGCTGTTGGTTTTAATCACATTGCTTAATTTCTGTTTTCACTCCATGCTCATGTGTCTGTTGCCCATGAACTCTGCATTTTAATAGCAGCACGTCAAGAGAGCTGTTCAGGCGCACTTTGGTGCATGAGCAGGGAACGCTCATTTGTCATCTCCTACAATATCAGGCATCTCGGGCCTGTTTGGATATCTCCACGGGACCTGTTTGCCAGGGTGGAAGGCGACAATATTTTTCCAAAGACTCTTCTCTCAATCAGATGACAGGGGTCTTTGTGCTACCTCATGGGAGACCCTCTCACCCCACACTGCCCTTGGAATAAAAAAGCGGAGAAGCACACTGCTTAAATATGCATATAAAGCTCTGCTGCACAATAGATTAACTGCCGTCAGCTTTCTATTTAGTGTGAGGAAAAAACAGTAGAGATTTTTAATTGATAATTCAGAAAGACACTCCATTGAATGGTGTTAATAATTACATCTGCCTATTCTGAGCTCTTCATCTACGCAGGGGTAATAGAGCCTTGTCCCTCAGGGACTGGAGCCCAGCTGAGAAGGCGGGACACCAAGCAAAGGAGTTGTAATTTGTATTTTGTCAACAAAAGCTGCTTAATCCTCCAGAAAGGCATCCTTCAGAGAGGCAAGCCTTTGTCCCAGGGTTTTCAGAGTGGAGGGGGAGGATGGGGAGGGAGGGAGAGAGGGAGAAAAGGGAATTACTGGCCACATGTAATTTATGGTTGAAAAGGTTCATTTATAGCTATCCCACTGTTGTATGCTTAGCCTGAGACCCTACTAGCTTCTCATTCTCTCATCAAGTTTGCCTTTTGTGGCTATACGAATGGTAATGATTTGAGGAGAGGCTGGTCATGGTTGTTAAGAGTCATCTAGCATGATCAGAACTGAAGTTTCAAATTGATATTCATGTCTAAATACATTTCGGCAGCATGAAATTTGGGGGTCCCTGCAATAATCATCTAGGAGCAGGCAGTCATGATGCAGTACTATGCATATATGTATTTATTAGCCTCCCTTCTGCTAGTTTTCTAAGTTTCAGATGACACAAAGGGTTTTTAGCATCTGGCAGAAATTATTAACTGTATATGAGAAATAAATAAATAATAAAAAGATCAGAATTGGAGATGAAGCCCTCTGAGCTCTGGTGATCTGAACATACTGTCTAGTTTTGCTTTCAGGTCAGATCCAATCCAGAGAACACCTATTTCAGTAGTGCAGTTTGGGTACAGTGAGAACCCCTGAAACATGAAGCAAGAAGCCCTGTAAGTGCAGCAGCTGCTTGACATCTATGCCACATTAGGCTGGCATCTCATGGGAACAGACCCCAAAGCAGCATCACCCTGTTCTCCCACCTGACCTCCAGCCTGGACAGTCTGTACAGGTCCCCAGCCCACGAGACAGAACCTTTTAGGCAGATACTTCAGCAGGCTGGCCACAGGTAGCAACAGAGCTGATGTGCTCACCCTGAACCTCTGCAAGGTGTGATTCCCCTTGTGTGGAGTCAGCCTCATGCCCAGAACAGTGAGAATCCTCCACCCCAGGTGTCTTATTCTGAAAGGCACAAAATAGGCCACAAGTGATTACCGGGAGTGATATGCAAACAAAAACCTGCACTGAAGCCAACAAAACTTTCGCCATCCTCAGGCTCAAGTCCTTTGGTGTAGCACCACTTCAGAAAAGCTCTTCAGGTGCACTTTGGTACGTATGGATCATCATCTCTCCACTGATGGGTGTCTGGACAGGCACCTTTTCTCCAGCGGGCTCCTCCTGGTTCCAAGGCAGAGAAATGGCTATGGGATAAAGGCTGAGCGAGGAAGAAAAAGGAGCTTCCTCAGTGCAGGATGAAAAAAGACACTGGCAGCAAGAAAGGGCCATATCAGCATGGGGCAGTTGCAAAGCACAGCCTGGCCAGCAAAGTGTTTAGTCCCCTCCCTTCTCCAGGAGTTCAGAGCAGGGTGTATAGAACTGACTTAACGAGGCAACTCATGACTGGATATGTAATGCCAAACTGCACATCTAAACACGCCAGATCTGAGGACACTTGACATCCAAATCTGCACCTTGATTTTCATTTTGTCATGGAGCTCTTGGTCTATGACCAACCTGAAAGCTTCATTTCAATTTATATCAATTCACTCCATGAAAATCAGTTATTTGAAACTGACCTGGCACAGGTATTAGCCAAGCTCCAGAACTGGATCTGAGCTTGGCACTTATATATTTTCCTTCCTTCCTTCCTTCCTCCCTTCCTTCCTTCCTCCCTTCCTTCCTTCCTCCCTTCCTTCCTTCCTCCCTTCCTTCCTTCCTCCCTTCCTTCCTTCCTCCCTTCCTTCCTTCCTCCCTTCCTTCCTTCCTCCCTTCCTTCCTTCCTCCCTTCCTTCCTTCCTCCCTTCCTTCCTTCCTCCCTTCCTTCCTTCCTCCCTTCCTTCCTTCCTCCCTTCCTTCCTTCCTTCCAGCTTCCTCTTTTCTTCCTTCTTCTTCTCTCCCATCCTGCCCATCTTCTCTCTATCTTTCTAAATGATATTACACACCCTGTCCCACTTCTAGGTGACAGCCTTGTCATAGAAACTCTAATTTCAAGTTCAAGCATAGTTTCAGGATTTCCATTCTCTAAAAGAATGGAAATGCTCATTTTAAAGGATGAGCAGGAGCAGCAAGGGCATTTCTGGGACAGAAGGAAAAGGCACATTACAAACCAGATCAATAAGTGTTCCTGCAGCAGACTAATCATTAATTTATTCATATGGCATGTTATCAGTGCATCTCTCCAAAAGGAAACTCACAAACCAGAAGTTATTCTCCTCTGTACAGTACATCTCATGGATGATTTCTTCACTCAAAGGCATTGTTCAGAGATCGATGGGACTGAGCAACTGTCACGCCATGATTATTGCACGACCTTCAGTGAACTCCTCGCCCTCAAAACCCCAAGGAGGTTTCACCTGGCTTGCAGACCTGTAACACCAGTGCTTCTTTGCATCCTGACAGCTATCTGGTCTGCAAGCATGTTAAACTACTTTTTCATCTCACTTTTTAGCAAATCAAGAGTTGGAGGCCGTTGCCACATTTCAGTGTTCCGTCTAGCTTTCTCTGAATTTTCACTGCAGATTCGATCTTCATAAATGCAAACAGGGACAAATAGTAATATGGACAGGGCAAAAAATGGTTCCTGGAGACAATCCACTGAATGCAAATACTAATGCAAAATCATTACCCGGGTAATGAATTTGTCCCTTCTGCATTGCCCCTGCTAATAAGTGCAGTAAATGCCTCTGAGTAAATGTCTCCCAGCAAATGTCTCCTAGCGATGGTGTGTCATTCACTTGTAACTGTGTTTTAACATGGCATCTTCCTTACCCATGCCTTTCTAAACACCTTTGATCTTGCATTTGGACCATTAAGAACAGGTTATTACCTGGTTACTAATGCTGGGTCTATGTAATTTCTCCATGGCATTACCTGTGTTAACAGCTGAATCATAGGACAAAGGGCTCTGTGCATCATGGAACCAGGGCAGACACCTGGGCCGCTTTTGGGTGGCTGAAGTACAAGTGGTAATGGCTTGTGGGGCAGTGTTGGCCCCTGGCACAGCATTGACTGATATTGATGTGTGCCTGCGTTGATACGCTGCAGACACAGGGCCAGGGGTCACTTGCCTATTTAGAAGCGTCACGCTTGCTTTGCTTCCATTTGGTAACTATTTGCATTACCTTTCTTTGCCTTTATTATTACTGAAGGGGGACCAGTGTGTTCTTAATTGCAAAAAAGACTTGGACAGGTACCTGAGAAACCAGAAAAACAGGATAGGAACAATGTCTTGAGGGAAACGTACTGTTCTGACAGAGTCAGTGACTCGGTAGAGGAGCTGCTGAGAATGGGATCAAGATCTCCTCCCATTTATTTCCCTCTATATCCCTATGTCTCCATGGAATACGAGAGGTTTTCCTGGTCTGTAAATAAAACCAGAACAGAGGCCCTTTTTTTGTCCTCTCATCATTCACAAGATGAACATTAGATCACTTAAAAACCCATTAACTAAAATCCTTTTGCTCAGGCAGGAACCAAACCAGCTTGACCAAAACACGCTGCTCTGTGCCTGTGTTTGTGAGAGGATGACTCCAAATAACACTCGGGGTTTACTCACAAAACAAAAACAGTGTGTTTCTGCTGAGCCAAAATCCGTTTAAGGATTTCATATGCAGCAGACCAGCTTCAGCCAAAGAGACTGTGCCAGACTGCTGAATTCACTCAAACTTTTCCGTTTGTCTAAATCAAAAGGCAAAAAATAAAGGCACTTTCAGCAAGGGAATTAAAGAGTTGCACTAATTTACCCCTTCTCCATGTTCCTTGGGCAGTGTGTCAAAGGGAAGTCCTTGTCCATATTTTCAATGGGGAAAGTGGAAGAAAGAAAGATAAATTAAGTTTATCCTTTCATAACTTACTAAATGCTGTCAGCTCATTTCTAGCAACTGAGGTGCTCTCTTTCCAGAATTACAGGATCCTGTCCTGTATAATTTTTCTGGGTTTTATTGTATTTCAGGGAAGAAAACTCATATTGTCATCAAGAAATGAGGTTTCAGGTCATTTAGCTATGTCAGTTCTACTATCTACTTCTTATATAAAAACAGAAAAAAACATTTCACTGCTACCGCTCATTTCATTATCTGTTCTTATCTTGCTGGTTGAATTGTTCTCACTGTTTATTTCTATTCAATGAGAAATTATTTACCCCAGAAGCAATATTTTCCCAGCATACTGCCAGCATTGTTAAAATTTTCCATCTTTTTTTCCTTCCACCCTCACTTGTTACAACGTTTTTTGCATTGACAGATGAAGGTGGGATAGCAGGGTTCTCCGAGGGCTCTGGATTCAGTCCTGGTTCTCAGGACATGCCATCCCTGCCAGAAATTGCCCAAGCACCATCCAATCTCAGCCCAGCCTTTGCTTCCTCCTCTGCTGCTGGAAGCCTTTTTCAGAGCAGCGCTGCTCAGGTGGCTGAAAACATCTTCTAATTTTCTGGCTATGTTTATTAGTGACCAGTTTACAGCCATTTCTTCTTGTGCCAACTCTGCCTTTTCTTTTAACAGCTCTTTCCCCTCCTTTGTATTTACATCCCTGCTGTATTTATAGACAGCAGTCATGCTCCCTTCATTTTGCTGGGCTTAACAAGCCAATCTCTTTTAGTCCTGTCTCATAAAACAGGCTTTCCAGGCCCTGATTATCCTCCATCCTAGTTGCTTTTCTCTGCACCTGTTCCTGTTTGAATTCATCTTTTCTGATAAAGTCAAACCAGTTTAAAATCACTGAAATATCCCACTGACTGAAGGACTGGATTTGATTATTTTTCCAGCCAGAAGCATTGTAATAAAGCTCAGTATTATTTCATGAGGGCTATGAACAAAAGCTATGTATTTTCTTAGGCTCAGGTATTATCTAATTATTACTTGAGGACCACACTACTTAATAAAGCTGCTTTTCTGACTGCTCAAGAGACACGTGGCTGTGATTGGCATGAAGCAGATGCTTGCTCTGCCTACGACATCACTCCATTCAGTGCTGGGGGAGAATCTATTTATTTAACTTTACCAGTTAACCTTTATTTTTTAAGGTTTGCAATATCATCCATCAAATTGGGAGGATTGCTTTTCACAGGTGCAAATGAGTCATCACATGTTTGCCAGCTTGGAAAACATTTAGAAAATTAGGGGCTAGAACATTAGGAAGAAAAAAAAAAAAAGGAAAGAGAAAACAAACTACAGTCAGTCTCACAGCCCTTGCTGGGTTGTGGCTGTCCTGCAAGAAGCAAAGATGGGTTTTCTTCCATCATAGGTTTTGTGCTGGTTTCTGAGATCCTTGTCAGCAAACGTCAGTGGCTCTAAAGCTGAGCCCATCCCGTAATGAAACAGTTATCCCAGCCTTAAAGGCAGGATTAGCTACCCGAAGTGGAGCAGAGAGCCCCCTCTGCACTTTTTAACACCTCATGAAGAGATCTGGCTGCCAACAAAAGGAAAATCCTAATGTGTAAAAAATGCATAATAATAAGGACTTTGGCTGAGTGGAATTCCATCACGGATCAGATGAAATTGCCTTGTGCAACTTGCTGAGGGCTCCATGCTATGCTAAATGACCTTTGTACCATGTAAAATGGGCACTGCAGCAGGATGCGGGGAGGACCAGGGGCTGGGCTGCTCTTTTATTTTCCCCCCTATGGAGTTGAAGCTTGTCAAGAATACAACAAAAACGAGTGGGAGAAAGAGGGGGAAGAAACGTCCCATTGAATTTTTCATGAATGATTTTTGTCAGAGGAGAAGGAACATCTGTGTTTATGAAAGGTCCGAGGAGGGGGCACAGAGAAAGCAGGATGCGACCGTCTGGTCCTGGGTACCCAAGGACGTGTGCAACACCCCATTCCAGTGGTAATCCAACCTGTGCTGCAATGTTTTAAGGCTACAGCTGAAAAGTACTCTGCCATTGCTCTCAGTGTTGTCTGCCTGCGGCTGCCTGCTTTGCACTTGTGAAGCAGCAGTGATTCCTGGAGGATTTGGGTCTGAGGTTCAGTGGGTCAGGATGCTCAGCATCCTAAAAATCAAGTCCATTCTGCCTCAAAGTGATGAAAAACCCATGACTGACCCATTTGTTGGTGTGTCTGAGAAGGGCTGCAGGGTGACCAGACAGGTCCTTGTCCCTGTCTGTATGGGACTGATCACCACCTGAGGCTGTCCATGGGTGCGCCCAGAACCCATGAGAAGCTTTTCTTTCTTTTTTTTTTGCTGGGATTTCCTCATCTCCCTCAGAGGCACCTGGGGCTGGCAAGAGCTGGAAAGGTGAAGCAGGGGAGGACATAAGGACTGATTCTCATGGAGATGTTTAACACTGACCTGGATCACACACTCAGGGCTACACTTGGCACCATATCTGAGACCAGGAGTCAGCCTCTCTCAGCTCAGACTGGCAGGAGCTGTGGGACTCTTTCTTTTCATTTGAAGTAAGGGCTGTGAGCCTTTCTGTAGAGTCAAGGGGGAATTTTGCTTCACTATTTCTCTCCCATGTCACGATCGAAACTGCCCTTGATCACTCCTCCACCAACAGCACAGCTCTGAGTCTGACTGTAAGTCTGCAGTTTATTACTGCAGGGCAACATTTTTTATCCCATGGAGGTGGACATGTGGAATAGCTGTTCAGTGGTGACTCTGGAACTGGACATGTGTTGCAGAGTTGCCTGTGGTGAAGGAAGACTGAGCTCAGTGTCATCACGTCTGCTGTCAGTTCTGCTTCCATTCTGTTTGCTCCACGAAGGACAGGGACTGATGTGCTGGGAGCTGCACAAACACACTGCAAAATCTCACACTTGCCACTAGCATGGGATGCTCCCTTAATAGAAGAAAAAGTAAATACATAGACACCCAAAACTGATGAAAGGGATCCAAGGTGTCTCAACAACAGTGCTGTACGTCTGCAGAAGCAGGATATGAACATCTGTTGTCATACACTCAGTGGCTTTGTATTCGATCTGGCTATGCATCAAACCTTCCCAAGAGCTCGCCGTTCAAACCATGGCCAGATTTCGTATCAAACATTTTTCACCAGAGCTCACCAGGTCAGCAGCCACCCTGAAAGTTTGCCCAGGAGGGTGATGAAGGGTTCTCAAAGAAGCAAGCTGATTGCAGGTGCAGAGCACCTCAAAATCCGCCCTTGAGTTGTTGTCAAGATTTGTATTTCTGATGTTACCTTCTGCTCCCAAATAGTCCTGCACTGCCCCACACGTTCACACCCACGTACCCCGGAGGGTGAGCAAGCCTGAACAGGCAGAGATGAGTATCTGCTCCATGGCCTTGGATGCCTAAAGTGCTCCAGTCTCCTGAGGGCTATCCATGCTGCCTTGCAGCTCTTCAAACAAAGATTCCCCAAGTAAAGATACAAAACTCACAGAGCACACAGTATTCCTGAAGGTCAAAAGGCACAAGGAAAACACAGCCAGAGAGGTGTTTAGCGCCTGGGTTGTTTTTCTACCCATTTCAGTACCATTTTGAATGACTCAAACCTGTTTATTCACTCTACCTCCAAATCTCTTTTCACCTATCTATGGAATTCATACCCACCTGCCAGGAATTTTTCATGAATTCATTTGGTCTGGGAATACTGGAAGAGCTGTTATTGAAACACAAAGGGGATTTCTTAAAATATTATTATTTTTATTAAATCTTGTTCCTCACCCCACTCCTCCCTCCACCCACTGCCCATGGCCAGAAGGTAACTCTGCACCTTCTGAGAGCATTACAGAATGAGTGTTTCCACAAATCTCCCTGGAACTTTCCTCCCCATGGGCTGATCCATCTGGAGATAACAGGAGTAATTTGTCCTTTGTGGCAGCTCATCTTCTTGCCCAGATATCCTCAGTGCTGAAGCAGGGTGGAATCTTTCCCTTGGAGGACAAGAAGAAGAAATTGCCCCTGATACCTCTTTTTCTGGCAGTAACAGCAACATTTGATTCTGGTGACATCCAATGCCCCTTCCCTGGCTGAGACAGCCACAGAACAGACACAGGAAGCACACTTGTTGCCATTCCAGCTTTTCCTCCCATGCTACCTCCCCTTGGAGGGGTTTTGCTCTTTATGTGGGATTGGATCTCTGGGCAAGGGCTCAGGGGGATGGAGGTTCCCTCTGCCCCATCAGCGCTGCTCATACTCCATGTGGCAGCCCCAGGGCAGCTGAGCAAGGTCCCTCCAGCCCCTGGTCGTGGACAGCAGGTCTCACACCTCTGAGGAAAGACCATTCCCCAGGGCCATTACTGGACACACAGCCCTGTTACCTGGTTTTTGGTCAGCACACTGTAAACACTGCACTGTGCCCCACAGAGCAGAGGTGGTGGTGCTCTGCCAGCCCCCACGACTCCACGGACATGGCACATTTACCCACACAGAGTGTGCTGAGCAAAGCTCCACGGTGCCTCCCCCCAGCACCAACCAGTCCCCTCACAGCAACCTCTTTCTTCTTCAGTTCAAAGTGCTCTGGCACTTCATCTGGAAAATTCTTTAAATCTACATTACCTCTGCCTTATTTAATCTTTTCGGGAGCGCTGACATCCAGTGCATGAAAAAAAGAGATTTTAAGCTGAAAAGAAAGCAGCCCCTGATCACTTCTTGGGGCTAAGTTACAAACTGAATTGGAAACTGGAAGGTGAAAAGAATATGTTACCTTTTAAGTGTCACGTTTTTCTCTGTAAAAATGCCTTTTAACTGAGCTGTTGCAGAAGGCATAGAAATAGCATCAAGCCATGGCCTTAGATCTTGCTCTGTGTTTTGCTCCTAAACAGGTGCCTTTGGTGTCTGGCTTTGTTTTTGCAGAAATGGGGGCCACCAGGCACTTACTTGGAATTTGGAAATCTCTCGGACTTGGGAAGATTTATATCTCTGTATTGAAGCGCTGAGAGTCCCCACTGCTTACAATACTTCATAGGACAAACCTGATCCATCCTCAGTATCAGCAGCACAGAAACAGACTTGGACACTGCAAATATCAGAAAGAAAAGCAAAGAGGAATTTGTAGACAGCACCAAAGTAGCTGAACATCATAAATCTCTATGTGCCACACCTGAAAGCTGCAAACCACAATGCCACTTGGAGCTTACCTGGGTTTCAGCTGAGGTGTTGCAGACTGTGTGTCTGAGGTGAAGGATGTGCAGCAACACACTTATTGCACAAACATTCCCTCCATGCTGCAGGGCAGACAGCACTTCCATAGTCCTGGCTGAATCCCCATTGGCAGGACTATTTTAGGACACAGTCAGGTGAGGACACAGCCCAGAGCACAACACCTCTCCAGGAGGCACAGCTGCCTCCAGCTAATTACTGGTCAAAACATATCCAAGGTCACCACACCCCCACATTGCCTTCCTGCATCAAAACATTTATTTACCTAGGGTGGAAAAGGCATCAACTGGTCCATGGCACATCCCAGCAGGACTGTTCATAGGCTGGTTTTTCCCTGTGTATCTCACAAATATCATCATCTTCAACATCTTTGCCTCAACTGCAGCTGCATCTGCACCAGGATTGTCTGACCAGGCTCACATCCTTGGGGTCCAGTCCCACCTACAGGGTGGCTGTCTCTTGGACCCCTTACACCAGCCACCCCTGCCCTCTTGTTTCTGAATTTAGCTCTGAAATACTTTTGTGTCTGACCCCTTTTCCTTCTTTCCCCCTAGGACACTCACCTGAGCTTGGACCCATTGATTTTGACAGAACTTCAGCAGGGATTTTGCCAATTAAGAAAAATAAAGCCACAGTTTCCTTACAGAAGAGATAACCTCTGCTGTTTGTGAACAAACAGGCTTTGGGACACCAGTAAGTGCAGTGCAACAGAATAAAATACTGCTTATATATCAGACAGGCTGGCAAATATTGGTTAAAATGTCTCCTTTCACAATCAAATGGCAAATATAAAGACATATTTTCTTATCTGTTAAGGAGCTTTCTTAGCAGCCTAGGTCAGAAAACCTTTGATATTGTACAGTGTCCAGTGATGTGAGTGCTCTTTGCAGAAACAGGCACAAGCCTTTGTTGCAGAAGATCTTGTCTCAGTCTTCTCCTGAGAGTGACTTAAGACAGCTCAATTCAGTTGTTTATGCACAGGCATCCAGTGCCATTGGACACTTCAGGGTCCCTCTGACCCCCAGAGGACACAAACGGCCCCAACCCTTCTGTTTGATGTTTTGGGCCCCTTCAGGTGTTTGACAAACTCCCAGCCTTGTCCAGAGCAACAGATAACCAGTTCAAGGTGGTCAGATTGAGCTCTTAACCCTCTGTGCATCAAGTTGCAGTCTGCAAAACTTGAAATACCTTTTCCTCCTTGTTTTTTAAAACAGCCTGGGAGACCTGGGGATGGGATCTGCAGCAGGGCCCTTTCTCAAGCAGGCACCATCACATCCTTCTGTCGTACACATACCAAAGCAACCTAGAGGAAAGCTCTCTCCCAGAGCACTGAGTAGAGGTTTATTGATCTCCCCTGGGATGCTGGAGAACTCCGTGTGTGTGTACCTCCTCTGCATGCTGTGAGCCCACCGAGTATCAAAACAAAATACAAACAATAAGGAGCAAATTGCTTTTTATTTATACAGCAAAGCTGTAGGCATGCAGGGCAGAGGCAAAGCAAGCTCCATCTCTGGCTGCTGAAGGCCTCTTAGTGAGTATTGGGTAGAGCCTCTGCTCAGCAAGGCTTCGTCTACATCCAGCAGCTCCAGGGAAAGCTCTGGTGAGTGGAAGGAAAGAGGGGGAAGCAGGGTTGTGTTGGCACCAGAGCACTGTGGCTTGCACCCTGCCAGCTTGAATATTACAAGTGGTAGATGCACAGGCAGAAGCCTGGGGGAAAATCCCACTCCTGAGCAGATGCAGACAGCCAGGAGCTGGAAATGTGTGTCTGCTCCCAAAGCAGTGGGGCTCAGCTGCAGCTGCAGGCGGTGCCGTGAGGGAGGGTGGTGCAGCAGCTCCAGCAGCAGCCCCAGGACAAGCTCCGGTGCAGACAGCTCTGACTCACCAGCTCTCCCAAATTTGTCCTAGAGCAGGAGGGAAGGGTGAGCCCGCACAACCCCACAATGATGATGTGTGTTCCCCCATAGCAGCAGCTGTGCAGGGATGTGAGCCAGGGGAGATGGAAATACCGCTCACTCCTTGCCCTGCTTTCCATCGCATCTCTTGCACAGACAGGACGAACAGGAGAAGTCCTGCTTAATTCTCGATTTACAGCCCAGGACACTGAAGGAGATGCTGGGAGGCAGCAGACCAAGACCAAGAGACTGATGGCACAGAAAAGCGAGGCAAAGCAGGGGGCTGAACATAGATCCCTTGGGGCAATTCGTCCACCTGGTGGGAGACCTTCCATCTCCTCTCTAAGGGAAGGCACTCCAGTTAAACACCTATTTCTCCAATATTTATGCATGCCTTAGTTTGCCAATGCCTCTCATCATTGCCAGGGCCTCCCTCTCCCAAAGCACCCCAAATGTGCAATTCATACCTGGAGCTGCCCGAGGGAGGACGGGCTTGGCTCTGATGCTGAGCAGACAGGTGAGCGCTGATGGTACTGCAGCTCCTCCAGGGGAATGATTACCTGATTTATCTCCAGCCAAATCCTCCCTGATGTAAATTGTAGAAGCTCACTTGGCAGGAAGCCCCATCCCCTTATATAAGCTGAAATATTGCGCTTTGAGATTTATCCGTTACTGCCAGACTGCTGAGCCGTCTGTCTTCAGCAAGGGCCCCAGAAGAGGAGAGGGTGGTTGTGTTCGTACCGGTTTTGTCTGTGCAAGGTAAATATTATTGCACATTTTCCCCTGCAGCAGAGAGCCCAAAGCCACCTGGACAGAGATTCCTCCTCTCTGTTGTGCTGAGACACTGGCTCAAATAGTAGAAATTCAGTTTGACCCTGTAAATATCACATTTAAATGCTTGATCTTAGGTGGGAGGGAAGTCTCTTTTGGGGGTCTGAAATTTATACACATGTACAGAGAAAAATATTTCTGAAGAAAAGTTCAAAGCAGCAAATCACTGTTCATATGGGAATGGGTATTCAATAAACTGTGATCCCATTCCTCTTCAGACTCTCCTCCCCTCCTTCCCACCCACAGAGATGCACAACCACACATGGACACCCCAACATCTCAGAGCCAAGCACACCTCTGGCCTCTGCCCGACTGCTCTGCCACACAGCCAGCACCTCTCCAGTCATTTAAGCCCCAGTTTGCTGGAGGGATCTGGTCCCCATCCCCACACTCCCAACAGCAATTAGACTGCACTGTTGGACCAGTCCTGTTTGGACAGCTATGTGTTTAAACCCTCGGAGGGCTGACAGGCCCAGGGAAGGAAGGCAGCTATTCCCTCTGCAGAGCTCTGATAAGGCCAGGGTCTGGCTGATAGACCTGGTGGGGCTGATGGGGGCTGATGAGTTTTGAAGTGCTCATTACACAATTGCAGATTACAGTGGAGAGCAAACCTGGTGCCCAATGTGTAAACGCAGAGATAGGGACAGGTAGCCTGGAATTACACTGGCTGAGACATGGCTTCCCTCATTTAATTCCACTTAAGATGCCACTTGAACTTAAAACCACTTCCTTGCACTGAGGTTTAAGGGGTGCCCTGTGGCTGTTATCCTTCCTGAATCCACTGTAGAGCACTGGCATGAGGGAAACTGGTGCAGAGAGGTCCTTGGGCAGAGCTGGGCCAGGTCTCCCCAACTTGTTGACAATTCAGAGCCCTGAATAGGAGCATCCACTGAGAGCTATTCTCCTGGAGAGGACACATCTTCCCTTTCTATCTTCAATGTCCCAATCTCATTCAGAAAGATGTTTCAGCTCATCCTGCCCAATCCACTGCTTTGAGCTGAGCTCCTCTCTGCCATTCCCTCATCACAGGCAAACCACTGCTTCTCCAAGCGAAAGTCAGCTTGGATGCAATTTTCCCTGGTTGCAAGGGCAGCAGGGAAGTGAATTGCTGGCTGGCACTGCAGGGATTGCTGTGCCCCTTCCTGGTGCATCCTCTATTTGACTCCTCTCATGACAGACCCCTTTGCCACCTGGCTGCAGGGAAGAGCCTCATCTGAACCCCCAAAACACAGAACTGGGGCTTGAAGTGGGAGATCCTGGGCTAGGTAAACCCAAACTTACAGTAAGACAGCCCCTCATCCCCTTCAGTGTGCTGTCATGTTTCTCAAGGGCTGGGGACCATTGTTAGAGAACAATGCAGCATTTCTATAAAAGAGGAGAGCACAGTTAATAAGTTCACTAACTGAGAAAAACAGCCTTTTAATATCTCTCTTTGTGACTCATAGTGTGAGAGCCAGCTGTTACTACTGGAGAGAAATTCCTTGCTGATTAGTCTTTTTAAGGGCTTCCCAGATAATTAAATAATGATTTCTCTCCCCATTCATTCTAAGTGACAGGAGAGCCTGGCAAACCCACTAAGCATGGAAGGGCAGCATGTTTTCCCAAGCCTTATAGGAGCTTAGCTATTCTGCAGCTAATCCGGTGCTTAAACCCAGCCGCAGATCCCCGCACCAAGGGACAGACTGTCCCACCTTCCTGGTGCTCCAGGGCTGGCTTGGGTTTGGCTGGAATCCTGAAAACAGGGCTTAGGCCAGGGCTGTGTTTTCAAATACGAAATTATAGCAGGAAGGATGGTCGCACCTGGGCAGACAAATCAACTTTTGTTCACCTCAGCTTCCTGAGAAAGCAGCTTTGTCCTGGGGTTTGCACAAGCTCAGCAGTGGTGAAGGTGAATTAATCCCTCTCTGTCCTTCCTGTGCTCAGAGCCACAACTAGAAAGCATGAGTGACCAATATGGAGGCCATTTGAGGGTATTTCTGGGATAATCTGGCCTTCAGCACATCCACTGTGTTTCCAAGTCACAGCATGAATCACTGTGATTTGCTTAGGCAGGAATTTCAGCCATAAGATCTTGTGGCCTCTCTGGGTACAGCTCTGCTGGCTTGATGGAGTTGTTCTGGATTTCCACCAAAGCATAAAAGGTGAAGGACAACCTGTGTGTTCTCCAGGTGAAACCAGGTGTAATCAGGTATATCCAGTCAATGCAGGACTGGGAAGTAAACTTGTCTACACTTGAATAACTGCATTCTCACTTATTTTCACATGTTTGGCTTTTAGAGAGGCTCCTTATACCTTACTAAACCAGTGGGAAATTTCAGGATTCAATAACCTCTGGGAAAAATTAAGGTCAAAAATTAGGGTCACCACCAACAGAAAAAAAGACGTGGCACATATTTTACCAAAGCACAAGACTGGTTTGTAGCTTCAGTTGTGCTGAAACATTTTTTCCAGTGAGCAGATGCTTTTATTTAATTGAAAACCAATGAGAAATATCATCTGAGACATAAAAACATTGACCAACCATATAAATATGTGAAAATGAGCTTGCTAGTTTTGCCCATTCCTAATTGAGAATCTGTTCTCGTGGTTAATTGAGAATCTGTTTAGGGGCAAGACAGGGGTGGGATAGATAGAAGGGAGAAAATATTTAAGAAGCAAGTGCTCTATCAGTAACATACTGTAATGAGAATCTAGCAAAAAAATTATTAATTTTATTTTTTTATCTAAGATCCATCTGGCCATCTTGGCAAGGAAAAAAAATGCAACATTAGCAAAAGACATTTCTGAAGAAAAATTCCAACCTAAGTGCAACCCACAAGGGATGTTCAGGCATTTGGAAATGTTATGGATTTGTTTGTCCCCACAACACCAGTCGTTAACCATTGAACTGGCAGGTAAACTGAGGCAGAAGGTGGTTAAGTAATACTACTGTGTGACAAAACCTGTCAGAGGCTGAAGTGCTTCCTCCTCTCTTTGCTCCAATCCCCAGGGAAACATCACCCAACCATAATGAAACCCTGAGAGGGAGTGAACTCTCTGATGACAGGCAATTCTGGATGAACTGCTCCCCAACTCGCAGCCATGAAGGCAATGGGCACTGCAAAACTTTCCATGGAAGCCTGGCTGGGGGAGGATTCTCCCATGGAAAACTTGCATTTAAATGGCTTTGAGCACTTAGCCTGACAAAAGGCAGGAAACTCAAAGCAAAGGAAGACGCTCTGTCTTTAACTTACATTTTTATGCCTTTTATTCCTTTCTTCGCAGAAGTGCAAATCAAGGACAGGGGGTCAAATTGATTCCCTCGGGAACTCCCTGGGTTCAGTGGTCTTCCACCAGAAATTTTTGGTGGCCAGTATCATCAGACTGAGCAACTTTTCCTAGGAATAGGAAACTTAGGCACGATTTCCTGATTCACGGTGCAAAAGACCTCCATAGCCACCCTTGTTCAAGGGGAACCAGTGCTCCCAGCAGCCTGGGTCCCAATCCCTTCACCATGGAGGAAAGGTCAGGGAGGCAGAGGTGCTGGGAGTCAGGAAGAAGCAGGGAGGCTTTGTAAACTGATAATGTTCCCTTTGACCTGAAAAGAGTGAAGGAAGGCAGAACCTTTTTTAGATAAGCCATGGAAAGACAGCACTCCAGAGCATGAGTGCCGAGCTTCAGCAGAGGCTGGAAGAATGACGGACCTCTTGCTAAAAGATAATGCTTCAAAACTCCAAACTGAGCTTCCTGAGCAAGAGATAGCTTCTTTACTATCATCTTTAATTCAACAAATTATGGCTTTCACATCTGTTGAAACAATTAAAAAAAATTCTAAAAACCCTCAGCAAAACTAGACTGAATTCAGGGAGTCCTAAGCATTGAGAAGTTCAAACTTGTGGTCAAAATGCTACCATTCACAGTTCCTTTTTATTAGCTGTGTCCTTAGGAAAAATATTACCTTTAAAGCATTACTAGGTAATTTACCACATGAAAGGTCCCTGTTGATTTGTCTCGTTATTCTGCTCCTCTGCAAAGGCAGCCACAGACCACCTTCCCTGATGGATCAGGAGGAACCCAAATCCTGCTGGCAGGTTTGTTGGACAGCAGAACCAGCCATGGGTACAATAACCAACATGTGGGAATTAAGGCTGGCTCTCTGCTATTTGCAGATGTCCCCATGTCCTTAGAGTCCTCTGGGGACAGATTTAAAAAGCAGGTTGAGTTGAGCTATTGCTTTACTCCTGAAATGAGACAGCTGATTTTCCCCCATGGCCTTAAACATAAGCAGGAGCCCCTTCTTCAGGGAGCTGTGCCAGGAATCACAGGGCAGATGTTGAGGTGTGGAAATGGAGCAAAAGCAGAGGTCATAAAGGTAATCATGTCCAGGATCTGAGGGGCAAATTTGGGGACTTTCTGAGATAGAAGCTGGGGTTGAGGTACCTCTTCATCCCCCATCCTCATGAGGAAAATCTGAGGTATCCACCAACTGTCCCAGGCTGTGATCAGACAACACATTGAATAACACATCAGAAAATCTCTGCTATGCTGTGAAATGTGCACTGTGATGAAATCTCCACCACTGTGGCAGGTACATGGGACAACTTCATTACTCTAAGCACTCAGTGCCATTGGGTGATGCTGCAAGGTCTCTCAGTTATGCTGCTCCTGTGTATTGAAAAGTGGATTTTTCCATCAGAAATCAGCTCACTGGAGAAGGATGGATTTAGCAACAGCAGTTTTGCTGCCATAAGTGCAACATCAATGGACAGCATAGCACAGCTTTCCCAGGCTGGTTCCAGCACTGAAAGAACCAGAGGTTTTCACACAAGCAGGAAAGACCCTCAAAAGAATTTGCATTACTCTTTCCAAGAGAGCCTCCAGGTGAATAATAATCCTAGGTTGAATCTTCCCAATCTCAACAGTCACTTTTGAACTGCACCGGGAAGGGAGCTGTGGTGCCACATCAAAGCTGTATTTTCAGAGGGAGCTGCAGATCCAGATAACTCTCCTGTTCACCCACCAAACACAGTCCTGGCATTGTGGCTGGCACTAGAAGACTGATTTTTAATGCCTTCCATTGCTGATAGCAAGTCCCTGGCACTCTCAGCTGGTAACATATTGATAAAGCAAAGAAACCCTGGATGCAAGGAGCAGCATCTGCTTCATCCTGTGGATCTGGGGTGGGTTGAGGTTCGATTTTGTCTTTTTTTTTAACTAGGAAAACATGATAATCAAATCTCTCTGCCACTCTTAATTAGCAAGGGGAAAAAGCAGTACAAGAAATAATTAGCAGAGGCAACTTTCCTTTAATATGAGGCCACAGCCAGCCACCCCAGGCGATTGAAACACATGGGATTGTGCAGGGCATTCAAAGTCAGCTACAAAAGCAGAGGAACTCCCCTACATCCCAATGTAACTGCCCTCCTTATATTGCACTATAAAACCGGGGTGTCAAAAAGGCTAGAGATTTTACACTTAGTGTCAGTGGTTTATAGTCATTAGACTAATTATGTTGGTGTTTTTACCACCTTTATTCTACTAATTGGTCTAAAAGCCAAACAGGGACATCATTACTTTACACAAACAAGCAATTATTGGGCTATAAACACACCCTGGTTTGTGTTCCCTGGGTGAGGAGGGAGCTCCTAATGCTCTCTCTGTGGTGTCTGCCACAATACCAGGCATTACTGATGCACTTGACTTTAGCTCTGCTTACAAAGAGGCCTCAAAGCTGCTGATACACAAGAGAAACTGGATATTTGTTACCTCCCTACGAACAGATTAAGGAAAATGGCATAACTCCAGGTTCAGCCCATGCATCCCTCTTTGTGCCAGCATAGCTCCACTTCACTTTTGGTTGGGCTTCGTTGTGTATTTGCTCTTCTAGGAAGGGACAGCTCAGTGGATGCAGCCAGAAGAATTTATGAGGCACCCATGAAAAATACTTAATTTCCAAGAAATTTGATCTCCTTGCAGGCTACTAGTGGGTGAAACATTACCCGTGACTTTCCAAGACTTGTCATTGCCTGGAGCTCTGCACAAGACATCTGCTTTGCCCGAAAGGGCAGCGTCTTCCCAGGTTACACTCCCTGGCAGTCCTTCACCAGTTATTGCCGTCCCAGTTTGGCTGTTTCACTAAATGCTTCCAAAGAACAGTGACAGCTCTTCATTCCTCCTTGCATTGCTGGGAAGGCCATATCTGTTGGCTACAGGGTTTTGCTGGAGGGCTCTGTGCACTTCATGCACGTAAGCACGGACTCCATTTGAAATCGTGCTTACTGCAGAGCAAACATTTGCACATGGTTAGAAGAGCTGGGTTATTTGTCACCTGGCAGCATCACTGCCCACACTCAGAGACCTGGGCTCTTCATCACCCACAGCAAAGCTTTTCACTACCTTAATCCCTCACAGAAACCCTAACACACCTACTTCCAGTGACTGTGTGTGCAAGTGATGCTTTGAAAAGGTATGGAAAAAAAAAAAACCAAAAGAGAAATCCACCTCAATATTACAACACCAGCAATATAAAAATGTTCTAATAGGAATATCATGGTCTAAAACTTAATTTTATTTTACCACCATACCGATAGCTCCTCTTCAGATGAGATTATAAACTGACTTTATCTTTGAATAGAACAAATGTTGACCATTCATTGTCTTGAAGAGGCCATAGTGATTTTCTGTAAGCACTGGGATATCAGGAAAAGATTAGGGCATTTGGAAGAGGGAGGTTTATCTCAAGCAAAGCAGGGAATGACCTTGCACCATCCAAAATTCCTTCCCCAGTGTCCCCCGGGTGTGATAGTCCTCAACACTGATTCAAATGCATTTCAACAATTGAAATGCAGCATTGCAATGAACCATTAAATAATACATGTGTTTCCTACAATGGAGATCTACTTTTAAATGTTTTTTGAAACAGGCTGAGCGTGGTTACTCTGAGTTCTGATGCTGGAAACGTCTGTGTTTTGCCTGAATAAAGTGTTGGGGACTGAGGCCTTTTTAGGTTGCTGAAGGGCTTTGAAATCCTTCTGTCCTTACCATGTCACGATTTTTTTAAGCCCTTCCCCTGAAGATTTCATCAAGTAGTCTCACTTCAAAACTGATGACACAATATGGTCCATTAGAATTAAATTACATATGAAGAAAAAGTCAAATGCTCAGTGTCTCACAAATGTTTTCTGCAGCACGACTCTGGCTGCTGTATTTACTGAGCGTGTCAGATTTTTGACTCTACAGTTTCTTAAACAAGCCACGTTTTTGTTTTATTTTATGTTCCATAAATCCATTTAAATTGGGCTATAATGGTTAATTTTAAGCTCTCTCTCAAATGTTTCTAAGGGACTTCTGTAATATCCAACAGAGCTGGCTCCTCTCCTTTGGAAATAAGAAACTGCAGCTTCAGTGAGAAACACTATCTGAACAATGTCTTCTTTAAACAGCCCCCAGAAGCACTGCATTTCCAACTCTAAGGGGAATTTGCATGTGTTTCAGCATCAAAGGTTGATATGACCCTATCACCTAGGGACTGTCATGTTATCTAAGTGCCCGCATATCAGGAGCACGATAACATTGTGTGGTTCACAGCTGCTGCAGAAACGACATATTTTCTGAATTAACCTAGGCTGGGATTTATATAAACTATCCCTGATAACATCTGCCCAGGACTCTCCTTTGAAAATGAGCAGAGATCCTGCCCGAGCGAGCTCCCTTCTGCAGGCGGGAGCAGACAAAAAGCCAAATCAAACCCCCTCTCCCTGGAAAAGCCACGCTTGGATTCGCGACGCTTGCCCCAAGAAACGGTGGAAAAAAAGTGTTTAGCGGCGAAGGTAGAACAATGAAGATGTCAAGTGGCTTCTCGGGAGCGAGCTGCTGTGTCTTGTCATGCTTGGACATGAACGGCGAAAAAAATGTCTTTATTACCCGGCGCGGTAACCCCGCAGCGCGCCGCCGGCTTGATCCTATAACTTTCCCATTAGATGAGGGCGCCCGCAATCCTAATGAGGCACAATAAGTAGATTATGGGAGTCCTTTTGTTTTGCTAAACAGCCGCTTTTTTCTGGCGGGGGTCTCTCAGAGGTGTGCGGGGCCCCGGTGCGGGGCCGGGCCGCGCCGGGTCGGGTCGGGCCGGGCGGGAGAAGCGGCGGAGCCGCGGCAGCGAACGCGGGGGGCGAGGCCGGGGCCGCCGGCCCGGGGCTCATCAGTACCGGGGCTCTGCTCATTGTATCTGGGCTATAAAGCTGTCAGAGCAGCCCGATTGAATGTTCCCTCACTCCTACCCTGGCGCTTCCTCCGCTCTCAGCAGAGAGCTAAGCCCCGGGATCTTTTGTTTTCATGAGAAACCACTGGCATCTCACATTTATAAGGACTTTTAAAGCCCTGCTATGAAAAATAGCTCTCTGTCTTAAAAATACGGGGGATTTTCTTGTTGTTGTTGGGTTTCTTTTAATTGCACGCAAACCGGCCAGTGGATTCGTGCAGTCCCCTGAGAAGTTATTTTTACAGAGAGATCAGTGGTTATTTAGGATTAAAGAAGAGCACAGCTTTTCACCAGGCTGCAATCTTTCCACCTTGCATATTCATTTCGATGACTAGAGTAGGAGACTGCTCCAGGGGAAAAATAGCAGGGATGGATTCCTGCCTCTGTGAAGGGACTGGATCTGTTGAAAAGATAAGAGGGAATAGCAAGCGGGCCCACCAACCCTGAAATGGGTTTCTTAGCTATGTTCCTTTAACCATTCCCATACTGGATGGATGTGGAAAAGATATTAGAAGTGTGGAAAAGGTGATAGGAATGATCAAACCCACTTGTAGGCTGAGATGCAGTGTGCAAAGTTGCATTCTCATTTTCTGTTGGTTTTAATTAGGCCACCCAACCTTTGAGAACTGAGGTTGAGGAGTTGCAGGTCAGATGAGGACCCTGTAGGGTGGCTGCTGATGTGAAGGGAGAAAGACTGCACAGCCAAGCAGGAAGTTTCACCACAGCCTGCTCAGAAGTTGGTTGGTTGCTTGTCATCACTCTGGTCGAACTGGAGATATACAGAGAAGAGTCTCTCCTATCCTGCTTTGATCCCTCCATGTGACTGACAACAGACAGAGAAAAAGTATAAATCTTGTGAAAACAAGTACAAGTAGTTGGGGTTTGAGATTTCTGGGAAGCTCTCTTTTGTGTTATAAAAATACTCCTGGTGCTCCTTCAAGGGGACAAAGTTGCCCTGGTGTCCTGACCTACCTGTCCATAGGGACAGGCCATGCACACCTCTGTAAATCCTCATTTCACCAGCAAAGCACATGAGTGCCTGGACACAAAGCCTGGACAAAGGTCTTCTCAAACTAGAAGCAAACTTTTATGCACTCAACTCTTCTCATGGATCTAGAAATATATTTTGAGGAGTTTCCCTGCCAGTCCTTGGTCTGGAATCGTATTTTAAATTTTTTAGTGGATACTCCTGTGGAATTTCATTGAAAATCTGATGTTTGTAATTCTCCAGAACCATTGCAAGTGTTTCTACTGAACTGAGAGAGCAAGAGGGAGGCTATTCAATTTGTCACTGCAGGATCCTTCTTGAGTATGATTAATACTTATTATTTTAATGCTGGCATTAACCTATCATGGATTGCGATCCTACTATGTGAACCAATATACCGGGGCAGATGGATGTCAGAAAACCATCTTTTTCCTCAGAAGGGCTCAACTGAGGCACCAATAGCCAAATATGAAGCCATGCAACCGTGTCACCCCCAAGAGTAGATATTTTTCTATCTCATAATCCAGGAAAGAAGACTCAGTTAATTGGTTGCATCAGTCAGCACTTGAATCAATTGCTGGGGTCATCTCAGTCAGCTGAAATAAGGTACAGCATAAATGTGATGAAACTGATTAAAGTTGTACCAAAAATAACACTGAGAAGGATTTTGGATGTCAGATATTTTGAATTTCCTCTGTATTAGAAAAACAAACCAAACCAAACAAACAAAAAATCCCCAAAGAAATCATTTTAAACCTGATCCAAGCAGCTGGTAATGTTTTTTACCAAGCCTGAGACATATTACAGGTGTGTTGTTGGGACCTAGCAGTCTTGGTTTGTACCCAAGCAGTAACCATTGACTGAAGAAGCCCTTCTGGAGGCATCTTATCCTTAGACTGTATCAGTGCATTTTGAAGGATTTTCCCAAATAATTTTCTCTTCAATTTCCCAAATGTCCCATCGGTTTTATTCTTTTTTCTTCGCCATCACTGCCTACCCCTTGCTCTGCCAAAGGGCTCTGGGAGCTGCCTCCTTCCAGTGCTTGGACAAGGACTCTTCTCAGAGTCACGGCAAAGCCTCTGCATCCTTGAAAACACATTGCAGAGCATCACAGGACATGCTCTGCTGTATTTTTTGAAACCACTCTTTCCATGGGATCCAAAAAAACCAGCACAGCCTGACTACTGAGAAAACTGGAAAGAACTCTGCAACCCTGGGCCACGGGATAGGTTGGAGTAGGGTTCCCAAAACCACCAACAATACCAAAGGCAGCTACATTACCCCACTCTAAGGTCTGCCCATCCTTCACAAACCCCTCCTGAGAGTCCACCCTGGACCCCCAGGGGACAGCAACAGTTGGTGGGAAGCAGCTGGGGATGTTGCAGCACCAGAATCTTCCAACACACAAAATGCAGCCTCAGGCTACCCAGTCCTGGATTTCTCCATGGAGCATCTAGGGATGTGCTTAGATAAAAGATATTGTTGAGAATAAATCTTGCTTTACAACCGTTTTTATTCTTGGCAATGGGTGGGCCATTGGAAGAGGCACTGTTAGAAAACAAATCTAAATCTGTATTGTTGGCCAAGGCAGAAAATTATTGTCCAAAATAAAGCATAAAACTTGTTAATAAGCAAAGAACACTATTGGATTCAATGGCAACAGGAGTAGGCAAAAAAAAAAAAAAAAGAAAACCTGCTTCAGGCACTCTGAATACAACCCTTATGAACTAGACCCTTTCAGAAATGTAATTTTATTTCTTCCCCTCTCCACTCCTCCCCCCTTTTTTAAGGGCTTGGTTTTATTTTTAGCAGCAATCCTGGTTTTTTCCTTTTTCTGATATTTTCCCGTAAATAATAATTGGTTCTTTTGTGGCAGCATTTCCACGTTGGCAGTAGTGTTTCGGGCTTTCTTGAGGTGGCAAGAAAAAAGGGAGTGATTTGTTTCAATGGGTTATTGTTGAGTGAATGCAAATATCTGCAGCCACTGGAGCAAATAGGAGCAGGGGATTAGGTGCAGGAAGCTGGCTGAGTGGCATAGGCCATCTGTCCCGGGCCTGAGAAAAGAGGAATCTCGTTTGCAGTGTATGTTAATTAGTTAGCTGATTGGCTCAGCTGTCACCTTTGCAGAGTGAAAGCGCACGGGCACAATTAAATTCATGTCCATGTATGTTTATCAAAGCACATGTTTTTAGACAGCTTTGGTTTTTAGGTGTAATTTTGTCTTCTCAGGCACTGAGAGGATTCTTTGCTATTGTGCCCACAAATGGAGGGGACAAAAAAAGGAAGAAAGAAAAAAGAAAGAAGAAGAAGAAAGAAAATACCTTAATTAAAACATGATCTGGATTGTTTGCTGAAGCGTCTCTGGCCACATTCTTTAATGCACTTGAAATTACCCATTTGCATCAATAGGCGTTAGCTGAATTTATTTCCATTCAAATGAATTCCCTTGATGTTTCTACAGAAGGTGGTAGGTTTGGAAATATATGTATGGCAAGTTTGGGCTCCTACGGTGCCCCCATTCAAACACAATGTCAATATCCTACACTTAAAAGGGGCCCGTTAGTTAAAGTAAAACGCTCCCTGGTTTGGGGTGGGTTTTGTTTTTGTTGTCATCACATTGACATCTCCAAGGCACCATCCCCAGTAACTTTCCTTGGGAAGAAGTTGTCTGCTTGCAAGCCCCAGGGAGTTATTTCCCATGGTGTCATTTCAATTATTTTTGATTTATTTGTTTACTGTCTTCCAATCCTTGTCAATGCACAATGGGCCACGTCTCCCCCTCCACGGGCACACGGGGCCCTGCCTGCAGGGTTTCGGGACACTGTGGAGTGCTGGAGGAGCCACGGAATATCTGCCTGGCCACTCCTGCACTTCAGGGGCTTGTGCAGAGAGGGCAGGCGAGGGGACAGGGCAGGGCACGGGCGAGGGATCCTCCCTGGCCGGGGACACCAGCACTGACCTTCAAACAGAGGCATGAAAAAGCTGCAGAGGCTCTTTGTTCCAGGATGGAGGAGCAGTCAGGGAGATGCTCTCCTGAGGCTGCTTTGCAGCAATGGAAGATTTTTTCCTCACTGGTCTCAGAGGAGAAATCTGTCACTCATCCCACTTGGCTTAGGCAGGTCCTGGGGAGAGGAGCAGCCTCAAAATGCTCCAGCCCAGTATCATTAGACTGTGTTCACAGCCCCACCCCTCTGGAGAAAAACCCGACCCCTGTCCTTCCCATCCTCTGGCAGGGTCTGGCCATGATTTCTCAGGCTACAAAATCAGGCAAGGGCCATGGGTTTATGCCCTGGGGCGATGCTGTGCCCCTTGTTTGCCTGTGTCTGCCTGCACAGACTCCCCATGAGCCAGCACTGGATTCACAGGGCAGGGAAGGAAAATAAAATGCCAAGAACTCCCTTTATTGCAAAACCCAAGAGCAAATGCATTCAAATCTCCAATGGCCAGAAACAGAGGGAGAAATGTTTATATCCAAAAATGGCAGCTCCCAGTTGTGAGCTATGTAAGAGGATACATATCTCTATGCCAAGGACTCACATACTGCTCAGGAGTGAGGAGGAGCAAGGGCATGAGGGTATCAGCACGGTGATGGGGCTCTTTCCCAGCGGATGGACCGATTTATAACCCAGCATGTTTGAACGTTCACCTCTGCAGAGATAAGACATCTCCTGTGTGCACACAAGTTGATAAAACTTGTAGCAAAATCCAGGAGAACGTATGTAATGCCTTCTTGTTCTGTTAGGTAGTGCTCATACCCTTTACCTGCTGAGTCCCTCCCTTCCTCCCTTCCTCCCTCCCTTCCTCCC
>VZTJ01004884.1:1180032-1205870 GCA_013397795.1 Orthonyx spaldingii
CTCCCTCCCTCCCTCCAACTGGCACTTTTCTGGAAAGGTGAAAGCTGGGTTGGGTGCCACTACTCACAGGGATGCTAAATCCTGTGAGAGGAGAGACAACCAGGAGAGACAAGCAATGCCACCAACATGGCCTTTACTGGGTGTCAGGCTGTTTTGGAAGATTGTTCAGCCCTCAGAGTGAATTGATCCCACAGCACATTTAGCCATACTGCTATTTGTGTGATTCATGAGTCCTGAGCAGCTCTGTTTCCTAATACCTTTCATTGACATTACCCTGTTGCAGGTTGTGGGTAAATGTGTGTCTTCCTCCTTTTTAAGACAAAGCACTAAATCAGCTGTATTTATAGAGGATCAGCAGATGGTGAGCAAGCTGGGAAAAAAAATGTATTTGTCAGACACATAAATCTGAAAGGGGAGTTTCAGCAAAACCCCACAGCATTTGATGCAATTAATTTTTGGAATGGGATTTTGTCTCTGAAAAATTATCCCAGGCCTTCAGTGCACAGAGGGTGCAAGGAATTACGTGGGTGCCACAGCAGGAGCATTCAAATGCTCCTGGGGTGTCCTCAGAGTCCCAAGGGAGGCACAGCCCTGCTGTACTGACGAAACAGAGGGAAATAAAACCGGGCTGCTCATGTGCTGAGAATCCCACAGCAAAGTGGGGAATGGAATTTGGGTTCAGTGTGAGACAAGAGACATGGGACGAGCACAGACCTTCCCATTCACCAGGTGCTCAAGGTACATCTGTGCTGACTTTAAGGTATTTCACTCATGGACTGTTCTGGACATTAGTCAATACCCCATACCTTTGCAGGGATTTTGGGGAAGCCTGGGAGAACCCCCAATGGGACAAAAAAGAGGAAAGCTGGAGAGGCTCAGGGAGGCAGAGACAACCCCTGTCTTGTCCATCAGCGACAGAAAGGTAGGAGTTCTGCAGGAGTGAGCAGATGTGCTCCCAGCATGATCCCAGAAACGGCATGACTAATGCAAGACAAGTTACCCCTTTTTTCTTTAAACTTTCTTTTTCTTTCTTTGCTAAACATACCTGGAGAGAGATGCCATGGCACTGCAGTGTTCTCTCTCACATCCTAGCTAGTCCCTCTCACTACTGGAGACATAGAGTCTTACTCAACAGGGCTTAAAAAAGCATGTAATTTATTACTGAAAATTGTCAAAAGTCCTAATTGAGATGGTTAAAACTGTGCATTTACATCAGCTGATCAGAGCAATCCTTGGGAGTTCCCCTCAGTAACACAGCAGGTGCGAAAATATAACTTGTCCCCTCTGCGGGAGGCTTTAGGATGCATTAGCTGAAATGCTCTTAAAGTACACTTCTCCTTCTAATTCAAACCAGCTTTCTGCATCATGTTACTTTGGAGTCACAGCTTTTAGAGGCAGAGGATTGCTTTATGGAGGGTTTTAACATAAATCAGAGCATGGGATGATGAATCCGCACAGCCATTGGAGGTGTGGGAGCACCGCTGCGCCAGGGGATGGGCTGAGCACCTGTTGGTCCTTGCTCACAACAACTCCCTTTCCACTGAGGAGGAAGAGCAAGTGAATGCACAAAAAAAAGTCAGTCCTCTATGATCATTGCTCTTGATTACACTATTATTTGACTCAGGACTACCACAAAATTATCCTGATTTGCCGCTGTCTTAAGCAGATGTTTAAACCAGGACGAATTGAGTGCTAAGTGGGTGTAAATCAATACCAGCTCCTGAATAGATATTTTTGGCATGGCAGAGGTTTACATTCCATTTCTCTAGCAGCAAAGGATACCATATATAACAGTGGGAAATCAGCTCCTCCCTCCCTAATTTTACCTGCAAGACCTCTAAGGTGGTGAGCAGCCCTCACTTGTCAGACCATTCCCAGTGAATCTCACACACACACACAATTTCCCTTGGAAATCCTTCCTACTTCACTTTTTCAGTTCTTGGCCCTCAAAATTCCAACAGCAAGTGATAGCTCAGCGTCATCGAGGCTGTTTGTCTTCCACAGAGATTGTCAATGCTCCATGTTTCATTTAACAGCCATCTCACAACAGCCAGAATTTTCCTCTGAAAAAATAAACAAAGCTCTGAACCCATCCCTCAGAGAAAATCCCTCCCCAAAATCCAGCAAGAATCAAAGCTGAAGTATCCAGGAAAGTGTATTCCTTAAAAAGGACAAGTGAAGTTATTTTAGAAGACAACTGCCAGAGGTACTGCGGGAACACTGACATCCAAAGCCGTCATAATATTTGACCCTCAGAAAACAGGGTTGTCCATCCCTTGGGTAAACTGGGATGATATTAAATGGGGAGAGGCAAAGAAAACACTTGTTTTCTTTTGGAAGAGGGATGCAGGGCTGCAGCAGCGCTCCTCGGCCAAGCATGCAGGCAATGGGGAGATCAAAAGCTGAGCTCCAAGTCAGGAGCCTTTCATCTGCAGCTCTGCCAGTGTTTAGAGATGAAAGCCCTAGAGTTTCACTGGGAGTGACGAAAAGCATTCCTTAGGACCTTGCTTGAAAGCATAGCTGTCTGCAGAATGGCTTTATATTGAGGTTCTATGCTGATTTTCTTTTTTTTGTTCCCGAATCCTAGGACTTAAATCGTACATGTTGGGCCAAAGGCAAAAGTGGAGAAACTCCAGGCAAAGGAGGTGGAGGTGGGATGTAGGTTCTACTCTATTGACTGTGGGTTTCAAACCCAGCCCCTTCAAGCTGATGTGTAGGTAGGGTGGCCCTTTTTCCCCCAGAAAGAGGGTCTTGGATTTAATCTTCTCCCTCCATTGCAGGTCTCCTGCCTGTCTCCAGGAAAGCAGATGAGGAAGGAGGTGACCAGACTGTGGCTGCCACGGAAAGCATCGGATATGCAACTATTCAGTGAATTCTCACAAATGATGGTTCTGTTCTCAGAAATCAGGATTACTCAGCATACGCTTCACAAACAGGAGGGGATAAATCCATGGGATAATTTATTCACAATGAATAATTCAACCAGCAGAAGTGACTACTCCAGAGATCGGGTCAAAAGTTGAGTACTTGAATAAATGAATTGCCCTTTCACAAATATAAAAAGCAGAAATCTCAATATTTATCATTTTCAGACACACAAATATTCCAGAACAACATTTTCTAATGAAGTGGGGAGGAGTGTTAATAATAAATTCTATTGATAACAGGAGTTAGAAAAGCAAATAATAACTGACTGGAATATGTTTATATATGAAAAGTGACTTTTCAAACAAACTATCAACAGTGGGCTGCATTATAAGACTATTAGGAAATAGAAACTCTGCAAATAACTTGCCTGCCCTGGCAACTGCTGAACCTACTGCCAGTAAATAAGCATTACCCTGGAGCATGAACCAAGCTGTCACAAGCTCAGAGACATATGGCAAAAGCACAAGCAGAGAGGCTCGAGATCCACAGCTGAGACCAGATGTGCAGCCGACCAAGGTGAAAAATGGGAACCATCAGAGTCCTTCCCAGTGAAGAACCCTAGAGGAGTTTCATCCCCTCCCTGGCTGGGTGTGAGATGGGTTTTTGCAGTCACTGCTGCCCAAGGACTCTGCAGCCTGGGAAGTGTCCCTGCGTGGCAGGGCAGCAAGAGACATCCCACCTTCAACCCAACCAGCATGGCCAGCACATCCTTTGCAGCACAACCAGCCACTTTGAGGCTGCTTCTGGTTGGGACAAACCATGAGAAGCCCTCAGTTTGTGCCTCATCTTCTGTTTCTCTGTGGTGAGGTGTCCATGGGAGCTCACTGGGCTTTCTTGGAAAGATGTCCACAGTTCCTCCAGAGCTGTGAGAGAGTCTGTCCTCATTCTCCCACCTGCTGTGCCTTTGGGTAAACCTGCCCTTTTCCAGTAATCGTAGGGACAGATCAAATTAGAGATAGGAGCTGATACAAGCTCATCAAGTCCTTTCACCCAGATTCCTGCTGGTCATACTTGCTCATGTCTGACCTAATCCATGGCAGGGATTCCTCAGCGCTGGGGTGTCCTCTGCCACCTTGCTGGCAGCAGTAACTGAGCTTCAGCCAAACTAAGGGGAATTTGACTCTGTGCAGTTTGGACTGATAAAAATTAGGGTGCAAGTCCTGTGCGTAGGCTTACTGCAGTCTTGAGGCCATGCCTTGAGATCACTGCAGGAATCATCACAGCACCAGGTAGAGAATTAAATTCAGTTTTTTCTTATACTATGCATAGTTGTAGTGAGCAGAGATCAGTCTCTGGCACATGGGGAGCAGGAAAAATTACTTGAGACATGAACAATCCCCAAAAAAGAGTGGGAGGAGGTTGGTGAGAGGCAAAGGCACATCTAACAGGGATTGGAGCTGGGACACTGCTTTCCTTCTGCAATAGAGGTGCAGACTAAAAGCATCCCAAATATTGCCTTCTTATGAGGTCCTTCATCTGCCCCAAAGAGCAGACATCTCCAACTACCCCTGAAAACCAGCTTGGTGTTACTGAACTACAAAGGGCTGTGAAACACTGCCCAGATGGTTTGACAATGGAGCCAGGGTTTATGGCCTGGAGCAGGACAGAGAAGCAGCTCTGCTGGGACAGGCAGCCTGGGAGGGCTGGTGTGCTGAGCTTCACTCTGCTCTGCCATGAAGCCTGGCCTGCTGGGAAGAGTCATGGGCCACGGGCCACACAGCAACTTGGTGGCCAAAGCAGAACTCTCACCCACTGCTTCGGAGTCCCCATCCTCTCACTGCAGCCAGAGCACAGCCTCTCACCCAGCTGCAGACTCAGAATGCAAGAAAGGTGTCTTGAATGGGTTTTCTGAAAATTTATTTTATTTCTGGAGATAAAAGGAAAAGGCCATTTTCAGTTTGGCTACAGGAATAACAAACACACCAGTGGAAGAGCTGAGAGCCAGCTGAGAGCCTGATTTCTGGTTGCACTTCTACAGTTTCATCCCAACAAGGATTCTGGACACAGGAGAGGCAAAGAGTGCTCCTACACTATAAAAGAGGTACAGGGGGCAAGAATGCAGTCCAGTAATTATAAAATTGGTCTGGAGTCAGAAGGGCTCTTCTATGAGCAATTAAAAGGAAAATTAACCATAAGAAAAGTTTTCTTTCGGTTTTATAGCTAAACCCACAAATAGAAGCAATACTGTACAGCTGAACTCCAACAAACAAGCATGCCTGATTTTAATGAGCAAAATGAAGGGCTTGTTTTATGGGAGATGTAATATAATAGTCCCATGGTAAGGGAGGCTATTTCTCCACTGCTCTGCACTACATGCAGTTATTCCAAGTGGTGCAAAGTGGATGTAAAACGCTACCAAACCCAAATGTCATCCTTTTGTCCTCCTTCAGTCCTCTCCTACACCCTCTGAACGCAGGTGTGCCCCTCTGTGCTGCATGTGGATCAGCAGATTAAAGGAAAAGGACTACTACTGGGGTTAGGAAAGGAGGGAAAGGGAAGGAGGCAGGTTCTGGACTCAACTCCTTGCCATAAACTTCCTATATGTTCCTGGCTGAGTCACTTAATTTTGTCAGAAGGTCTGATAGCAGAGCTCTGGCAGAGCTCTCCACGGGCAGACCTCCAGAGGTCCAAATCACTGGTGAAGGTGGAATGCAAGGGCTGGCAGACCATGAAGCACCAATGCAATGGCTGAGCCATGAATCTTCCCACTTGACGTTCCTTAAGTGCTTCTGTGGACCTCTAACTCTGCTCTCAGGGACAAAACACAATTCCTTGTGTGCCTACAGCCATCAAGGCACTCAAATACCCCTACAACAGGGGTGCACCAAAGTTTGCAGCTGAATTTTGCTGTTATTGCTACAAAAAGTACTGTGGTCTATGAATATGGAGACAGTAAGTAAAAGGCTGGCAGCAGCAAGGATGCTCCCTGGGGGAGCTGCAGGCAGCTGGGCTCTCCCTCTATGCCAGCAAGGACCATGAATGTCCATGTGTGTGAGGGGCACCATCAGACAGAACACAACCTCATCCCACCCCACCACACCCCTCCTTGCATTCACTGAGCTCTCTCACACCAGAGTTAAAAAACCCTAATTATGCTCATACCCCCCCACCACTGCTACCACTCTTTGTCCCACAAACTAATCAGTGCTTATTTGCCCAAATGTACTGAAATAGAAAGGCAGCTTGGTGTTTATAAATGCAAAAGAAAATACTTGTTTGCCAGGGTCTTAAGGGAAATAGTCTTAAGGCTATGCAGCAAAAATTATTTCCAGTTGACTCCTTCCACCCCATCAGTTTCAAAGAACCAATTTGTTGGCTACTTTGTTGCTTTATTCAAAGAAAGAAAAAGCTTCTTTTTTTTTAAGAAAAAACTATTCTCGCTCTCATATTTCATGCCTTTCTTCTTGTAGGCAAGAACAGAGCAGTGGCAATACCAGCACAGAGAAGAGAGAAAGAGCTGAACAGCAGCTGGACACGAGTGAAAGCAGCAATCTTCAAAGCTGGTTTTTGTCTCTCGTAGCCCGTATGATATGGGACAGTGATCTCACCGAGGGTCATGCTCCTGCTCCTTCTCTTCCTCCTGCTTTTTGTCTGTCAGTTTTGGTGTTGCTGGTAGAGGCTGCCCTGTTGAGAGACACAAAACCCAGGGTTGCCTGTCTCAGGGCACAACACATGGTGAAGCTTGCTGTGAAGCTCAGAGCATCCTGGACTGCACTTTCCAAGGTGGTGACATCCCAGGACCTTTTACCCAGAGGTGCATTTGGCTGCCCAGAGAGGCCAAGCAGCCAGGATCAGCTCCAGGCAGACAGCACTGCAGGCCTTGGGTGCCACAAGGGTTGTGGAAATGGCTTAAACACAACAATCACAGGCAGTCTGGATGGGGCTCTGAGCAACCTGGTCTAGTGGAAGGTAGCAAGGGGCTGGAACAAGATGATATTTAAGGTCCCTTACAACGCAAGCCATTCAACGATTCTGTGATCACAAACCAGCTGGAGTTGCTGCTTCTCAGCAATTTCTCAGGGATACCAGCAATCTCTGCAGTAACCAATCTCACCAACTGCATCACCCTCACCCCCGGGGAGTGCCTTACTTTGAGCTAGTGAGAAAGTCACCAACCCCACCTGGTGTGCTGGAGGATGGGCTGCTGAAGAGGGGTACGAGGAGGCAACACCAATTTGGCATTCACATCCCCCAGAGTGGGAAAAAAAAAACTCTCTGTAGTGGTTGCAGCAGAGGTTTTAAAGGCAGAGCTATCTACTGCCCTTGTCCTGGGCCAATGCAAAGTCCATTTCAGAGGCACCCAGCTGCTCTTCCCTCCCCATCCATATCACAGCAACATCCAGAGCTGATTCTCACTGGTACTGCAGGGCATTTCATATTTGTTTTAATCTCGGTTGGGCTTTTTCTTTTCAGTAACAACAAGTAAACCAGAAATTAAAGATTTTGGAAGATTAATTTGCTTGCAAATTCAGGGTGATCTGAGCTAATAGTTTCAGCCAGAGGGGGGAAATTAAAAAAAAAGGGAAACAAAGAGAAAAGAGTGGGAGGAGAATTCTGAAAAAATTTCACAACACATTGTTTCAAAATCTTCTAAACAAGATGGGTTGGGGTTTTTCTGGAATACAGAAATGTTTCGTTTCCACACTTTCCCATTTGGATCTCAAAACAGGCTTTTTGTTTTACAAACTAATATAAATCAAAAGAAAACAAAGTTGAATGAAAAGGTTAATAAATGCAACAAAACATTTGGGGTTTGGACTGAAGAAAATATTTGGTCTTGACCCTACAAGAATCTTTTCCTTTCTTTTCCTCAGTTTGCCAAGAAAATGCAAATAATTTGTTTTGGTTTGACCTGAAGCAATTTATTTATCATTCTTGGAACATGAAACGCCATTGTTTACCTAGATCAACTCATCAGCTCCCTGGCACCCTTTTCTTGGGGGAATTAAGGAGATCAAGGGGATTAAGAGGGACCACATTGAGCTGCTGCCAGGAAGGTTGATGTGGAGTCTGGGCTTTTTGATCCCAGGAGGAGTGGTTAGCTGCTGTGGTACCCCTAGCACCCTCAGGACAAGAAGCAGATGTGGGGAGAAGTGAGATTTTTTTATCAGACCAAAATAAAAGGTTAATAAAAGGCATTAGCTACACTCACAAGACTTATCTTGCCTGGAAGATGAGGCACAGTCACTGCTAAAGCACAGCTCAGTCCCAAAGGACACCATAACATCCTGACAGAGTAGATTTTAGGCGCTTTAGAAGGAAAGTCAGGATGGACAGGTTTCACAACCTGCCCTCTGAGAAGAAAGGCAGCAAATCCTGTCCCTATCCATACTCTTGAGAGATGTCAGACAGACACGGGGGACGAGGTGGAGGCTCCCAAACCAGGGCTGGCCCCAGGTTGAGCTCCTCGCTGTGCCATGCCAGGGGCTCCTGCATAACATGTGATTGATTTTGGTTGCGTAATGCTGAGCTGTAAGACCTCATCAGCTGCTACTCATTACACAGGCACAGCCCTTCCTGAATAGAAACCAAAGCAGAAAATAGATCTGGGGATGTAAAACCTGACATCTTGAATTCATAAATGGAGCGACAGCATTCTTGTTTAGAGTCTGAGGGTGGCCTGTTCTGAACTCGCCTTTTTTTACACCAGATGAGTCTAACCTCAGAGCCAGGATGACTCCAGCTCGTATCATTAGCCTAAGGCAAAGAAAACACCATGACTCAAGCCTCAGTGCTAGAGTCTCTACAAAGTGCTCAAGCAGGGGACACAGAGTCTGATCCTGCCATCTCAGCAGACCCATCGACTCCCTTGACAATCTCCTCCGTCCCACAAACAGCAGGGACAAAGGGTGCCACTCCAGGCTGCAGTCAGACTGTCTTCTCACACATGATATCCTAATCAGGGAAGTGTCCCAGAAAACCCCAGCCACTAAAAAGAGGCAGAAAGTAAACAAAAAAATAACTCTCCTCCCTACCCCACTACCAAATCAGTTTCACTTCTGAAAGTAGGAAGACCCAGAGCCATGTCAAAGAGAGGGACAAGATCAACCATTTTCATTAAGCAGTGGAAGGGATGGGGGCAGAACTCATCGACTTCTCAAGGTCTGCTACAACATGGGGCTGTTTTTGCAGTTCCACATGTTTGTTTTATTATGACAGGTTTGGTGAGATTGGGTCTTTATGCCAAATCTCCTGTATGAGCCCAGGGAAGACATCTAACCTCTTCCTGCCTTTCCAAACCCATGACAGTATGTAAAGACAGACCCACGGCATTGATGTTGGCTGGAATAGAGTTAATCTTCTTCACAGAAGCTGGTATGGGGCTGTGTTTTGGATTCGTGCTGGAAGCAGTGCTGATAACCCAGGGGTGTTTTTGTTTTTGCTGAGCAGGGCTTACACAGAGCCAAGGCCTTTTCTGCTGCTGACCCCACCCCACCAGTGAGGAGGCTGGGGGTGCACAGGGAGTTGGGAGGGGACACAGCCAGGGCAGCTGACCCCAAATGACCCAAGGATATCCATACCATATGTATGGCATCATGCCCAGTATATAAAGCAGGGGGAAGAAGGAGGAAGGGGGGTTGTTTGGAGTGGTGCCCTTTGTCTCCCCGAGTCAGCGTTAGGTGTGATGGAGCCCGGGGATGGCTGAGCACACCTGCCCTTGGAAAATGGTGAATTAACTCCTTGTCCTGCTTTGCTTGTGTCGGGGGGCTTTTGCTTTACCCATGAAACTGACTTTATCTCAACCCATGACTTTCCTCCCTTTTACTCTTCTGGTTCTCTCCCCCACCCCACCGAGGTGGGGTGAGCGAGCAGCTCTGTGGGGCTGAGTTGCTGGCTGGGGTTAAGCCATAACATCCATCCATGTTAGTGAGATACTTAGTGGTGCTGGAGACACGAAGTATCCATCTGGCCAGCAGGTATGGACACTTGCAGGAGTAACCTGAGAAAGTATTAATGTGTCTCAAATACACTCTATCACTGTCCCTAACCTGCCCATATCCAATCTTCTTCAGTGCATCCACCAACAACAGTGAGACCTTCTCCTGCAGCTCCTTTTGCAGCTCTCATGCCCTCTCCACACCATGGATCATGCTTTTACTGATTCTTTTCAAGATGTCTGGCAGTGCAAGCCCCCTTTTCTCACCTACTCAGTCTGAGGCAAGAAATCAAATACAAGATAAAAACACACCCTGTGCAGCAGCCTGGCTTAAGCATGCTGTCACCAGGTCCTGTCTATTTGTTCTTTGTCAGCTCTTTCTGCTTGCTCCATCTTTCCTCACATATTTCAAATCTGCGTCTAATTCAAGTATTACATCCATTTATTTTCTTAATACCCTTATTCCCCTGAACCGTGTTTTTATGGTGGGTAGCCGTCGTTGCAAGCACAGTGCTGAAATAAGGCACTTATTGGCTGGAGCTCCAGGGATTTTAACCGGATATCTGCCTTTGTTTAAATTAAGTAAATCAGGATGTTTCCTAAACACCATAAAGACAGAAGTTTAGACTTCTACTGAATCAGCTTTCTGACCTAAAGCCAGCAATGTTTCAGTCAAGGACATTCCCTGAAGGAGTCCAAGGAGGCTGAAAATCCCCTTCCATCAAGTCCCAGGAGCTCTGTGACTCACCCTGTGGAGGACACCAGTCTTGATCCCTTTGGAGGGAATGCCTACCCCTATAAAGTGCCTACTTGTAGCCACTCAAGATTGCATGAGATACATCCCACTCTTCAAACGCATTTTTGGATAAAAGTCTGTAGTTTATATACTTAGAGACATACTGACTCATGTTTCCTGATGAAAACAAACCTGCAGCCAGTGATGGGGTACAGCTTTGGACACTTCTACAGACAGAGCTTCAACAGAGCCATGGGCTGATACCTTCAGTTTTTATCAGGTGAGGAGTTTCCAAAGTGCTCAGAGGTGGACATGATGGCAAACTCAAAGTAAACCAGAGATTTCAGCACTGTTTCTCACACTGATTAACTTTCTGGAAGCCCAGAAGTTAAGTACACAACTTCCACAAGCAACAAATGGCAGATGAACATATCTTCCAAGCAGACCCACAGCCTGTGAAGGCTGGCGAGTCCCAAAACTCAAGCCTTTAAGGCATCTGTGCATCCTCAGACTTGCATTTTTATTTCTTTCTGAAGAACCAAACCATAGTGGCCCAGATGTAGGACAGAGGGATCCAAATGAACAGGAAAGTATCGGTGTACCCAAAGAAAACAGGTGCTGCAGATATTGATTGCTGGGTGAAGAGGGAGGGTGAGTAATTCCTATCAGAAATTGGTTCAATTATTGGAAATGCTGACAAAAGCAAAATGCACAATAAACTATGGTTGTTCCCAGCCAAAGGCTCAAACAGTTTTGCTGTCCTTCAGTCACAAGTCACTGACAAAACAACCCAGAAACTGCTGATGAAATTAATCATTAATTCTCTTAATTAAACAACTGAGAAAAAGCTTTGTAATCAACTATCTACCTTCCTTTTGTCAAGAACAGTTAACACTTTTGCAACACTGGATGTGGAGAACAATCTCTCAAGGTCAGTTTTAGGATGAACTGATTCCCATCTGAAGCTTTGAGGTGCCTGGCTCGTTGTTTCCATGTGAGCTTCACCCATAAACCATTACTGGGCCTTTATTCTTCCAGCTTTATTCTTCCATTCTTCTTTAATCTTTTACTTTCCCTAAAGTCAGCTGATCTATTTAAGGAAAGAGACACTTCTCTCTAGGAATGATGTTAGTAAAATATGACCAGCAGTCCTGACTGTGGCATGTCTGCAGAGGTTGCTGGCTTTGAAGGACTTGTTGAATACACTTTATTTGTCTCAGCTAATGCCATTGTGGTGATTCACCCTGTTTCTCTACGCCAGCAAAATGAAGGAGCATTACTAATGTTTTATATCAAGGTGCAGAGTGCACAGTGAAATGCCTTCACACAGGCAACTGACGTCACACAAGGTTGTTTTTCTTCACTTGTCCTCCTTGGCATTGCCCAGGACTCCGTCAGGAGAAAAAGCACACATAGATGCAACACAGGCCTCATGTGGCTCAGCAGCAGTGCCCTACATCACTCAGATTTTACGAGCAGCACAGTTTTCAGATGAGAGTTGTACTCACATATAAACAGAGCTCAAAATGTTGTCCAGATCAGCCAAAAAAAAAAAAAAAAACAAAGTTAAATAATTAGCTATTTTTAAAAAAGCAAACTTAATGAGCAGCCAGGTAATGCTTAGCTCAGTATGATATTAGAAAGCAAAGGAATCTAAGTGAGGCAATTTACATATCTTGGCAGCAATGTGCAGCTCAGTAGGAATGTCTGGAAGGAAATCACATCCACAGTCAGCACAGCAGTGTTAACCAAGATGTGAGCCTCAAAAATCTACAGCTTAAATTGCTATCACTCAGGCTCCAGTTCATATGTTATTCCCATGTTAACAAATGGGTAGAAAACCAGAAAAAACACTCTGAAGGTCCAGAGAGCCAGCCAAAGGACTTTGGATGCAAACTCCTTGGGAAGAATGATGTATCTGACAAAAAAGTTTATTTCAGTGCAAAAGTTGATCGAGGGCTCTGCTATAGATGAGATAACCTGGAGGCACACCTTGAAGCCGCTTTAAGCATTTAATCAGCAAAAGTCTAAGCCAACAACACAGTGGAGTAACTACCCGCACACTTACCTGTTCTTTGGCTGGGTTTTGCCACTACTTTGAACCTGTCTGCTGCTTATATGGTTTGGAATTATCTGCTCAATGCTTCAGCCACAACAGTGACAGCAGAATGGACTCTCAGAGTTCATCAGACCTGAGACTCCAGCATTACTCAGTAAGGGAGAGGCACACAGCAGGTATGTGTCACAAATGAAAGCAGAATGTCTGCAGAGGTTGTCCTGCCACCAGGCAGCTGAAAGGAAACACAGATGGGGATGGCTGCAACACACTCCTCAAAGAAAGAGACGTTCAAAGAGCAGCTCAAGCCAGACAGGAGTAACCAAGAAATTGTCTTAAGTGCCCGATGTGAGGTGAAGGAAGCATCTAAATTCAGTTTATTCAATCTTGTAAGTGGGTAGTAGAAGCTGGAGACAAGAGAAAACAATTCATTTTAAAGTTTGTTTCCACTACTGTCCTTCAGTGCCCTCAGAGCCGAAACTAAGTGACTGAAGCTCAGCTGGGTGAACACAAACCAACCCAAACTCCAGTCTGCTTCTTGAAAACATCACTACTAGCTGCTTATTTGCAACCAGTCTTAGAGTTTAAAACCTGCTGGACCCCCAAGGACATGTCTGTAGGGACACAATCCTGCTCCCAGCTAGAGTAACCTGCCTGGTCCTGCTCACCATATCCCTCGAGGTGGACCAGGCTGCCCAGGCACAGAGCTGGGAGCAAAGGTCTTCCCCAGCACTGTTCTGCACGATGGCCTTGAGCAAACAACTTTCAAGGGTAAATGCTGCCGCTGTCTATCTCTTCTTTCACCTCTTTAATCTTATCAGTCTGCCTAAACCTGGTCTAACAGGCCATCCAGGGGACAGCGATTGCCTCAGGGGTGGACATGCAACCCGAGAGAGCCTGCCAAGTATGCAGATGGTTGTTATCTGCAACAGCATTGCTGTGCAACAGGCAGAGCCGGACTCTCCAGCCATCTCCTGAGGAAGAGTAGAGCATGTCCCAAGAGCGTAGTGTTCCCATCCTTCAGCCTTTTGAATTCAGCCTCAGCAGAGGCTGCCTTTGATCAGATCATCACCAAACCCTCCCTAGATTAAATTCCACCAAGCAGATCCTCAGCTGTGGTAAATCAGCACGGCTCCCCCAGGGTGGATGGAGTGATGGCGAAACCCCTGCGCCTGAGGATCCATCCAGCCCTCTTTCATCCAGATCGAGCATTAGTAATAAATGCAGTTAGTTTCAAATGCCTTTGTCTGCCTGCTGGAAGAATGCAGATTGTGAAACGGGAATTTGCAATGATAACAAAATCCTGAGGAAGGGCCTCAGAGAAAAATAACTGCAAACAAACATGACCAAGCCCTCTCCTGTTTAGGAGATTCACAGCATCCCAAGGAGGTCAGAGCACGGAGTTAGAGAACAAAAGTGTCTGAGCCCTCGTCTCCACTTCATGAGGCAGATCTGTGGGCAAAGGACACCTGATGTTGCAGAGGGACTTGCTGGCTGCTTTGCGAGACCCTGAAGAATCACACACCCATGATGGAGTTGTGCACCATAGAGATTTGATGCCTGCCCTGTTTTCTCCTCACATTTGCATTTACTCTGGGCACAGTCCTCGCCTTTCTGCCAAACTCTGGTATTCCTTGGCACGCTGCACTGCCGAGGTGTAGCATTGCTTTGGTCAGGGGAAACAATCTCTGTTAAGAATATGTAAGCAGAGACCCTCACTCCATCCACCCAGGCACGCAGCTTCTCACAATTTTCTTGCATCTTCTCTCATTTCTGAGAAACTCACCCTAGGCTCAGTTCCTCTGTCTGTAAAGTCTTTCATCTGGAATTAAAAACAGAGTTGCTGCAGGCAATTTCTAGACTCACTGTGAATATGGAGAGGTGAGAGATGAAAACTAACTTTGCACTAATTGCCTGGAGCACACCTCTTGCATTTTCTGCCCCAGTGAAAAGGCCATACTCACAGGTTCAAGGAAGAGAAGGGTGACCTTTCATCACCTTTGCACAGGATTGAAGTCCTCAGGCCTTCCCTTTATGGTTCTAGCATCCCTGGGAAGTAAAAATTATAATAGAGACCAAGGTGGAAGACACAAAAAAGAGCAAGTACCAAAGCAGGTGGCCCAAAAGTAACACCAAGTGGCTTTGGCAAGGCATGACCTCTCCTGTTTCTTCTGGATCTGCAGAATTCATCATGGATCTTCCATGGATCTTACCCCAGATCCTCTCTCAGAACAGTCCTTAAGACACCCCTGAGCTCCTCACTGCCATGGGACAACGCCCTCCAGCATTTTTCTCCCCACAAATAACTTCTAACTTGAACTTGCCAGTGGTGACCTGTGGTGTCAGAGCACAGCCAGGTCCCAAAATACAGAAGCTTTATATAAATAAGGATTAGTCTGCAGGTGTGAAAATGGCACATTTTTATTCCCTTTCACGTGGGTCATTGCAAACACACAGGTGAGGCTGAGGCATTTTGAATGAAAGCAGAAAAAACAACTGAGTGCAACAGAATAAAAGAAAGAAGAAAAAGGACAAGTGGTTATTGCATACAATAACCAAAGGAAAAATAACGTTTTTCAGTCTTCCTGCCTCCACTACCTTTGACAAGGAAAAAGCTAAAGTCCAAATCTTTCTCTTTTTTTTCCCCCAAACAAGCATCACAGTCTCTTGGCATAACGAATTTCACCTTGAAAATTTCACTGACATCAGTTAAATTCACAGATCTTTAAAAGTTTTCCAGCGTCATCCACCCAAACATTTGTGACATTAAAAGTGCTGCAAGAGACTGTTTGATTTGGAGAATTTTCCTTGTTCACTCTCAGACCTGAGCACATGGTTGGCATTTCAGCATCCACCAGCAGCTGGGGACTGGCCAGCGATGGAATTGCCCCAGCCCTGCTCAACAGACACTGGCCAGCACTGAGGCTTCCTGGATGCAAACAAGAAGGCATTCTTCTTGTTCTCTTCCTCAGAGAACACAAAAAAACCTTCAATCACCTGCACAGCACACAGCATGACATCGCTGAAGGACACATCCTCCTCAGTTCATTGTGGGTCAGAGAGGGAAGCCAGAGAAGTGGAAGAAGAGAAAGTGAAAAAGCAAGGAATTCAGATGGCGAATTAGCATTTGTTGCCTTTTAGACCAAAATTGGACTGAAATTGTGGCCCTAAGCTGCTGCTTGCAACTAGACAAGCCCCTGGCACGTGGCCATGCTGTTTGCTCAGTGAATTCAGGATTTACAGCAGTTGCTCACACAGGTTCTCAGAGCAGGGTGGGCTCAGGGCAGCACCCAGGCAGTTTTCCTCCAGCATGTGGCACAGCAGGTACCCCCAGCTGCAGGGACAGCCCTCCATGGATGGAAACAATGCCTTTGAATTCAGAGAATCATAGAAGTTGGAAAAGACCACTAAGATCATTAAGTCCAGCTGTTAACCCAGCACCACCTTGTTCACCACTAAACCACGTCCCCAAGAGCCACATCCACATGACTTTTGAACAATTCCAGGGTGGTGACTCCACTACTTCCTTGGGCAGCCTTGCAATGCTTGACAACCTTCTCAGTGAAGAAGTTTTTCCTCATATCCAATCCAAACCTCTTCCAGCACAACTTGGGGCTGTTTCCTCTCATGCTATCACTTGTTACCTGGGAGAAGAAACTGATCCCCAGCTCTCTACAACCTCCAGTCGGGGACTTGTAGAGAGCAAGAAGGTCTCCCCTGAGCCTCCTTTTCTATAGGCTAAACACTGCCAGCTTCCTCAGCTGCTCCTCATAAAATTTTTGCTCCAGACTCTCCCCTAGCTCCATTGTCCTCCTCTGGGCACATTTCAGCACCTCAATGTCCTTCTGGTTGTGAGTGGCCGAGAACTGGACACAGGACTCAAGGTATGGCCTCACCAGAGCCCAGCACACGAGGACAATCACTGCCCTGGTCCTGCTGGACACACTATGGCTGATACAAGCCAGGATGCCATTGGCCTTCCTGGCCACCTGGGAACAAGCATCCTCAGGTGAAACATCTTTTCCCTTAGGTATATCCTGTGTTTCCACTTGCAGGCAGGTTTTTCTTTGGCTTTCAGCTGGGAGGTTAATTCTGATAAGCCACAATACCTTGTTTTAAATTGTGTTTATTACCAGTTTGACATGTTACACTAATATTTATTTTTCAAATCATTCCATGAAACACTTTACTGATACAATTGAATGGATATTAACTTAATGGATATTAACTTAATGTTTGGTCTTCTTGGGGCCAATATTCACCAGGTTTCTTAAATCTGTCCAAACCTGCTTACAAAGGGAATATTTTTCAAGGCTGAAGCCAGGTAGAAGCAAATACATTATATTTCACACATCGTAAGAGACTGAGAGAACTCAAAGTCAGCATATGAGTCCATTTCCTGCCACCAAACTCCCGAATGCACTTTTAATTTCTTGAACACAATATTCCTCCTACAAAACTATCCATAACCAGCTGTTTATCAGACTTCAGACCTTCCAGTAATGCTTACAATTCCTGAAAAGTCAACATTTATTTTTCAAGTGGCTGAGTCAGGCCTCTAGTAATTTATTGGCTGAAATAAAAACATGAAGCGAGGCATTTTGAAAGCTAATGTATAACTCTGGGTGATATCCATAGTGCCACAATGTGTTTTAGATACCAGCAGTGATGACCATGATTGTCATCTCTTGTTGTGTTTATGTTTCATTATTGTTATGTCATATACTCCTGCGTAGTCTAAATCAGTGCTCTAATTATAAAATCATCTCACAGCATACTGCAAAAAATGTATGAAATACAAGCAGCATACTTCAGTCATCCAGCCTGTCCCTCTGTCAACCCTATCTTTCTTATCTTTAAAGAAAACTATAATTGGATAATCTTTACTTAATGTAAACTTCTAAAAGCTGGAAGCCATTTCAAGATTACACAGATTAAGTGTGGCTACCTGTGAGAACATGCTTCAACATTTTGATGAATTCAGGGTGGATAAAATCAAGAGTCTCCAGTATTTACAAAACTATTTTGGCAAAGAAGTGACTGAAAATTTTTCACACAGCCTTCAAGAAAAAATGATAACTTTTCTCTAGTGTCCTTGTCTTTCTTATTACCTCATAAGCCAGTCAGATGGCTGGAAGCAAATAGTGGTTTTAATTTTCTTTGCAGACAGAGTGCTCTCTGGCTCCCAGGTTAACTTAGCACTGCCAGCTGCAGAAAGAAATATATTTTCAAAGTTCAGATAATTTGATTTTGGTATCCTTTGTACATGTGCAGATATCCCTTGTTACGAGCTGCACAGCCGTCTGCATAAAAATCAGCCTGACAGTGATTATCCCCCTTCCACTCTGTAGTAAGATACCAACTATTACAAATATTTTTATATTTCTATGGTTTGAGGCATCAACAGCCACAGAGAAAATATGCCCTTTTAAACCAAGTTCCTACTTGTGTTCTCAATTGAAAAAGGAGTTAATATATTCTTGGCAATATACAACCCTTTTGTCTTACCATGGCAATGATTAATACTACGCCTAAAATGTGGAGAAGGACACAAACTTGCTGTCACAATCAAGTGGCTTGTGTGAGCCAGAGTGGATACTGGAGCCACCTCCTCGTTGCTTCTAAAGTGCCCAGCTTTGTGCAGTTTTCCTCACAGAAAATGAGGATTTCTCTCCAGCACTAGGTTACAGAGATTCCTCGGATCTGCGCTGTTTGCTGCTATCTCCCATGAGCCCCACCATAAGCAATTAAGAAACAATTTCTGGGCAAACTACATTAAGCCTTTTGGCAATTATTGCTATTATTCTGATTCATTAAAAGTCTTTTCTCCCCTCATTGCACCAAGTGCAGAAACTAGTGATTAAGAGGAGTAACTTGATTTTGTCCATTAATAACACTTCCCAGTTACTGTTGTAGTTGCACTCCACATAGGGACATCACTAAATAATTGAAAATACTTAAATAATATTTGGATTCAGGCTTGGAGAAAATCTCTGTCCCACCTAACTAGAAAGCCCACCAAATCCAGGCACTATAGACACTGAAGCAGACAGTTCACATAAATATATGCAAAACCCACCCTATTTAGTTACAGAATAATAAGTAGATAGCAGTTTTCAATCAGTTTCACTGCAGTTTGTGGGTCTTTGGAGGGTACTGATTTCTGAATAGTCTACAGAATTTCACAAGAAAAATAAGCCTATTGTCAGTAGGCTTCATTTTAACTATATGAGGGACTGAAGCACTGCTGGTAAAAAATATGAATGTCTGCAAATGAAAAAGATGGAAAACCACTGATTGAAAACCACTGGCTACTCTGTTTGTTTGGGATTTTTTTTAAGGAAGACTGGAGTTATGCTGTAAAAATGCTTTTAGAAGGATCTGTTTATCGTTCACTAGTACTGAAAACATATTTGAGTGGGGTTTGCAATGAAATTGTGATCTTCTGGATTTAAAGATGATGCACAAATGGGAAATGGTACTGTATGAAATGAAAGCCATGTATCCCTACCTCCAACAAGGCTCTAGTTTGGAGGTGTGAAGCCTTAAGGGACCATGGGTTTCCTGCTTTGGACCACCTCTAGCACTTCCAGCCAGTGCCCATGGACTCAGTGGAGTCCTCTTTCTCCTTGCACCACAGGAAAGCCTTCAGGCCCCTCCATCATCAGAAAGCAACACTGGAGTCTGCTAAAAAGGGGTGAAAAACAACCTCCCTTCATCAGCTGAGCATCCAGGATCCCTCCACTATCAGCAGAGAGAGACAAGCACCATTAGAAGTAAAGTAAGTTCAAAAAATCAGGTTTTGGGGCCATATTGTTCTTATTGACCATAGCTCAGATCTATCAGGTTCCTAGTTCAGGTGTTTGTTAATGTCACTTGAAGTTACGTGAGCTTTTCAGCCTAAGTAGACACGGGCAACAAAGTGTTGCAGAGACAGGAGATGCTCAAAGAGGGTGGGGAGTTTCTGGAGTCACACAGTTAATGGCAAATCTGGGGGTAAGCCTTGGGTCTTCTCCACAAATAAAAACCTTTGACCTGTCGGTGAATCTTTTACAAGGTGCTCAAGATCAGCGGCACCTGGCATCCAGAGTTTCCAAATGCTTATTAATGATTCATCTGATCCATTGACCTAAAGCAAAATTAGCTGTGAAAAGCATGGCAAATCCATGCAGGCCTTGCAGGGCTGGTACATTTGCGCCCCAGCAATTTTCTGGTCACGTTTTAAATGACTCAAGGCTTCCTTTCAGAACAGATACAGCCAATGTGTTAAAAGTATACGCAAAATAATTTGGGCAAAGTGCAATAGAGGAGGGACCCATCACCATGTTCTGGAAAAATGTATCATGAGCAATTTTTTCATGTAAAAGGAAAATAAGGAAGGGAATTTCTATGACAGGAAGAGCTCGCAGCATTGAGTTCACTTCTCTTCTAAGAAGCCTACAGGATATTTGTCCAGTTTAGGAAGAAAGTGCTCTCATTTATTAGAAACATTCACTTGCCCATCTCCCCCAGTGCCACCGGGACCACCACCTGCCCACGGCAGCATCCCAGCTCCTCTGGAAAGGCTGTGTAAACCTTGCAAACTGCACCACAACTCCAGCAATCAATTCCTTCCCTAGGAATGAGGCTGCTAGAGCATCGCAGTGTTCCTGGAATGTTTGGAAATACTTGTCAAAACACGACTCTGGTTTCATTGTTAGTTCTATTAACATTCAAACATTTCCCTTGTTGATTAAAGTCATTGGCTCAATGAAATGCATTAAAGTCAATGCCTACCTGCCTCCTATCCAATTTCTTATGGAACTGCTGCTTTCCACACCACAAATGTTTTTCCCTTAATGGTGAATGAAATGCTTTATGCCACAATTGCTACACAGAGGCCTCTCAAGGCTGACGGAGGCCAAACCTCCCTGACCACAGGTTGCATTCTTCATCATGTTTGATCTGGACATCCAGAACGCTGCACAAGGGGAATCACATTTCTGCAAAAGCACAAGATCCCTGAGGTAGTTATCACTTTATCGTGACAGGGTTGGACATGGTCCCACAGGCCAAGCTGCAGACCAGGAGTTGGTATTTGGGAAGGCATTTCACCTTCCCAGGCTTTGGAATGACTGAATGTACCACAGGGATAATAACGCTTAACTATCCCCTACAGAATTATCTCTGTTTGTAAAGACCCTCAATTGCTTTTCCACTGCAGAGCTGCTGGACATGCACACAGAATCTGGAATACATATGTCTCTTGCTTCTTATTTCAAAGGCCAGTAAAAGCTGTAGAGTCACCCAATTCTGTGATACATCCTGTATGTTTAATATGCTGATACATGTCTGATCCACCCACCCTATCTCTGCAGCAGAATACATCCAGAGCAGAGCTTTCACTGTGCTATTTGGAAAAATAAAACTACTGTGGGAATTGCAAGAAGATAGCCACACAAATCAGGCTCTAGATGTGGCGTGGCTGGTGTCAGACACAGCCCCTTGTCAGCACTGGCTTGAGGGAGCATACAGCCTGTATTAAAGCAGAATTAAGCATGACTGAATTGTCCCCATATTTGAGCTTCCTCCCAAAAAAGTCAGTGTTCCACTGAGAAAGAGCCTGCCTAAAAGTCGTAGCAATAATGACTAATATTGACTACAATTCTGCTGTCCCTAAAAGATGAAAGACCTGAACTTGTATTTATTTTAGGATGTGGCTGCATGTTCTGAAAGTTCCCATGCCACTCACTACTCATGCCTTTCCCTGCCTTGGAGTGGGGCAGAGCAGGGGAAAAGCCCCTGGAGAAAGGTGAGTAAGGATGTGGCTGCCAGGCAATGCAGTGGGGCCAGGGCCTGGGGAAGAGCCTGATGTGTGAGCGCTCCAAAGGGTTGCAGAAAAGGGAAGTTTCTGTAGACCCTGCTGGAGGTGAGCAGTCAAGGTGGATGGGCAGCAGCAGACAGCTGGTCTCCTTTGGTGATCTCTGGCCACATCCAGAAGAGAGGACTTCAAGGACAGCCGCTGGTCTTCCAGCAGCTCATCTTGGCACTGTGTGATTTTTCCTTACAGGCACCAGTCTGCACAGGCTGGTAGGGGTTAAAACAGGCTGTGTGGCTTCAGCTCAAATGCTCCTCAAAGTGAGGCGCCCTGCTACACTCACAAGTGCAACCCTGCTGCATACACATTTGCCTGAAATACCATCTGTGGCCATGGCATGAAGAGGTCTGGCAGGCAGAAGTGATCTCTGTCTTGTCCTCTCCAGGCGCAAGAGCGTTGCCTTGCTTTACTCCAAGGAGAGGGAACACCCAGCCTGCGCGGGCAGTCAGTGACACCTCTGAGAGCCACTTGTGACCCTGGGGCAGTGCCCTGGCTGCACACACAGCTGCTGTGCTGAGTCAGCATTATTTCAAGGTCTGATTTTAAATCCTTGCTTCTCACACCCTGCACAGGCTTGCTCCAGTTTTTTGTTGTTTTTTTTTTTTTTTTTGTTTGGCCTTTTTTTTTCTCTCTCCACTTTCTCCAATCGCCTGCTTTGCTCTCCAGGCTGACAAATTATTTTTTTTCTGCCAGCACTTCCCCATATGCAGCTCTTGTAGAAGAGATCCAGAGTGCTTCTCCAGTTGACTTGTTCCTTCTTATTTCACTCCAAATAAAACAACTCACCCCTTGCAGAGCCCTCTATTCCTCGTCTATTCCATGCAGTTTAGTGCGAAACAAATCCAACAGGATAAGATTGTGTTGCAACCAGCTCGCAGAGGGTGCAGGCACAGAGATCCTTCACAAGGTGCTTGACCGCTCACAGTGTTTACCCTGACAATCATTTGGATCCTTAATCTTAGCAACAACGACTTTTGAGCTTGAAATTCAATAAACCAGCCTGGAACTGCAGTCCTTAGGGTTGGCTAGCTAATAAAAAGCGGTTTAGCCATTCCAATGCACCTTATTGATATAAATGGGTAGTGACATGAACTCTGGAAAATGTACCCCAGTGCTGGCATCCACTGATGGTATTTAACCCTTGAATGCTAAGGGTGGACAGCTTGGGCTTCTACTCATGCACAGAGATACTGAGCTCTGAACCAATAATTCAATTCAGTTTCATGTGAGCTTGTAGCGGTTGGGCTGAAGGAACAGCTCGCTACAGCATTGTGGGGCACAAAATTCAGTCTGCCTCACAAGTCAGCTAACAAGACCCAGTTTTGATAACAAATATTTGGCAATATTTATTGTGTGTACCTAACCTGATATGATTCAGCAGCTCATGTGACCCAGTCTCTGATCAAACTTGCCAGCATATTAAAATTGAATTAAACTTTCGCCTACTTCACTACTCTGCTGCAACTCAGTATTGATTCAGGAACTGCTTTCTGTTGGCTAAGGAAGCAACTCGTGCGAGTCTCAGATGTCTGGGGGCACCAGTCCCCAGGGTAATTTTTGCAAGCTCCTTGTTGAGCCCAGCACTGGTGCCTGAGCCTGCTGCCTGCCACACTGCATCTGACAGTTCAAATGTGCAGGGGAGAGCTTTGCACAGTGCACGAGGGGGATTGCAGGGGAAGGGAAGTGATTCCATACTTTCTGACAGCAATGTCACCAAAGGTGACTTACTAGCGTGAACAAAGCCCCTCTCCCTTCATGCCTTTCCAGAGCCTCAGTCCCAAGGGCTTTGGGACAAGCATCTGGCAACCTGTCCTGTCCCCATCTTCTGGACAGAGAGGCAGAAGGGACCACTCAAAGCATTCACACTGGAGCCAATTTTGTTCCAGTTTTTTTGGCAGCAGCCTTCATTTAACTTATTTTGAGGCCATAACAGGTTACACTTTCACAAACAGAGATTAGCAGCCTCCCTCTAAGGCAGGGCTTTGGAGAGGCACAAAGGGAGAGAGCAGGTTTAGCCATGCCAATGCCCCCAGGGCTTTCAAGGTTCCCCACAAACCTTCCCAGGACAGCCAGTCTCAGTGGCTGAGTCCCCAGTGGGGTCTGGGTAGATGGAGGTCTATGACAGTGACAGGCTTGCAGCCACTCACTCAGAAAAGGGCAGGCTCACCATCCCTGAGTTGATGAAAGGGAGTTGATTTTCATCACAGACGGCTTTGGATATTAAGGGGATAAATAAATATAAAGTTCTGGGAAGGGAATTCTTATAAAGGGTAAAAGGAGAATAAACATGTTGGCAGAGAGAGTATCCCTGCATGAAGGGGGGTGCATGCTCCTAGCTTGAGGGGGAAGAAAAAACTTTGGGGCTAATATATGGCTTATGGCATAACAGCACTGAAATAAATGCAACTGTGTTGTGCAGGTTTTACTAGTCTGTGTACATGGAATTTTCTTTTTTCTTTTTTTTTTTTTTTTTTTTTTATAGTAAGAAAGTGGCTGAGACACAGTCCAGAGCTGATATTTTTGCTGCACAGCACTACATCCAGGGCTCTCTTACGGTGGCCACCACAGAGACAAAGCAGCATCAAAAAACCTGGGTCTGTGCTCCCCAACCCCACATGAGTGTTCTGCATGATTAATAAATGGGAAGCCTAAAATTACCCTGCTCTAGGGAAAACTGCAAACCTTGAAGTCCTTCATACAGGACTATCTCAATACCCATTTGATTTCCTGTTGTAAAGGGCTTCCAAATGTTATAAGCTTTTGGGGTTTTTTCGAAATGAAAACCAGTTCAAAACCATTAAAGGGCTGAGCTGACTTGATCCAAGGTGCAGACCCTTACATCTCCCAGCAACCTTAAAACTCCCTGGGTTCGGATCTGCCGTTTCCATCCTGTTACTCCAGGAGCAGCATGAAAGTGTTTGCCTTCACCTGACAGAAAGGAACGATCACTGTACCACTTTGAAACTCAGCCACAATGTGAAAAACCACACTGAATTCGCATGGACGTTTTTATTTTATCTGCGGGCTTAGCAAAGCTCCCGGTCCTCCTTTGCTGCCCTCCTCTTTGAAAATGGGGGTCGTAATAACAACAATACTAACACTTAGTAGCAAGAGAAACAATAATGCTACAACAGCAATCTTACCCTGGTGGCTTTACTTGAGAGCAGAATTTGGCCCTGCTTTCGCAATTTTGTCTTCAAAATAATGACGCCAACAACTCCATGCACAGTGCTGTAATTACGCTGCTGTTGTTGTTTTAATTTTTAGTGATTTTCTGGCACCTCCAGCACAGCAGTTATGAGAGCAAACATCGTGCAGCTTGACATGCTGCCAAGCCTTCTCTCTAACGGTGAAATAAGCACATTTTATTTATATGTCTGCTTTTCCCCCCATTGTTTTCATTTAAACCGACGGTGTCACGGGCGAGGGTCTCTGCTGACATGTAGGATTTCCTCGCCGCAGCCCCGTCTCAATGCTTCCCCACACAATGCCACAGTATTGAGATGTCAGAGTCTCTGTGCCTGATAAAGGTGTCAAGACAGATCCCGGTTGCAGCGACAACAGTGCAACTCTGAGCCCTCCCCGGCGGCCAGGAGTGATTCCCGCAGTTTGCCCTCGCTGCAAGCCTCGCTCCGCAGTGCCTGGCTTTTCCTCTGACCCAAAAACCCTCACATTGACTCTCACGCAGGTTGGGTCTTTTGGGCTCCTTCTGCAGAGCATTTTCAGCTCTGATAATATTTGTGTCTATTTTCAGCGAATGAGCTGCTATGTCAAGTGGGATTAAAGCAGAGCTGTGACTTCTCTGTATGAGGCAGCTCAGCTCGCTGTCAGCAGTAACTGGTGCATGTCACTTCAGCAACTCGGCCGTGTCGGGGGTCTCTGAGATGACCACAATACCCCAAACCATAACTGTGATAGTGACCAGATCATTGCAATCGTGACTGTAAATGTGACTAGATCCATTTAGTCAGACTTTATTAAAACAGCTGGTCCAGTCGGCAGAGGCGAACACTCAGAGGGGTGTGGAATTTGTGATTATTCCCATCAACGCACCACAGCGATTTTGGGTGTGGGGGCGTGAAGTCGGGGTGCTCAGAGCGGGTGGATTCACTTCGGGCGGCAGTGTGGCAGCCATGCAGGGGGAAAAAGGTGCGTGGGCCATTTGCTGCTCAAGTCCCAGGCTGAGCCGAAGCGCTGCACGCACAGAGCAGTCCCCAACCCACGCATTCCCCTTCTGTCCCTTCCCGCCGCCTGTCTCCCGAAAACGCGCAATTCCAGGGCCGGGAGAAGGGGACACGCGGGTGAGCGCCGCGGCGCACGGTGCCACTCGGGATCCACCATGGGAGCGCCGCGCCAACTTCAATCTCCCGTCTGTGGGAAGCCG
>VZTJ01004884.1:1206531-1366427 GCA_013397795.1 Orthonyx spaldingii
GGCGGCCGCTCTGCCCGGGCGCCGCTCCGGAGGCATGCGGGCGGCCTGGGGCTCCGTCTGGTGCCTGTGCCTGGCGGCGGCCGTCGGCGGAATGCCGGCGGCGCGGCGGGGCGGCGGCAAGGCGGCGGCGGCGAGGAGCGGCGGGCAGCCGGCAGGTAAGGAAGGGCTGCGCGGCCGCGCACACACGTGCTCTGCGGGGCTCGGCGCTGCGAGTGCCCGGCCCCGAGCGAGCGGAGGCGGGCGGGTGGATGGGGACCACCGGCGGCGGCTGTGGAGCGGGAGTTACGAACGCCGGGCCGGCGCGGTTCCACCTCGCCGCGGCTTGAGGTAGGCTCAGAGGCGCCCAGGAGGGACGAAGTGGTTTTAAGAGGATCCACTGCCTGCGCGGCAGTGCGTGGGGCACCCCGTGGATCGCAGCGGTTGGGAAGGGAAGATGCTTCCGTGCGCGTGTAGTGGCGCATCTTCGGCACGCATCGGATGTGCTCTGACCGCGTGTGTTCGGGTGGGAAAAGTAAGGAAAGGTCATTTATATCCGCATCTTTGGAGTAAAAGTGGAGTTGCGACAGCTCCGGGTAGGCACACGCCGGGTTGCAGCTGAATAAGCGGCTGTGCTGAGACGGGAACTGCATTTCGGGGGAGCCAGTGACGATCTCCCCTGGAGTAGCAGCACTGCAGTTGCAAGTGAAAAAAAGTTAACACGTCGGACAAAAGCTGGGTTTTGCTTTTTTTCTTCTTCTTTCCAAGTAATATGCGGCGGGTTTGAAACATCGTGTCTCTCTGATCCGCCTCAGCTGCTACCTGAGTCCCTGTTTATTTTTCAAAGCTCTTTAATGGAATGGAGTCCCCTCGCAGCCCCCCGTCTCCGGGTTTGCATGTACCCGGCAGAAAGTTTCCATTGTTCAGGAAAGGGTTTGAAGCCTGTTTGCCAAAAAAGTGACAGGGGAATAAATGGACTTCGTGGAGGCTGGGGGGTGGGGGCATTACTTTCATACCCCTTTTGGTTAAAGCTATAAATCACACCGGGGGTTGGGTTTGTTTTCAAGAAAGTCCTAATAAAACACCAGATTCTTAGTGTAACTCGTTTGGCTCATTTTTCACAGCCAAAAGAATTGATTTATGGGGCAACATCGCAGGGACTTGGTCAGAGCAGATGAGGTTGGTGTGCGGAAGGCAGCGGGCAGCCTGTGCTGGCCACAGGGGTGCGAGTGACAGAAGCGAAGTGTCCGCAGTTCTCTCTGGCTTAGCCTGAAGTGCGTATTGGTGCTGTCACTTCAGGCACAGTTGATCTCGTGGGAGTGAGGAACTACCCCGGTGGCTGCCTCCGTGGTCCCTGGGCTTCCCCCCTCACCTTCAGCCCGTAGCTGGGGTTGATGATGTGTTGAAGTGGTGCTAAACCCTTCCCGTGCTCTAAGATACTTTTGCAAGTACAAGCTCTGGGCTGCTGTTGGAATCGTAGCAAGTGGCATACTCGGAGGTCACACAGAGGGAAACATCCCTCCAGCGATGACTGTGAGGTGAGCGGTGGGTTGGGATTTCCAGGGGCTCCCATGGAAATCCTCAGGACAGGCTCGCTTACCTCTCAGTCAGCTTTCTCCAGCTTTCTCCGAAGCAAAGGTGTCACTGTCAACACCCGCTGTGCTCCCTGGAAGCGGGATTCGTCCCTGAACCAGGAGGGTTCCCGTCAACCCCAACACCTAGTGATGTCTCCAAGAGTTGCCCCATCACTGTGAGCTGCTGAAAGCTCCTGTGGATGGGGACTGTGAGGGGAGAGAGAGCTTTTCGGAGCCAGCGCTATCCCACCATCATCCACGTGCTTGGGGAAGCGTGGAGCCGGTGCTGTTTCCCCAGCTCTGTGCCAAAGCCAGTGGATCTGCGACCGTGAGGGCACCCGCTGCCTGTCCGACCCGGGGGGAAAAGGTTGTGCAAAAGAAACTGTAAAGAATATAAACCTTCAGAGCCAAGTAAAAACACATTTTACTTTTTCAGTCTTTTTGAATTGAATGGTAAGAAGCAAATTCTTTCTCCTAGTCAAATGGGCCATGGGGTATTGGCTCATTACTGAGGGTTGTTGTTCGCTGGGCTTTGCATTTACAGTCTAAGGCCTTATTTTCCATAAAGGGGCTTGGAAGGATTTTTCCCCAGTGATCTAATTCTCCACACGGGGCTGTGAAGGCTATAACAGCTACTGCTTTGTGCCTATACTCAGCTACATAAAACACACATTGAAGGGAGGCATTCTCGAGGTATGTGTATGTTTGCTAATATGAATACTGGCTATTAGCGGAGGTGGAGGGGGTGCAGGTTTTAACATCTCCGCAGGGAGGTGTTCGGCTGTTGGCAGGAAGGAGGCAGATGGCGGGGCTGTTGCTGAATAGAAGCTAAACTAAAAACACCAGGGGCCTCATCTGGGCTGAGTTTCTCTTCTCTCCCGTTCTCCGGGCTGCTGCAGGAAGAACAATGTCAAATTTCCCCCTCCCTCTTTTTTTTTTTTCCTCCTTTTTTTTTTTTTTATGAATGAAAGTAGAGAGGCGAGGCAGGATTGAATGTGTATGTCATTCAGGGGCTATGACAGAGATGATTAGGGAGGTCAGTGAACTCCTTTGCAGCCTTGAGCATGCGGTCACTCTATTCAGCAGCCACAGAATAGACATCAATATAAAAAAGCCCGTCCAATTTGCATTAGTATTCAGATAAAGATATTACTTCGTACGATTTGTGAATGTCAAGTAACGCTGGCTGTTTTCTTAGAGAGCAGCCCAACTGAAACAGCAGCATTTCACTTTTAAAAACTTCTGATAACCGTCCTGTCTCCTGTAGGTGGTTTGTGTGCGTGTCTGCATATGGTATTTGTGAAAAAGGCAATTTCTAGGCTCTTTAGGATTTGTGTTGCACTAGTTAGCTGCTGAGGCTGTCTGAGTACATTGAAAGAGTTGTATAGAGAGAGAGCTGCTAATGTTTGATCGGGTTTGTGCGGGAAGGGGAGGGGAGAGCTGTCCCAATCTGTCAGGAGCAAGAACCGAAGTTTCCTTGTGCAAGGAGTGGAATAGTCACCCAGAGTTAATACTACACAGGCAGATTTTTAGCCAGAAGAACAGAAAAAGGACTGTTTTGGGATTTTATTTAAGTTTAATGGGAGGGCATGTACCAATTTCCATGACTTTTTTGCTTGGAAAGAGGTGATGTGCTGGCTGAGGTGTTTTTCGTGCAGCTGATGGCAACTGGGCTCTCGTAGCCTTCCAGCATGAGCTCAGCGAGGGGTCCAAGGTGTAGGGTAAGCCGATCTGGGTCACTTTGCTTTGTGTATCTGAGCATTTCAAAGTTCATCCTGAAATTATAGGGATATTGAAGCGAGTGCCAAATGGCACTGGCTGTTCCTGGAGCTGGCCTTGGGGTTTATGCGTTCAAACCTTCTACAAAGAGTCTCTCATATAGTGATGGTGCTGCTTACTTTGTGCCCTGCACCAGAGATGTTTTAGATTCAGTGGGCAGCTGTGAGTGATAGTTCTGAGATTTAAAGTTGATCCATTTGTTCTCATGAACAGCAGCAGCTAAAGAGCTAATTAAGTCTTTAATGTTGAGACTAGCATATTTTACTATATGCAATAAAATAAAGAGGTCACAAGTAAGTAAATGATGATGAAATATGGCTTCTTTTTTTAAAAAAGTCTATTTCTTACCTAGCAAACTGTGAACTAGAAAGTCTGTTCCAGTGCAGAGATGGACTCAATGTATTCGATGGTAGCTGTACAACATGACGTCCTCTGCGCGTACTGACAAGGGTCACTCCAATTAAATCTGAGCATTTTTTCTTTTAATTAAGACTTTATTAGCAACCGCTGAGTAGGGAACGTGATGAAAGTAAATCTGAAAATTGTGTAGCAAACTGTTGATCTGCTAATTAAATCATGCAGTTAAAATAAGCCACTCTGACTGGCATGTTAACTTTTACAACTCCCTCCAAAAAAATCCTCAGTGCTGTTTGGGAAAGTGTACCTGTCCTGAAGCCTGACTGAACATGGATTTTGAAATTAGGTGAATACTAAAGAAGTCTTGATTATGGCATTCCCACTGTATCCAGACCATTTCCATCCGGTGGAACCCCGTTTGCTGCCTGGCCAAAGGTGAAAGTTTTCATAAAGCTGGAGGAGGACTTCCCCCCACCCCTTCTATAAGGCTGAGAAACAAAATTTTTCCTTTTAAAATATGATAATAGCAGTGAACTTTGACATCCACCTACATGCTGAGAAAGCTGTCATTTCTGAATACTTACTGTGTACATCTGCTATTCACTTAAGGATCCTAAAGGATAGGTAATCAGCCTGGTTTCTGAGCAGTTAATAAAATTTACAGTTTATAAAAATGTTAGATTAAGGTGTTTCTAACAGTGATGTATCATTGGCGTGCACAGCTGTGACTGAAGGGATTTGCTGGGCCTTAATCTTAGCTAAGGTTAGGGCATGGCCTGCTGGTGGCTTTTTCTGGCTGGTCATTGAGATGGGTAGGATTCAGTGCAGGAGCCTCAGCATGAGCCATCAGGCTTCATGGAGAAGTGGCTGTGTTGTCCTCACAGTTCAGCTTTTGGCAATTTTTACTATATGTAAGGTAGACCCATCAGGAATATAACAAGTTCAGATGTTTCTGTTGAAAATAGACTAAAAATTCCCTTCCCAGTTTTTCCCAGCTTGGCTGAACCTGATATACAGATAAACAATGAATCTGGCTATTTTTATTCTGTTTCCCTGTTCGAATGAATTTCTGTCTTCCCCTCATGTCCTACATGCTTGTAACATTTCTTATGTCCTGGGAGTCTGTCTGACTCTGCATACTTGTTTCTTTTTTTCTGACCCTTAAAAAACACTCCAACCTTGAAATTGCCTGCTGACTCCAAGCCGTTCAATAGAGTGGTTTGATGTAGCTGTTTCAGTTTTGTTTGCCATTTCATCTCTTTTAATGGTGATTAGTGATAAACTTGATTCAACATGTACCAGACTGTATGCCAGAGAGGATGGTGGCTGGTGAAAGTTTGCCTTACATTGAGTTCAGCATAGCCACTCATGGTATGTGGCAGCAGGCAGCCCGGACTGCAGGAGGAGTAAATCTGAAAGCGCCTCCATGCAAACACTGGGCTAAATCATGTCTGAAGATGCATAAGATGCCGAAAGCGCCTTAAAATACCTTGTTACACCCTGGATTTTTTTCCATGGCCTCCTACATAGCTTATCAGTTTAGCGGTTTCCCTTCATTTGGCTGTTTATCTGGTGATCTTTAAAAAAAAAAATACTTTTTCTCTGAAGTAAAGCTGACTCCCCCAGTGCCCCCTTTCCCATACGCTCGCAGCTCAGGTTGCAAAGTGCCACAGGTATGATTTAAAGCTCTGTATGTGTGAAGAAGGGCTTTTATTCCTGCAGTGAATGCTGTATTCCTGGTGTGCTTACCCCTAAACTATCTGCTCCTTGGCTTGAATGACCAGGAAGTTTCTGTAGTATCAAAAGCAAACAAGAACTGTGAGATATGGGCTGAGTAAAACCTTTAGTAAACTGAGTAGTTAAAATGTGAAAGGTAATCAGTTGTAAACCTGCCCTATTATTCTGATAGGCTATTGGGTTTTTGCGTTCAGGTGGATCAGAACTAGTCAGGAGGTAGTTAAATCAATTTTTTTGTATGTGTGCAGTGACACTCAATGTTAGTTGAGCAATGTTACTCAATGTAGCAAAGCTATTTTTGAAGAATAGCAGCACAGTCAAGTAAGAAAACATTTCTCCAGTAACTGCTTCAGTTTCAGGTGTATTCATCTAAAAAAGGGGTGGTATTTATTGCAGAGGTGGGTCTGGTGTGCTGGCCTTGCTTTCTCAAATCCAGAGAGCGAGGCAAGATAATGAGTTGGTTAAATAAAAAGGTTATATTAAAACTTGGAAGTAGATCTCTGTATCACGCAGAACTGTATGCAAAACAATTGCCATGTGCTTACATGTTTAGCATCTGTGAGATTTTGGGGCTGTGCCATTTCTGCAGGTTGTGAGGGGTTAAACGAATTAATGACTCAAGTGAGAAGGGTTCCAAGTTTTCAGGTGAGGAAAGGACGCAGCCCAGGATCCCTCTCTGGGAGCAGGCACAGCTCCACAGGCTGCCATGTGTGCCGAAGGCTCTTCCCTGGCAGCATCACAGCCCCAGGACCCCAGGACCCCAGCACTGGTGTTGGGACCAGTATACCCAGGGGTTGTAGCCTGAACTACCTGCAAATGTCATGCTGACACATGGCAGCATGTTGGTTTGGTTTTTTTCCCCTCGTTTCCTTTTCACTTAAGGAGCCAAGCCATCAGTCAATTCCTTAACTTGAGTATGAGGCTTTTAGGGAAAGACAGTAACAGGTAATGATAATGCACCATAGCATGCCAGAAACCTCTGGAGGTGGCTTCCCAACTGCTGCTGTTCCATAACAGATGCAAGTGTTTGTGAGTTTAGCTTCATTTAAAACTTTTGCCCTGGGAAGTGTTGTGTAGTTGTGCCTTGATTGCACTGAACTACCTTGTGCTGTTCACAAGGAATCTCACTCAAGTATTTAAGCTGACGTGGTTAAATTCAGTAAAGCTTTGGAGACCAATGCTGGGTTATAAGGACTGGACTAGTATCCAGAAGTAATGGATTTTAAGCATTTTGGAGTAGACCTGGGGTGAGTTGGGTGTAGGGGAGACAGCAAAATGGCTGGGTATTGCTTAGGGGCCAAACCTTGTGGTGGTGATGTGGTGCATGGGTGGGTTCTCCCTGATGCCAAGAGGGAGGAGTGATGTAAAATAACAGACAAGAAGGGACTTCACTGTCAGAGAGCTCCAAGGAGGCTGCTGAGGATGAGAGCATCTCTGAGGCTCCTCTCACAAGAGGCTCACAGGTGGCTCTGAAAATGGGGCGCAGGCATGGTCCTTGTAGCAGGACCATGTCCCAGGAGCCATCTGGTCCCCTGTGTTGCTGGTGGTGGCTCTGCAGAGGGGATTTAATGGGGTTTTCATTGTGGTGTGTGGCAGAGGAGGTCATGTGAAGCCCCGGAGGTGTTCCTGTTCCACGGGGTGCTGCAGGGTAACTGGCATCACCCTGAACTGACAGCTCATCCCCTCTTGCTCACTCCCCCCGGTGAAGGTAAAATACACATCTGTGAAGGCTTTTCTTTGGAATAAAAAGGAGCTACGGGAGATGTCCCTAGATCCAAATGATGAGGCCAGCCTTTCTCAACCTTCTGCTTTCCCTGTCAGAAAACTGAAAAGCTCCCAAGAATTGGATTTTTAATTTTATTTTGATGCTTGACAGAGCTTGTAAAGAGCCTTCATAGCAAATTTGGCTCCCAGTTTGGAGGGTCATTGCTTTCTTTAGGGGTTTCACCATTCTCTGCTGCTTGTAGTCCTGTAAAAATAATAATGAGGTCCTGATCTTGTGCCTATTGAATCCTAGGCAAAAAAAGCCCCCATTGATTTCCAAGAGAGCAGGCTGAAGCCCTTCACAGATCGTGGTGGGAGCAGCTATTTAGCATAAGCAGGGATTGTTTGGGAAGTTTTCTAATGACCCAAACATTTTAACAAGCAGAGGAAACTCTGGCGAGTAAAAGGACTCCCAGTTTGGGGGTGGGGATCCCTGGAACTGGCTTTCAGTGACATCCCACTCCTCTCTAACCGGCTGTAACACAGACCTTCACTTCCCACCTTGCTTTTTGTAACTCCAGCTTCGATGGGAGCCCGCGGCAGCATCAGAACCCAAACGTGAGCACCAGAGGCGGCAGCGACAGCCAGCTTCCCTGTGCCTCTATTGGGAGTCCTGCATGGAGCTGTGCTGCTGTGCTGGCCACTGTCCCCTGGTGCCCCATCCTCACTGCCATTGTATCAGTGTCACTGGCATCAGCCCCAGCACCGCGAGCTGTGAGCAGCACAATGTGCCAGGAAAGTGTTAATAATCCCCCGCAGGGGTCTGTGGGCAGGCCTGAGCCCTGGGACCCTGCACCGCACAGGAGGAGCTTTCCTGGCACTTCCTAGGCAGACAGAGCACATGAAAAAGTTTTCCCATAGGATTTGTTCCTTTTTTTTTTNNNNAATTTTTTCCAAATGGTTTTTTTCTTTTTTTTTTTTTTTTTTTTTTTTTTAATAACCCTGCTTTCATGGGCGAGACCCAAGTACAAGCAATTCCCTCCCAGCAAAATACTTCAGAAGTTTGTGTGGAGACTGTAGGGCCTGAATGAACTGGTGATTTAATTTTTGTTTAAAATTTTTTTAACTTCTCTCTACAGATTCCCCCAGGAAAGCATTTTGTTTCTAGCCAGTAGCAGGATCTGTGTAAGATGAGCCAAGATGTGCCTTGGGAGATGGGGGTATCACATCTAAAAGTGAAGAGGAAAAACCAATTGCAGTGAGAAGGTTAAGGAGTTTTGAGTGTGCCCTGGCAATTAGCATGTTTAAGTGAAGAGAAGTCCTCCATGAGCCTGTTTTTAATTAAAAGAATGATTGGAATTAGGCATAGTACCATCTCTGCTGATCAGTATCATGAGTATCTGTACGAATAAAGCATTTCTGAGGAGGGAGAAAAACACCAGATTTTAATCTTCCTTTGGTAGCCGATATGTCTGCCTTTTGCAAGGGCATATTTCTCCCTGTCTTGGAGTACCCAGGCTTGTTGACAGTAAACAACTGTCACTTGGCAGTTTATGAAAGAAGAATGTTTAAGAAAACATGTCCAGTTTAAATAGTTATGTTAATAGGCTGGGGATTCATGCAGAAGTGAGGGGATCTGGTAAATGGAGGTACATAAATTAGCTGGTATTTAGAACCGTAGAATGCTGGAATGGTTTGGGTTGATGGGACCTTAAATATCACCTTGTTCCAGCCTCCAGTACTCACTGTGTAAGAAAAGGGCTGAATGCAGCTGGGGGAAGAAAATTAAAAGTACTTTTCATTTTTACAGTCAGTGTGTTATGCATGAATTCACAGCTTTCTGTGAAAGCAGTATTTTTTTTTCCAAAGAAAATTCAGAAAGCCTCTTTCTTCCAGCATGTGGTGGGTTGGGCCCTGGGAGGCCCCTGGGTGGGACGAGCTGCAGGGCTGGGAACCCAGTGCTCCCACTGAGTGCCCGAATTCTGCTCCATGCTCCACAGGCAGCATTTGGACCTTGCAGCTGCCCTGCCGTGTCCTCGGCCTTTGCCTCGCAGGGGTGATCACAAGAGGAGGCTGCAAGAAAACTTTGCCTCCTGATTTGCGAATTGATTAATTACAGAAAGGAAGGGGTGGGGTGGGGGGAAAGTAAGAAACAGCAGATGGTGTCCTCTCTGCATCCCTGCCCAAAGTTGCTACAAATCCATCACCCACCTTCTTTCGAGTTAAACACTGGTGGATGTAGTTGAGTGATGAGCGAGCGCAGAGTGTTTGTTCCAACTCAGCCCAAAGTCATCAGTGTCGAAAAGTAATGAGTGGGGGCCTGGTGTCAGGCACTTGAAATCTGTAATCAGGCATAAAAAATATGTTCCAGGCTTTCCAGGCTCCTGGTTCACCCAGCTAGGGAAGAAGGGTGTAAGTGGCTACTGGGGGATACTGGCATTAGCCTTGAAGGTACTGGGTAAAACCACTCTCCTGCACCCCAGCTGCCATCCTGGGATATCATATAAATACAGTAAATAGCGTGGAGTTTAAATACAGAGTACTATGTTACAGATACTTTCTTTCAGCCTTGGGTATCTCAGAGAGGGGCATCTTTACAGCAGCACCTTCTCTTTCCCTTGTTCCAGTTAGGGCAGAGAGCTGGAGGAGCAAATGGGAACCCCCAGAGTTTTGACAAAAGGGTCACAATCAATTTTCTTTTGCCTAGTAGTCCAGTTAATATTGCCATTATTTGAACTAGGAGGCAAAGGAAGCCCAAATGCGAGGCCTCCTACCACAGAAATGCTTTGCAATCTGCCCAGTCAAAAAGGAAAATAACTCCTGGAAAGCGTTAATGGAGTTATGCTGGGGCTCCAACCTGTGAATTATTTAGTGAAGGAATGAGATTTCTGCCTCATTTTTGTGTAGGCATGGTGGCATCTTGGGATTTGAGGAGGCAGTGGGCTTCTGCATCACAGAAGCCTTCATGAAGGGGAGGGAAGCACAGAGGTGGCAGAGGGGACAGCAGGGGTTTTCCTTTGCCCTGTCCCCCTCCATGCAGGGACAAAAAGGGGCAGGTCTGTACCCACCACTGTGGGCTTGGTGGTGGGTCGCTGCCTGGTCCTGGTGACCCCACGCAAAGCAAATCCTTCCTGTGAGGAGTCATCTGCGTGCTCTGAACAAGATCGTCTTGTGGGTGGAATGTGTTAGTTCTGGCAAAAAAAAGGGCCTGAAACCTCCTCAGGTGCTTTCAAAATTTGTAAATGTTTGAAGTAGAGGTTTTCCCCCCCTGTGTCCCCTCCTCCCATCGCATAGCAAATGAAGTGCAGACAAGAGGTGCAGTCTTTGCAGGAATAACTTCTTCACCCAGTGCTTGAGCCCAGCTGCTTTGGGCATGAGAAGGAGCAGTTGGAGGGGCAACATAGGGTGTCTCAGGGCAGGCAGGAAGAAAAGATGACCCTGGATTAGCCACCCACCCCTGGAAAGGGAGTGGAGGGGGCAGAATGCTGTGTGCAGCTCTTGCTCCCTTGGTGGGTTATACATCCAGGGAGGTTGTCCAATGTCATGTCTTCACAAGTAGTGCAAGGTGGTGGTTCACCCCACCCAAGGGAGCATGGCAGGAGCTTAGCTTTGGTACCTTTCAGAAAAATCCAGCCATTTGGTGGCTACTGGACTCAGTTTTTAGCATCTATATCTTCCACCTGCCAGACAGAAGTGGCTGTTTTCTTCCTCCCTTGGTTTGCTTGCTGCACTGACCATCCTTGCCAACACAACACATCCATCTAATTTTTAGATGCTCATTTGCACAGAGAAGAATTTATAAGTGTTTCTGGTGGGGAAGGGAAAGGAAAAGCTGGGAAAATCAGAATCCTGAAGGATGAGGAAAGTGTCCCAAAGTACCCTGGTTCATGCAGGTAGGACCAGCCATGTCCTCTTGTAGGAAGGTGTAAATAGCCCTCTGCAGAGGGTCTGCATTTCCTTAGAGCAGCGCTAAAATATCTTTGCATAGAGGTATCTGCCCTGCTTCTGGCATTTCTGGATCCTAACATAGTGCAGGTTGTAGAAGATGATTATTTGGGGGCACTAAAACTGCTTGAAGGCAGTGGGAACCGAGACACGCATGACTTCCTTGAACTCTCTCTTAATTTGTAAAGTGCAGTCCAAACCCCGCTGTAATAGATACGGTTACAGGAGACCATTAAAAGGTCCCTCCTGGTGAACCTGATGCCCTGGTGCTGCTGCTGGAAATGATAAACCCCTGCATTCAGGTTGGATGGTATGCAATGCCTGTGTGTGTGCGCGTATGCATGGAAGCCGGTAAGTCCTGCTAATTTAGGGATTGTTTTCCAAGTCTGTTTTCCATAACCCCGTAGACTTAATACAAATAAAGAACTGACTAAGTTTCCTGTGAGAAGCGCAGAACAAACGCTGAGCGTGGGATTTGAATGCAGAAAGGTGAAAACACAAATGTATACAGAAACAGCAAGTCAAACAAGCTGAAAAAATATTGTAAGGTTGATTTAACAGAGCAGTGAACTCAAAGCTGTCTAATCCCTTTAGCAGCCTTCTTTAAAGAAGAGAAATAAACGAATTTTTGACATTACTTTTGCCATCTCTCACAACTCTTTCTAATAACGCTGGAGGATAAGATTTGAGTTTAGCGCAAGGACAAAGTGTTGCAGCTTTAGTTAGAGGTGTTTTCTAAATAACAAAATCTTCGTTTGTCATTTGTGACATTAGATTAAAGTGGATCAGACTTCCTGAAAGGAGATTACTGTTAAATTTCTCCAACTGGGGTACCTGGCACCTAAATCTCGCTTGAGACTCTGAAATAACAAGTTTGGTTTTGAAAGATGCTGAGCCAGGTCAGGCTCTGCATTTAAATCGCTTAAGCACTCTCAAAATCTGGCTATTCATTTTGATGCATAGATATGGATTTCTGGGCTTAATCACCGACCTTTGCATTTCAAATGTTTGACCTTTGTTTTCTTTACTAAGCATGCAGACAGAGCGGCCCCCAAATTATTATTATTTTTCTCTTTTACACAGCTGAAAACAGCCAGCGGAGAAGACTTGAAGTTCTGCATGTTATTACTGAGAAATAGGGATCTTTGAAAAATACCATTTTATGGTACTCAAGGGAAACTTGCAAAAAGGGGAATATTTTCTTATTTTCATTCACATGAACATGATCCATCATATATCTAAAACCTACAATCAGTTGGAAAAAACTGCACCCAAACTACCCTAAACCTTTGCCCTCTCTTAATCCCTGTACAAGAGGTTTTTTTTTTAAGATGTGCTTTTCTCCCCCCTGAAATAAAGGCAATTGATAGGCTCATAAACAAATACCAAACATTAAGTCCTAATCTCCATATAGAGGAGCCTGACCCTTTTTATGGAGAGAGAGGGTAGAGGGAGGAAACGGGGCCAGGAGTTTGAGGTTTAATGCTTATTAAAGTTTTAGTGGGTGGGAAAATGCAATCAATAAATTTTGTTTAATGCCTCAAAACTGGTGTTAGTTTTCACTAGCTACACTGGAGAGTAGTTTTCATTTGGAAACTAGGACACTCGTAGTTGGAATGACAATTAATGTGGAGTGAATATGGTCCCAGTTGGAAGCCGATTTTTTGAATAGCATGAAAACTCCCCCCACCTCCTTGCCTTGGCTCCAAAGTGGGGTAGCTTCCGTTTTTAATTAGCAAACCCGGCAAAATTTAGCTCATTGTGTCTTTCTGCTCCTTTGGCCCAGTGGATAGCTTGGATTTCTCCATCTTGCTGTCTTGAGGCTGTTCTTTTTATTTTTTTCCTTCAGTTTTGGTGCGGGAAGGAAAGAGGGGCTTCAGGATACTTAGGATTAAAGTCATTGTTTGGGGGTATTTGCAGCCAGCTGCCTGCATTAAATGAAGATTAGAGGAGTGCACATTAAAAGTGCAAGGGAAATGCAGAGGACCTGGGATTTGGGAGCTGCATAGCTGTGAACCGAAGGGGAAAGGTTGGGGCTTTATGGCAAATTTTTTCTGATGCCATGTGATCTTAAAGCCCACTTCAGAAAGCATCACAAGTAGCTTCTTGGGCAAAGCTGGCTTGGGAATTGTAAAGGGAACAGGAGCATTTGCATCCCTTGAAAAGTTCCTCTGAGGTAAACCTAAACTTTTGGGGCCTGGTGAACTTATGTATTTCTCAAAAATTCTTCTGCAAGAGCACTTGAGAGGTGGTGAAATTTTGATAGAATAGACCAAGTAGCTGAAAGCCCACCCTGAAGGTCAAAACTCCAGCAGTAATGAGTTTTTGAAGGATTTTTAGGAAGGAAATGAAAGTATAGAGAAAAAGCCCAGGAAAAAATAACTCAGAAGAATCATTCAGCAACATGTGCCTATTCTTCTAAGTGATTGTAAGACAGTTTAAAAATATTTCCAAAGATGCAGCTGCTCTCCTTTCCCTGTGCTTTGTGGAGCAGTCATTTGTGTAAGCTGTGCCCTTGTAGCAAACTTTGCTAATTGCTTGGGGCGTGTCACCTACAAAACCCCTCCAGGTAACCTGGTCCAGCCAAGTAGGAGGGATGCTGTGTTGCACTGATGCTGAAGAGCACAGGTTTGCTCGGGACCTCCACAACTTAGCAGGACCAAGTTCTGCTCCGGTGGAGTCTGGGGCAAGCTTTGCCCACACTGTTGGAGTGCTGGGAAGCCTCATTCTGTGCCTCAGTTTACACAGCTGCCACCACTGGCTTTGAAAGGGCTTGTGGTAGTTGCTTGCTTGCTGCAACGATGAGGGTTTTTTTGGCCTTCCTCAGGCGTGTAGAGCAGGAATGTAAAGCATCAGCTGCTTTGTGGTGGGATCTGTCTGTCAGCATCAAGCTGGGATGCCCCTGCTGTGCTGAGCAAAAGCTGAGGCCAAGTTGGCCACCGTTCTTCAGAGGCAGCAAGAGGCAGACACCAAAAGGATGACAACAGTGTCTTGTGCTCCCCCAAGGATCAGCCCAGCGAGGGTCCCATCACTCTGCCTCGAGCAGCGAGCGGTCTGGGTTGAGCACGTTTGGCCGCCGCGGGTGGGTGAGGTGGTCTGTGTGACCTGTGGGCAAACAGCTGCAAGGATGTGCTCATGGTGCCAGGCTGGGCCTGGTGTCATCCCCACCGTGAGCGTGGGCTGCTGAGAACTGACACAGCTCGTTGCTGCCCTCCTTGGGGGAAGCACAAGGACTTTGGCACCTGGGAGAGCAGGAGCCATCTGCATGGGCATCCTTGAGCAGGAGCTCTCACAGCCTGGGGGCCCCAGCATGTCCATGCTGCCTCACATCCGCTGCTCCCTGTCTTGTTCATGAAGTGGAGACATTTCATATCAGTTCTTTTATTTCTATTAAAAAAAATGAAGTGCAGAACTCTGAGCTAGCTAGATGCAGATGAGTGGTGGTTGCTTCCCTGTTTTGAGTGGGGAACCAAGTGTTTGACTGTACAATCTGGCCAAATTTTAAGGAAAACTGCCCATCATTGCCTGTTCCTTTAAGCCAGTGAGTCCCAGCTGAAAGCTGTCCTTGGGACCGGTTCTGGACTCTCAGCAGCAGCCAAAGCTTTGTGCCTCTTGGAGGGCTTTACATTCCCATCTTTTTAGGTGTAGCCAGGAGACCCCTTTGATTTGTTCTCTGGTGGGGTTTTTTGTCCTCCTCAGGACTTCCAAGTGTCAGAGGGAAATCCTCCTGGCCAAAGTGTTTTTGTAACTGTTTTAGCTTTGTGACGATTTATTTCTTTAAACTCTCTGCCTGAATTGGGTGATCTAAGAAAACAGTCCATTTAAAGGAGGATACTGTAGAGTCCTGATGAATCCTGTTTTCTACTTGGCCGATGGAACAGAAAGCTAATTGCCAGTAGTAAATCCATTCAAAGGAGGGCTGGAGGGAGGGAGAAAAGCTAATATTCCTCCTTGAATGCCATTTAATCTCTGAAACCTTTCATGCAGATGTAAATTAGGATTTGCACAACAGAGTCAACAGTTGCTCCATAGATAAGGCAGATTTGCAACATCTGCTTTTTCCATTCTGGAAGCTCTTCCAAAGTCGCTGTCAGGGATAGCCAAGCTAAACAGTGGGGTTTTTTTTTTATTCCTTTCCGTAATCTCTTGTTTATAAAGAAAGCTGCATATGACAGAACTAAACCTGGTTATTGTTCTGCTAATTCCCTAGGAAAAAAGTTCGTTTTTCTCCCAAAACAGATCTAAGAAAACCCCCACGGGGGTGGTAATAAAGTGCAGTTACTTGTTAATGTCTTTGGAATAAATGTCTGGTAACAATTGCATAGGCCACTGCAGTAGTAGTACAGTATAAATGGTCTACTTTGCATTATTGTTCTTAGAAAAGCTGTTTTAAGCTTTTCCAGGAGAACTGCCTCCTCCAAAGCAATCACTTGCAATACAGGAAAGATAAAGTGGTACCTTGGAGTGACCTGGTGTAGCAGAAGGTATCCTTGCCCATGGCAGGGGGTGTTGGAATGAGATAATATTTAAGGCCCCTCCAACCCAAACCATTCTGTGGTTCTATGATTCTGTGAAATAATGGAGGCAAACCCTTTTCAGACATGATTATCTAAAGACATATTTTTACATCACAGTTTAGACTTCTACAGATATAGGTATTTTATTTTTGCAATATTTTATTCACAGCACTTGGAGCTGTGAGCCCCACTGAGCAGGGGAGATAACCCAATGCCACTTTGGGAGGTGATAATGCTTCAGCAAAGCATCCTGTGCTGCTGTGATTGCCAGAGTAAGCCTCTTCTTCCAAGGATGGCTGCAGCCGGACACTGGGAAGTGTGGTGCAAGAGGGGTCTTGACCTCAGAAGGGGTGAGGGGGAGGAAGAGAGAAAACAGAATGTTTTATATATTGCTTCTTATTTTGTAAATAAAATGTAATAGAAAATATATACACAACATACTTTGTATAATATCATGCATGTGTTTGATATATTTGCTGTGCCAGGCTGGTGAGGTGCCTTTTGGGGTGGCAGGGCCGTAGCCAGACAGGGATGTTCCACCTCTGCCACCCTCAGGGCTGTGCAGAAAGGAGGGGAAGCTGTGCCCTGCATAAAGCACTGCCAAAAAAATTATATATACATGTATAAAATACCCCATCAGCTCCCTGCAGAGCAGGAGGGTATGCATGGACTGCAGCACTCCCTTGATCTTATCTGCCCTGAGAAGGCAGGTTTCTGGGGAAACAGATGATCCCACTATCTTATCACACCCACCTCTCACAAGGGCTGCCATGCTGCAGGGCCTTGGACTGGTTTGGTGGTTTTCAGCATTCCCCCGGGGCCCATCTGCCTCTCTGGGAAGAGACAGAGGGAAAGGGGATGTGGGTTCTGTGCATGGTGTGGTTCTTGCAGGAAGGTGACGCTGGGGCCACTTGTCGCTTTTTCTGGCTACTGTTTAGATTTAAATGGGTCCTAAATGAACAACTTTTGGCAAGAAAAGTGTTTTATTTCCCTTCTGGGAATCCCAAGGTGAGGTGGGGAAGCGAGTCCATCCCAGGAACAGCCACAGAGGTATTGTGAAAAACACCTGAATGTTATTCACTGGGTATATAATACTATGAGCCTCTGTTAACACAGGCAGGACATGTATTTAGAATAAACCAGGGCTAAATATACAGGGCACAGTACTGGTCTGAGCCTGGAGATAGTGTACATGCTCTTTGCCACCATGGCTCTGTTCATCCCACTAACGCTGGAGGTTTCTGCACACCTTCAGCAGTTATTCACCAGCTCAGTGGCTGGAAGCATGATCCCTCTGGGAACGGGATAACAAACTCAACAGGGGAAAGCTCTGGCATGGCTGTTGCTCTATGATCCTATAATGTATCCTGTCACGGTGGATTTGGTGCAGTAAAATAAATAGAACAAGCAGTGATTTCAAATTAACCTGAAGAGAGAAATGCGTGGAGCGCTGCTGTCTCTGTGCTTGTTAACATGCCAAATGCAGCTTGTCCAGCTTGAAAAGGGAAAAATATGATCCGCTTAGAAATGAGCTTCAGTCCATTCCAGCACCAGGCTGTGAAGCAATCCTGGAAAGCCTCTCGGGATTGACAGGGTTCAGGGTGGGGTGAGGAACCTCTTGCTGGTGGTACTGAAAGTTGTGTGCTTCAAGTGCTCCGTGGAGGGAGTCCCAGTGTGGTTTGAGTTGTGTGGTGGGTGTTCACCTGCTGCAGGGTGCTCACTGAAGGAAAAGAATGAGCATGGGCAATGCATGCACCCCACCAGAGCAGTTCCTCAGGAGACTTCTGAACACTTCGATGTTTGAAAAAGCAGGATTGTGGGAAGTTATTCTAGGGGAATAATCACAGGTGAAGAGAAATAAATTTTCTGGAACCAGAACCCAGCACCGTGTGAGGTGACATGGGACCCTGGCACTCCCTCACCCCTCACTGTGAGGGGTGTGCCCAGGACCAGTCCCCAGCAGCATCTGGAAACAGTCCCTGACACCCAGGAGGGCATCCGGCAGGCCCTAGGTTGGCTTGGAGTTTTTGGGGGCCATAAGCAGCCCAGGAACAGCCCACCACGCTCCATCTCCTCAGCATCCCAGGGATAGCCGACCACCCTCCACCTCTTACTCATCCTTTCGTGCCTGAAAAACAAATAACTTGAGTGCTGCATACGTTAAAACCAAAATAAAACATTTCCAGGCTCAGCCAGAAACAAGTATTGATGTCTAAGAGGAGCAGACAGCTGATGGAAATACTGACACACTTAAGCACTTGGAGCTGTGAACCACACAGAAAGTGAATTATTGCTGGGATGAGCCAAGCAGCTATGGAGATGAAGTATCTTATCCTTATAAGTGAATACATACAAAAGCATTTCAGCGTTGCTGGGCCAGCTGCTCCTCATTGTGGAAGGTGTTTCCCAGCCAGTTGCTGCCTTTTTGCTCCTCTGAATGAGCTTAAAAATGGCCTCTTTCTCTGTAGTGTGTTTGCTGGAGCAGTGATGATGCTGCAAGTGCTGATCTCCATCAGATGTGTCTCTTGGTGATTCTCAGTTCATTACTGCTTTGGCTAAACTAATAAGTGGTTGAATTTAGTCACACCTTGGGAGCCCACAACCCAGATTGCCTCTTTCTCTGGAATAACCCGCTAAAGCTGCAAATGTGTTAATCCCTGCTCTGCTGGCAAGTGGCACAGTGGGCTCCTGTAAGCCCTGCATGAGTCAGCTCCCTGGTAATTTATACCTGTGTGTCAGTCATGGTTTAACCCCAGCTGGGAGCTCAGCCCCACACTGCAGCTTGCTCACCCCATCTCGGTGGGATGGAGGAGAGCATTGGAAGAGGGGAAGTGAGGAAAATTGTGGCTTGAGATAATGGACAGTTTAATAAGAGAAGTAAAACTGTACACACAAGCAAAGCAGAACAAGGAATTAATTCACTACTTCCCAAGGGCATCTCTTCAGCCATCCCCAGGACAGCCGGGCTCCATCACACGGTGACTTGGAAAGACAAACACCACCACTCCACACATTCTCCCCCTTCCTCCATCTTCCCCTAGTTTTATTGCTGAGCACGATGTCGTATGGTCTGGAATATCCCTTGGGTCAGCTAGGTCAGCTGTCCTGGCTGTGTTCCCCCCCCATTTCTTTATGGCTAGATAGCTGGCCTCAGAGGGGGCAACTTCATGTCTCCTTCATATCTTGGTGTCTCTGGTTGAAAAGGTGTTGGAAACACCAGGCACTTGCAGCTGGAAGGCAGGAAGGAGGTGCTGGACTCCGGCCACTCTGTGAGAGATGTGAGCTTTGGTCCCTGCTTTAAGCTCCTGCTGTTTTAAGCAGGGAAATGAGACTGTCTCCGCTTTCAGATTTATCTTTGTACTTGGAAACTAAATAAGGAATGAGAGTAAAAACTGGTTCTCCAAGATTGCAGTTGGGCAAAGTGCTTAGAAGCATTTGAGTGCCCATTTAAATACTTCGTGGAGGTCTCCAATTTGGGCCTTGTTTATTTTTTAAGCCGTAAGCATATAAACAAAAATTTGAAAAACAGTTTAAAGAAGTGAGGTTAAGACCATTAGTAGCATTCTCCTTTTAATTCACCATTACATCTTTCCCAATATTATTCCCAGTCAGTAGGAATAAAGTCACTAGAACTAAAGTTTGAATCACAATGTCTGCTGGAGACTGACTGGGGAGACTGAGGGTAGAGATGCCAAAATAAAGTTGTCAGAAACAAGAGATGCTGCTTCATTCCACAGAAGCTTGAGATCCCAGTCCATCTGCTGAATCTACTTTCCTCTTCATTCCAGCATTCCCTGTATACATTTTATAAAAATTCTTTGTTGCTTTGTCATTAACCCAGGTTCATTATGGTTTTCAAAAAAGAGTTAATTCCTTTTAAATGGCTAACCAGTACAGTTTGGCCTGTGCTTAGTCTGGGCTTGTTCCTGTTCGGTAGGTTTGTAATACAAAAGCCAAAATAGACAAGTCTTGATCATTTGGCAAACAAGCTTTGGTAGAACTGTGTTTTGTGTGGAGGGGTTGTGCAGTTGTGTGGGGTTTGTTTTCCAGTAGATTAAATTAGCAAGAGGTTCCATCAGAGTCAACAAAGTTAGATCAGTACTCGGTCTTGCAAGTGCAAAGCTGCCCACAGGGCTTTAAATTTGAAGCCAAAGTTGGTACCAGTCTAGAAGAAGGAAGAAAAAAACTTGAATAGTTAAACTAGAATATTTCTCAACCATATTTTCCCCAAGCATATGTCTCAGTTGGGAAGAGATCATGGGTGAACACTCAAATGTTGCAATGAGTGCTGGTCTGATAGCATGGAGATGCTGGATGGAGCTCACTCTTCTTTCCTGATTTACTAAAAATGTATGCTTTCAGGGAAAATTTTTATTGAAAGGGTAAAAAACCCAACACCTTAAATGTTTGACTGCATGAACACCACAACATTCTGGCCAAACCATAAAATATCTGAGTTGGAATTGCTGCCAGGATATGAGGAAAGGTTCTTTGTAATCCCACTGAATGTGGGCTTTGCCTCCTGCGAGACAATACCTCCCATGAAATACCACCTTTTCAGGCTCCCAGAATCCTTTCTTTCTACCCTGCAGGACTGTTGACTACAACATTTTTATATTTTAAATCTTTGCATTTATACAAGAATAAAATGCATGACAAGAAGAGCAAAGCAATACATTTTTCTCTTAGAGCCTACTCCAGCTCTTTCACCTCAAGGCAGAAGAGCAGCCTGGAGCCAATGCTACATCTTCTGTTATTTGGAGCTGCTGTACTTGCGTTGATTTCACAGTGAAGTCATAATCTATGAATATGTCTTCAGTTCTGCACTTTTTTTTGCACTGAGAATAACTTCAGCAGGGGGCTAGTGGTGGTTTCATTTATTTTACCTATTTCAGCCTGCATCTTCTGTCCAGCCTTCCAGTTTTCTTCAGCCCACAGACGTTGCCTTGGGGTCACCTGGAGTCACTTGAGAAATTTGGATTATCCCCAGTTCTACTCCTTATATCTATCCTGTCCTTGCTGGGTCTCCTAGGGTTTGTGGACAAACTCACAGGAATAAACAAAAGGAGGTCCAGAGACTGAGCTGTGAACTTGTCAGCACACAGTTATGTCTGCCAGGTCACCCCTCATCCACAGCATTGGGTGTGGCAGTGACCCTGCTGGAGGTCTGTGCTGTTTGTTGTGTTGCACCTGGTGGGGTGGCCGTGTTTTGGTTGGTACAGGGTCAAAGCCATCCTTGTATATCAGCCAGAGACCTAACTGTCTTTGCACAGCTTGGGGGAACGTCTGGGCACATGGAAGCATCAGTAGAGAAAATACGAGTTATGTTTCTTTTTTAAACACGCTTTCTGTCTCTGATACCTGCTCTTACTTATTCATCTCCATTTCTTTCTCCCTTTGCAGAATACTTGAGGAGCGAGACCACCTTTCTGGAAGAGCTGGTGTTTGGAAATGGAGATACCATTGAACTTTCCTGTAACACCCAAGGCTCTTCTGTGTCTGTTTTCTGGTTTAAAGATGGTATTGGAATTGCACCTACCAACAGAACTCATATTGGACAAAAACTGTTGAAGATAATCAATGTGTCATATGATGACTCTGGGCTGTACAGTTGCAAGCCAAGGCATTCCAATGAGGTCCTGGGAAACTTTACAGTCAGAGTTACAGGTACGTGCAGAAATACAGTTATTTCAGTGATTCTCTATTTTTACAAAAATTTTAAAACATTTTGCCCTTTCACATGTTCAGCACAACTGGTTGTTTATGGTGTTTGTCTGTACTTGGAAGGTCTGTGCCTCCCTGGTAACTCCTGACGGTGATTAGACTGACAAAACAAACCAATTGAAGAATGCTTGCATGTCCATACCAAATGTTGAAGCTTGATATTACTACTGAGAGAGACTTAGAAAAGGTGCTTGTCAGATTAAACCCCAAATCCCCCTTAACACTCGCATAGATGCAATGCTACATGTGCCTTTGAAGTCTTTTGTGAGTGAGTGAACTGTGGCTCTTGAGGGGGGGTGAAATGATGTTTTGCATTTTAATGTGACATATCAGTGACAAAATTGCATGTAAAAGCTGGAAGTTCCTGAAAACTGTTTCTCTCTTGTAGCTGATAATCTCTGCCCTCCATCACAGTTATCACAAATTGCTAGCTTGTTTTAGAGGTAGCGTGAACTGTGAACTGTGTGTGTCCCAAATACGTGCTTCATCAAAGTTACTTACTGGGATTCATACATTGCAAACGAGTGCTGTGTTAGCAAAGCACATGCTGTCGTTTGCTTGGCCATATTTTTTGTAATGAGGACTATAGAACAGAACAGCTACGAGCTGTCCAAGCCTGGATCACTAAGCACAGAGTGCCAGAAAAATCTGTTGTTTCCAGATAGCGAACCACCAACACAAAGGTCATCTTTATGATTCCAGGCTGATGCATTGGTAGATGGATACTCATTGCTGTGAGCAGATAGAAAACCTCCTGATCACACAGATGAAAAGCCTGAATTTTCAGGAGAATTAGCCCCTTGTGGATCTCAGGTTTTGAAAACTTTCATTTGCCCTTGTACTGTTGGAGCTTTTTCAAGAATCCTTGAATAGCAGGTCCTTCCTCCAAAAGTTGAGTTCCCTCAGAAAGTAAGAGTCTCTGTCTGAAAACCAAAGACAGAGATGTTTGTGATTGTGAATCACATCCACTCCATAAAGAGCTTTCTTGTGCCAGTAATAGGATTTTGTGTAAGTGAGAGAAAACCATGGTGAGAATAAAAGCTCGTTTCAGCAAGCCTTTAGCAACATCTGCTTTTTATTGAACGTTACTGGAGATTGCTGTGAATGCTTCAAGGTCATATCAATTAAATGGTTAAAGAGGTATTTGGCCCTTGAAAGGCTTTCTTTAACTAGGTACGATTACTGGAACTATCCAGCAAACTGCAGGTTGTTAGAAATGTTACTCTCTCTGTTTTTTTCTAAGTGACATGAAAATGCTTTTGAGTTCAAGGGGCAGCAGGGAGACAGGAGAGGGCAGCTGGTTACATGCTCAAATGAAACAGCTGCCAGCCCCAAAAGTTCGTAAAGTGAGAAATTGTTTTTAGTAGTGGAAGGACTGATAATCCTCTGCTTTTAAAAAGTTTAAGCCCCTGTATTTCTCCTCTTCACTAATAATAGCTAATAACAGCTTAAGAACTAGCAAGTAACCTGAACCTGCTTTCTGACAACATTATGAGTCTTTGATTCTATTAGCCCACTGTCATTACCACCAAAGTGCTGGTAATGTGGGAGCCTCCTTTTTAGCTGTCAGCAGCACTCGTTTTTAACTTTGAAGCCCTACTGTATGTGGCAGTAGTGGTGCCTGTCATATACTCAGATATTTCTTCATGATTAGTATTGATTGCTCAGCGTGGCTCTGCAGATGAGATTGTGATCGGAGATTTGTGGTTTGTGTCCCCAATTCTTAAAGGTAATGCCAGCAATTAGCTCAGGTATCTGGTCAGGTGTTTCTGGTCTCTGTGTTAAACTGGTTTAAAGCTGTATTAACAAACTGGAATTGCTCTGATCTGTGTTTTTACATGAGCAAAACTAGGCTAGGTGTGTTTGGAATAGCTGATCCACACCTAAGTTCCGTTTTGAGAGATGCTTCCAAGTACTGGGGACATATCAGGATTTTCCTACACAGAGCCATGAGATTTGAGGCTGCAGCAAACTTGACTGTTCTGCAGCAACCCTCACTGTGCACAGGGCGATGTTTGGTGCTGGAAGCAGAGCAAGTAGATGCTGGAGCTGGCATTTGAGGGCTGAGAATGAGTCTGATTAATAGCAGGGTTTGATCTCTTTAAAATGCCTCCCTTGACAGACAAGGGCTTGAGTGTTTTGCTAGTTTACAAAAAGAAACAGACTGTCCCCTTAAAACCTGAGCACTTGGAAAGGATCACAAGTAGAGGCTGCATGCCCAAACTGATATCCAGCCCTTTTGGCAGAAGCTCCATTTCTGCAACCATTTCATGCACAGAACAGCCTTTGAATTTAGTGGCTGAGCAGCACCCCTGTGATGAGCATGGACTGCAGGCTGGTACCAGCAAACAGAGCTTTCAAAATACCCAAGGCTGAACATTGCAAAACAGGTGACTGAATGAATGAAACCCTGTTTCATTCATAATTAAAGCCCTTTTGAGCAGTTCTTGCTGATGCAAATACTCAACAACTTCTGCAAAGGATTACTATTTTAGTAACTGATAAATAGCTTATAATTTTTAGTCACTTTTTGAAAAAGGAAGTGTTTTAGTAACCTGAATAGGACAGTAGCTATGAACACGGGATATTTAGTCTTAAAATCTAAGCTGCACTTCTCATCTTAAGAACAAGCAAGGTCAAAGACTTCCCTCAACCTTGTGAAAATGTTTTTGAATTAGTTTAAAAATTGATTCTACTCCTCTGGCCATGATGAATTAATTGAAAAGCAGAAGTAAACTATAATCATGTGTTAATACATGGATAACCAGATCTGAGAGCAGGGCTGAGAAGATGCTGATTTCTGCATCGATGCTGGTGGGGATTTGGCTCAGTTTCTGCCTTCGCTGGGACTTGAGTAAACCTGCTGGATCAGCCAAAACACCTAAACATCCACTTCACTTTCAGCAAGCCCCATGGCATTTCCCTAGTTCTGCTGCCAGCAGGACCTCAGCTGTGGATTTGCAGTTAGATACATGCTTAAAGTTGTCCTTCAGGCTTTGCCAAAGACAAGGTGCAAAGCATGATCAGCCCCTGCAGTCTCAGGCAGGGAGATATTTCCTGTGTTACTTGCTTCTGTGGATGGTGAATAGGTCTGGAAGGCCCTTTCAGATTCTGCAGAGAAGAAGTATTTGTTATTACTTTTCCTTCTTTTTCCCTCCTTTTGTCCACCCCCCTTTTCTTTTTCCATTTTTCCTCCACTGTGCTGGTCGAAGAACAGTAGAAAACTCAAGTGCATCTTGAAATTAGGGGTGTTCTGACTGGCTTGATCTAAAGCAGTGCTTTACATTTCTGGCCACATGTTGAACACTCATAATGTTTCCTGTTTTCTAGTGTTTAAGGCCACGTTCTTTTACCACTGTCTCAGAACATAAAGGCTGCTGGGTTGATAGCATTTTGCCTTTATTTAAAAGATAAATTCCTGGAGATTGTATAACGCCAGTGATGCTAAATCTTCCAGCTGAACTGTACTAAAGTAAACTGGGTAAACTAAATCAAACACTAAGCTGCTATTTGATAATGGCATTTACAGTAGTCACGTGGTGGGAGGAAGAGGGACTGAGCCTTCATTGTGGACAGCTTGGAGAAGGTGAAATGTTAGACCACATTAAAAGAAACAGTTCAGGATGTTTTGGAGAGATACAAATGGAAAATTCCCACCTGTTTACCTGTATTGAGTTACATCCTTGAGGTGCCTCTCTGGGAGGAGTATAACCAAAGGGAACTGGTTCATGGAGTAGCCATCAAAATGTTGATGGAGAGAGAGGTTTGATTGCAAGAAGTTCAAAAGTTTTGGTCTTAGTGGTTGAATAAGCAGTTAATGAAGGGAGACGTGGCAGGGGCATATTGAGTTAAAAGAAAAATGCAGGGAAAGTGAATTAGAAATGCTGGCCTGTAGTTTTGAGACATGGTAAAATAAAAAGTCTTCAGAGTGAATGCTAGAGGGGAAAAAAAGCAGTCAGAGAGCTTGTTCTGCAAAAAGAAACTTTCCAGTTTGGAATTTTTGTATTTATGAGGAGAAGAGCATTTCACACAAGGAGAAGTGTTTGACATCGGGGACCTTGTTTTCAGAGCACTGGCAAACTCATGACACCTCTCTCCCAGTCAGAAAGCTCCAGTCCAGTTGTGGCTGGCCCAGCAGCATGGGAGGGATGGGCTGGTGGAGCTGCAAGGAAGGGTGAACCATCCCTTGGATGTCCTCCCTTGCTGGAGCCCGTGACACCAACGGCCTCGTCCAGCATGGTGTCCCCACATACCATCCTCTTCCTGCTTCACTTCTTTCTCTGTCTCTTTGCAGATTCCCCTTCGTCAGGTGATGATGAAGATGATGATGATGAGTCAGAAGATACAGGTAATTTGTTTTTCTGGGATACAGAGGCCTTTTCTTTCAAGAAGCTGTGGCTCCCAGGCAGTGCAGCTCATCTGGGTGTTCACATAGTCAGACAGCAACTCTTTCTTTGTGTTGAAATCAGTGACCTTAGGATGGAACCATGATGAAATTTATCTAAAAATTTAGAAACACCTGCCAGAGTGGTATTGCTGCTGTGGAATCCTACAGCAGCAGTACTGTATTTTGAAGACTTGATGCTGAGAATCTGAATTGACGAGTAGTTATAAAGTCTGCTTGCATGTAAATCTAGACAAGCCCACTTACTGGTTTTTTTTTGGTTTTTTTTTTTTTCTTTTTGGTTTTGTTTTTTTTTCTTTTTGGTTTTGTTTTTTTGTTTGGTTGGTTGGTTGGTTTTTGTTTACTACACTGATGTTACACCAGTTTTATACCTTTTCAAACCTTGACTGCTTTTACTTTTAACTCTACTGGTTCTGGTCTTTACCAGCATGTTGACAGGAGTCAGAGTATAAAACTTACACTAGCCAAGGGCCAAATTTACTGATGCCATAAGAAGGAACAACCCCTTTGGCTTTACTGGCTTTTTCTTTCACTCCTGTGAGGAAGAGAGTCCCAGGACAGAGGCTTTTGGTGCTTTTAGAGTGAATCTCTTTCGATCCCAGTGCTGCTTTCTTTAAGTGCAATAGCATTAATCAGGATCATTACAGGCTTCAGAGGCATTAGTGTTGTGTTTTATTCTACTCTTTATGCTTCTGCAAAGTGAGCTGCCTGTGTGTATGTGTTTTTAATAAATAAATGTCTTGCATTTGAACTCCTCATTGGCTATGTACATTGGCAGGAGTTCAGCATGACTGGAAAATCTCTCCTGCCCATAGCATTGGACATGCAGGACTCTTTCAAACAGTCTCCCTCCCGCTGTAGTAAGTTCATGCCGCTCTGTGTGCAGTGTGTGGACAGTAATGGGGAGTTACAGTGCCAGGAGACCCATCAGCAGCAGTTAGTGGTTTTCTCATAGCTTCTAATTAGGGACCAAATCCTGCCAGGTGACAGGCACCTTTGCAGAGGTGCTCAGGGCTCCTGGTGCCTGCTGAAGAATGGTACCAACACAGGGAAGGTCTGGTTTGATCAGGACTTTTTCCTGCTGCAGAGCAGCTTCTGATGAGCACAGCTAATCGTTCTGTAAATTTTTTTATGTGGTTTATAGGGAACTCAATCTCTTAGCAACAGGTATCACAAAACATCAGCTGGCTTATGGTACAGAAAGACGTTTTTCTTCACTGAAAAGGAAAACACACATTTTGCCACATGTATTTATAGCCTGTTTTCTGGGTCTTCTTGACTTTGAGGCTGTCTCTGTTTTTAGACCTGAAGGTAATGGCTAGTTTTGCTTAAAGGTCTTGTTATAAAAAGTTGGGTTTTATTCTGCTTTAAACATGGTAGATTAGCTTAATGTGTCAGTGCAGTGAAACCTCACAGCATTTCATGGCATGAGTATGCTTTATGTTGCTTTCTGTGATGTCAGATCCTCCAGTTAACTCTCAGAGGTCTCCTGAGCCTGAGGAGCTGTGTTGTTAACCCTGGTACCACTACTGTCAGGGCATCCCACCAGGAACAGGGGCTGAAGGGCCATCCCAGGCTGGCAGACATGGTGTAGCCAGTGCCATGTTCTGTGGACAGCCCAAAGACCCGGGTCCTCTATCTCCTGTGGCAAAAATGTGCTCCACAAATGGGATGTATGAGCCTCTGCTTGGGCATCAAACATAGCTGGGATCAGTAGTTAGAGGAGGAAAAGCAAAAAACATACTTTTATGCAAAAGAAAAATATAGAATCATAGGATGGTTAGGGTTGGAAGGGACCTCAGAGGTATCTAGCCAATATAAATGATAGTGTTGCATATTTAGGGGGAGGCAGTCCATCCTGGACTGGCTCACTGAGTGTTGCCATACTGCCTGTCACTGAATAAAATCCTTGTGTCCTGGCCCCTTGTGGTGATAAGTTACTTTTCTGGCTTAATTGTGTTACTCCAGAGAGTTTCTCATCCTCATATTTTGGAGAGCTTGGAAAGCTGGTTCCAATAGCATCATGAGTTTAAAGCCAATCTTGTTAATTTTAAGGGCTGGAAATACCAAATTCCATGTGGGCTGCCCTGCTCTGCTCCCTCTCCTTTAAGCTTCCTTTCTGAAGGGCAATATAGAAACTGGGCATCCCTGAGGGATGGGCAGCAGAAAAGAATAAGGAGGAACTTCAGCAGCTTCAACTCAGCCTGTTTGTTGCAACCTTGCCACAAACTCTGATCTGCCTTTGCAAAAAGAGGCTTTCTAATACCTCTGTTCTCTACAGCTGTTTTTCCTGGCCCCGAAACAAAAACAAAACTCCCTTTTCACACACTGTGCTTCTGCCCCAGTGCTCCCTACCCCTCTTGTATCTGTTTGTTTGGAGCCCCCGCTGCGCAGCCCCAGCACCTTCAAAGAGCCCCCATAATCTCCAATTAAATCTGGCTGTGTCCTCGGAGGCGTCAGCTGGGGAAATTACACAATTAGGGTTGATTCTGTCCGCCACAGAATTTGGTGGCAGCTCCTAATTGCTAAATGAGCGCTTGGCTGTATTAATTATTCCAAGTATTGCTCTGAGTTTTTTTTTAATTGGTCATTCCAGTTGGATGGGTGGCCGGTGTCTTTGACGAACAAAACGGACCGTCAGGCTTAGTGTTTGATGATGGGAAAGGGTTGGTGATAATGTTTGCGGGTCCCCTTTATTTTTTCTTCACACCTGCACATGCAGAATCGGTGCTGGTAATTAATTTAGAGAGAGCGAGTCTAGAAATTTTTCCTGTCTTTCATCCTTCCTCTTTTCCCGCTCGCAAAACTCTCTGGATCTTTGCAAGCTTTGCTTGAAAAGAGGAGTTAGCAACATTTTCAGCCCCTTAAAAAGTGATAATGAAAGGACTCGGAGGGCAGAGCAAAGCAAAAGCAGGGATGTTTTGTTCACTGCTCCTGCAAGTGAGAACAAAGACACTGTTTTCAATGTGTAGACGCTTTCTTCCAGTTCCAGTTTGACTCGAGAGCAATGCCCTGTTTGAGTCTTGGCACAATAATCCAGGGGTGCCCAGCCCTGGCAAGCCCTAAATCTCACAGAAGAGCACCCAAACGAGGGAAAGCACTCAGGGAAGAAGCCGTGTCTAATTGCAGGAGGCAGGAGCAAAACCTGCCTTTGCTCCGTATGGAGAATATCCCCAGCTGGAAACTTTCCTGGGCTCCGTCTTGCTCCTCTCTGATGTCCGATAGCAAAATCCCCTTTGGCTTCAGTGACAGCATTTGCAGCCAGTGGGTTGATGGATCTCCAGTGAGATTCAGACTCATCTTTTGAGTGAAAAAACGTGATAAAATGACACCTTGCAGCACATGCAGATGTTGTGGAAAAGGGAAGAGCCCCAAAAAGCAAAAGGAGGAACCTGGTCCTGGTGGGGTGACCATGCAATGTAATTACACCTCAGTGCCTAGATGATTGTCACCAACACCATAAAATGGGATTTATTGTGGGCAGATGCATTAATCAAACAGCAAACAGCAGGTTATTTGGCTGCCCTCCTTAGTGGTGGCAAAAGGGGACTTTTCCATCCATGCCTGGTCTTTCCCATACCTCTCCCCTGTAGCCTTTTTAAGCTCTTGTAAAGTCCCCAGGAAATCAGGGTGCATTGCCAAAAGGAAGCATTTGGCCAGAAAATAGCCCAGGCTTCAGAAACCAAGAACCAGACATCTCCCAGCATGGTTCTTGGAGCTCCCTCCTCTTCAGTCTTCCCAACACCACCCCAAGTGTCCTCTGCATTCCCCTACTGCTGTCTGGGGATTTGCCCAGCCTTTGCTTGGTTTCTGCCCTTCCTTCATGCTATAACAGCATGATCCTTTTACCATCAAGACCTGTTCTTTAGCGGTTGCACCCACTCTTCTAATGTTTTTTTGGAATATTCCCCATTTTTGTGCAGTTCTACCATTTGGAATGATGTCTGTAGATGTAGATGGCTGCACAATGTCCCATTTTAGCCCACATTATCATGTAGTATTTCATGCCTCCTGGATGTGCCGTGTGTTCACTGCAGAGTTTGTAGCCGGGATTTTGCAGGGCCATGGGAATTGCGGGAATTCCTCCTTTTGCTGTTGTTTGTGCCAGCTGTACTCCTGCTGGATCCGGTGCCATCCTGGCAAGGAAAGGGCCTTAAGCAGTTTCGTTGTTTGAAAAATGAGGCGTACGCGGGATGGGTGAGCACAGATCCCTCTGATACGTGGGGCTGACTCTGATAGGCATCACAGCTTGTTGTGCAAGGCAGGCTGAGGGCAGATGCAAACCCTTAGTGCTGGATCTCCCTCCCTGGGGTGGCGTTCCTGAGGCACCTACATCCAGCCATCCCACTGCGGAGATGGGAAAACAGATGGGGCATGAGAGCAATGTGCCCAGTGGGGCTGTCTCTAGCACAGGGGTCTCCTGGATGGAGCTCCTGACATCCAGTTCCTCACGGACTTTGCAAGAAGAGGGGACCATGAGGAGAGTGTTGGCAGGTGCTAAAACCCAGTGGGTGCATGAATTGCCTTGGCTGAGCTGAATGAGCTTTCCTGCAATATCCTTGGAGCTGAAATGCAACAGGGAGCCTGTATGGGGGACACTGGGGACTTGCACCAAGGTGGAGTCAATCACTGACTTACCTAGAATTGCAATGGGATGGATGTCATGGAGACAAATGCATCAGGGCTAAGTGCTCCAAGGAGTGCTGGAGAAAGGGAGCAGCTCCCATGCATCTCAAAGGGATGCAGCAAGAGGGAAAACTCTGTACACCCTTGTCATTGAGGGGAAAGGGATTACAGGAGCTTCAGGATAGCACTGAGATGAGGCTGTGGTGCTGGGTGGTGTTTCTGAGCATTGTCACCACTGCAGGAGAGGTCAGCAGCAATGCTTTCCCAACAGCTTTGGTGGCCATCATGTTCTCCAAGGCAGTTCTTGCAGGACCAGCACCTTCAGTTTTTCTTGGTCAGAAGCACACACGTCTCTGCAACTGGTGCTCCATGTCTGTGAGTTTTTCCTACTCAGCTGGAGGAGATGCCATTTACACTCCTTGCCCTCCTTGCTATTTTGCAGCCCAAACGCTGCCCCCATCTCCCTTTTGCCTTGGTGTGGAGCATGGATCTGGGGGGCTGGAGATGGCCTGGTGTGGCAGGGGAAACACAGCATGTGCAGCTCTGCAGTGTTTCCTTAAGCAGAAATGAAAGCTTGGGAGGCTTTTTTTTTTTAAAACTTTTTCTTTCTTCCCAGTATAATGAGTTTGCCGCTGCTGCTGCCTTAATTTGGAGTTAATATGTAATGTTTGTAACACAGCCAAGGAACGTAGCTGTACTTGAGGCAGATTATAAAAAGTATCTCATGCTAACACTGGTGTTTTAAAACTTATCCCTGTTCAAAGGTAACATGAATCTTTAAAACTAAAATCACGCGTACTTAAAGAACATAAACATGATAAACCAGTTTGGCACTGGCGCGTTTTTTCTTTCCTTCCCTTAAGGAGGCTACACTACATTTGTGCTTGCTGAGGAGGAACATTTTCCAGTGCTCTCAGCTCATGCTTTTTCTCTGCTCCCTTGCTGGCCCATCAACATTCTTTTACAGTTCTAACATCTTTCTGCTGTTTATGCTTCGTGGCTACTAATGTCCCAAAGGTACGTCTGTGTCTTTTTACACGCTGAGGCCAGATTCTCATCCTGATCTGGGATAACTCGACTTGTTGATTTAAAAGCAGCCACTTTAGATTTATACTGGCATTACCAAGACAAGAACCTGGTCATGAACCTTTCATCACAAAACTGAAATGCAAACACCCTGTCTATGTCTATGAGAGTCATTTAGCTGGAAAGCATTTCTGTGTCATTTATCTTAACTGCAGCAGGTAGCAATTTAACTGTCAATCTGTACATGCCAAAGAGTCCTCAAATGCATCTGCTCACCAGCTGATATCCTCTGTGGCAGAAAGGGGCCTGTTCAGCTTGGTTTTTCCTTTCTCAGGTGTCCCCTTCTGGACCCGGCCAGATAAGATGGAGAAGAAGCTGCTGGCAGTTCCTGCCGCCAACACCGTTCGCTTCCGATGTCCGGCGGGTGGAAACCCAACTCCTTCCATCTACTGGCTGAAAAATGGCAAGGAGTTCAAAGGGGAGCACAGGATTGGGGGCATTAAGGTAAGGCCTTGGTTTGAATCTGTTTTTATTGTTAGGAATTTTCTACCAGCTAGAGAATTGTATTGCACAGTGATTAACATCAGTAGTTGTAAGAGCACTGTCCTGGCTGTGTAGAAAAGAAGGTGGTTCTTCGCTCCTAGGAATTGCTTGGCACCAAAGTGTTAAAAAGAACTGCTGTCCTTTGGGATCAAAGGCTAATTCCCTCTGAGTCTGTCTATAGTGGTCATTCAGGGAGTAGGTAAAAAGGGGGCTGGGTTCATGGTTGCATTGTGAACAGGAATGAAAAAGCAGGAGCAGAAACTTCTGTCATAATTTCTGGAGAGGAGCCCAGTGCATTGAGATGTGTTGGACCAAGCCGTAGCTACTCCCAGCTCTCAAAGAAAACCTATTCAGTGTCCTTTGAAGGTATAGGAAGAACCTCACCAAAGAGCTGGATCGTCATGCTGGTAGTCATTAACATTCTTGTGGTATAAATCACTGACCCTTGGTCAAGTGTTGGATTCCCTTGTAGCCAGAGTAATAGCATCTGCTCCTTGGCTGCTTTCTTCTTCCTGCTTCCTTTCTACCATGAGGTGTTCTGGAAAATGCTCTGGCTCATGTGTACAGATGGAGCTCAGGGACACAACCCCCCACTGCAGTCAAATTAAATAATTAGCTAGAAGTCTCTGTGCTACTTTATATGATGAATTATGGCAGGATTTTAAAAGGAAAATCGGCTTTTCTCAGATTTTGCTGCTGTTGTTATTACTTTGTCCCCTTGAGATCACAGTCAGACTCTTTTTTCTGGTTTTATTTGGGGGCAGTTAAACTGGTGCACCTGATTATAACAAAATCATCAGAGCAGGAAGGACTCTTGAGCAGCAACTTCTGCCTCCACTCTGCCAGCCCTGACATATCCCTGGAGTCTGCTGCTGAGGAGAGAAGGTGACTTGTAGGAAGGTACCTTCATCAGTACTCGGAATAGCTGTGTGCTGATGCCTGCCACATCCGTGGTGTTTTGAAAAGGGACTGAGCATGCAAAGCATGCCATGCTCCAGAAACCAGAGAAGAATTCAAAAAAAGTCCTCCCTCCCCACAGTTTTGGGCTGTTTCTTTCCTGTTAGCTCAGACCTGTTCCTGAAAGAGCCTTTTGTGATGGCTTCAGTGAAGCCTTTAAAGCTCCTTCCTCAGTCCTGTCCCTGCTCCAGCCTGGGTGAGGCTGAGAACACGCTTGAGTTTGGATCTTCCGAAAAGCCATGGAGGGAAAAGAAGTGGGGAGGCAACTCCTGTGGGTAAACTGCTCTTCAGCAGATGACATTCACAAAGCATGAGCATCTTTTCCTAATTGCAGGCTGTAAGGATCATCATGAAGTGTTTTCAGGCTTGCGTGCGCCATTCCAACGGCTTTTTACTAAACTGTGTCACATCAGCTGCACTGAATTATGCCTGCAGAAAAAGAAATCTAAAGCTGAAAGCAATTCCCCTACCCACTTTCCAGTAGTTTTAATCTATCTTTGAGTTTAAGTTGACACGTTTCATCCTCTGAAACACGGTAGTGAGTCTTTGGCATCGCTGTGCTTTGTTTCTCTAGGGGCACCTTGCAGCAACAAGTCAATGCTTAAAAGACAATTGCCTTGCTGTTGAAGGCAGTGTCAGGACAATTACAGGAAGATTGGTTTAAGCTCTCTATCTGTCTAGGTGTAGTTCTTTGTCCCATTCTTGATATAAAGACATCTTTCTCCTTCCTTTATTTGCTTGTTTTTTGGTCATGAGCCACAGTAAAATATAAGTAGTCTAGTGTAAATCTCATCCAGTATAAATATACTGATAGATATCAGCTGAGATTTGAACCAGAAAAGGAGATTGAAAACCTGCTCGGTATCTCATGTATTTAAGATTTAAATTCCCTGTTACAACTTAACTTCATAACAGGATTAGGCAGCTTGAAAAGAATGGGCAAGATCTAGATCTGGCAGAGTTTGGTTGGCTTACTTCATCTCGAGGTCTGGTCTTAACTCAGAAATCCTTGAGCTGGGAGTGTTCTCATTTGTTTTCAGTGTGTGAAAGAGTTTAAATGTTGATTGTGAGGAGTCTGTTGTCAGCAAATGAAAGCTGACCACTCTTCCAAGTCTCCCCATGCACACGGCATTTAGACCCGTGTGACTGCCTGGTGCAAAGGCTGCAGGAGAGATGGGCGAGTGTTGAAAACATGATGGGCAGGCTAACCTGGTTTTGTTACAGTTCATCCTTAACCGGTAAAGAAATTCATATGACTTATCATATGAAATTTCCCAAAGAGCATTAATGGTTAAATCCGTGTTGGAATCTCTAATATCGTAAGCCTGTGTGTGTTAAATGACCCTAGAAGGGAAGATTGAGGGGGAGGGGACATGGAGGATTATCCCTTCCCCAGACCATTGCACTGACTTGCATACCAGTCTGGCAAACACGAGGTTCCAAGTGTGTCTGCAAATGTTTGTTTCACAAGGAGCCAAGAATGACAATACCAAATAAACCAGAGGGATTTTCAGCATCTCACCCACTTGATTAATGTCTGCACTAAGTCACTTCATGTTTCTAGTGTTTTATCGAGTGCAGTGACTATCCTAACTTGGGAGCATCCTTTTGTATTATCTTTTTCCAAAGTTTTCGAAACTAAAAACTTCTTCTGAAGTTTCAGAATAAGTTTGGCTCCATGAGTCTGTGCCCCCAAGTTCTTTTCTGTTCAGAATCCAAAGTTCCCATCACAAACCTGATGTTCTTTGAAAGTGTCATAAAAGTGTCTTTGAAAGTGCATCCTTAGTAAAGCACCTAATTTGGATGTGGTTTTAGAATATAGGTCAGACTAGGGAGTCATCCATATGTCTGGAGCCCCATTTCCTTGGAGTAACTCCTAGGGGTTCCAGATGCAAATGTTTTGCAGTGCTGAAAAGTGGATTTAAAGAAGCCTTTAGACTGAACTGTGAGACAGGCCAGTATGGAAATGAGCCACTGAGCATCCACAAATTTGCACTGAAACTTCTGTGACAATCTAGTGTGTTCAGCTGTGGGGTCGGGGTCCAGCCTCTCTGTTCTCAGAGCATCTCTTACTCTCTAATTGCCACATGGTTACAGAGATGCAGCAAGGGGGATGTTGCTTTACAAAAGGTGAAATGTTGATTCTGCTCCTTCATTGAGCTCCTCCATTTGTGCTGTTCTGGGTGGGCAAAGGTGCGGTCAGAGCTGACCAGACATCTGCCACAGCCAAGATGTCTGTACAAAATGTTTGTTCACAGCCTCCTGTTACCTGTGCTATGAAATGAAAGGAAATGCCATATTCAGTGGTCTCTGAAAAAGGGGGTGCTCAGCAGTGCTATTTTCAGGGCTGCAGAGGTCTACAAATTGTTGAAATGACTTTTGCTTGCTTATCTTGCCACTAAGCTGTCTAGTCCTATGGTTTTAAACTTTTACTTTGCAAAGTTCTGGCTTTGATTGCATCTTGGCCCTTTTATGGAAAGCATGTGGATGCAATTTATGTGTAGCAAAAGAGGTTAAATGACTTCATGTTTGAGTTCACCTGCTGCAGCAAGAAATCTCCAGGAGCAATTACACCCTTGTTTTTTCCATCAGCCCATGACATTCTATAGTGCAGCATTATTGTAAATCTCCTGCTTCTGTGTCCTTGGGGTCACCTTCAAAATGTTTAATAAAGTTAAATGTTCTGCTTTGGGCGGCAGAAGGCATCAAATTAATATCCAGAGATTTGGAGAGCTTTCATATGCTATGCACCCTGAAGTCATCTTTGTTACTGTTGGTTACTTTCTGTATTAATTCAAGATTTGCTTTCCATATCCGTTATTTCCTTTATAATCATTAGAAACAAACGTTCTAGCTGAGATCACAGGGCAGCAGGTCAGGGTGGAGACATGGGTTGTGCTTTCCCTTCTGCTACTGAACCACCATCAGCTCTGAACATGAGCCACATCCAGAAAACCAACTAGTATAAAACTCAGTGCCAAAACAGAAAGGCTGACCAAGCATCCTGGGGACCAGATTTGAGGCTGGACATATTTTCTTGTGTTTTTTACAGGGAATTTAGCGACTAACTCGGAGAAACCTGTTTCTGTTCACACAGATACAATAACCTGTTGCCTCTATAGCACACAGCTTTTAAAATATAGATCAGAATTATCTTATGTGATGCCTTCTGAAGTCATTGTTCTAATGAGAGGTGCCACATTCAGTTGTCAGCTGGCTTTGTTATTGTAATTATTGTGAAAACATATAGAAGTCCCCATTGAAATCTCAGTGTGTTACATTGTGTTGCATCATTTTTGCATTGGTCTTAACACCTTTTCTCATTAAGACTTTTATGACTCTTGTAACAGCTCCTTGCGATGTTCAGGCCTGCTTTGGGGTCCGAGTGCGTGGAATCTCACATTTGTGGGTTTCATTGGTTTGAGTGGTCTGGTAGTGATGGTTCTTGACCACGAGCTTGAGGGTTTGATTTGTTCTTCCAGTTGCGACACCAGCAGTGGAGCCTGGTGATGGAGAGTGTTGTGCCATCGGACCGAGGGAATTACACCTGTGTCGTGGAGAACAAATATGGCAACATTAGGCACACGTACCAGCTTGATGTGCTAGGTGAGACTTCACTGTTTTCCCTCAACAGCTGATCTGTGGCGACGTTGAATAGCTGCGTGATAGGATATGGGAAGCAGGAGCTTGGTTTCTTTCCCAAAATGTTGGATCATGTGTCTTCTAAAACCAACAACAAGCTTCTTTTTGGCTAACGATTCAGGCTCACATCTGTGATCAGTAAATTACTTAGTGGGTCTGCAGAGGGGCCAGAGAAGGAATGGCAGGGCTGAAATGCCTCCTCCCTTCCCAGGTGGTTCTTCCCTGTTTGGTGTGAGAAGCACTGGGTAGAGCAGTGGTCAGGACACCTGTGGGGGACAAACCTGGTTTGTACCTTTTGCCCTGAAAAGCCAGAAGATGAAGGTTTCAGAGGAGAATACTTGGTGGGAAAAAAAAACAAAAAGAGAAGAAAATTAGGATTTCTCCTCTTTTCTGTTTTTCAGAAAGGTCACCCCACCGACCAATCCTGCAAGCAGGGCTCCCTGCCAACCAGACCGTGGTGGTGGGGAGCAATGTGGAGTTTCACTGCAAGGTCTACAGCGATGCCCAGCCTCACATCCAGTGGCTGAAACACGTGGAAGTCAATGGCAGCAAATACGGACCCGACGGGACCCCGTATGTCACGGTGCTGAAGGTTGGTACATGCTCCTTCTCACCCTCAGGGCAGTCCTTCTGTAAGCCTGCCCAGTGGAATACTCTGCTTTTTGGAGGGGATACAGCAAAAATGTCCAGAAATCGATATTCCAAACTCCTCTGTTTGCCAGAGATAACACTACTACTGTGGTGGCACAGATAAGCAAAGTTGTAAGAGCTGAGGCAGTTGTGAGAAATGCAGCATAATGAAAGAGCTGTCAGATTGCATTTGACCTAAAATTGTAAAAATACCCTTTTTTTACAGCTTCAGTAAAGGTATTTTCAGGGTTTAGTAAAATAAAAGTCTCCCAACTAAAACACATTCTTCCTTTTCCAAGTAAGCACACTGCAGTGCGCACGTACCAAATAATGCTGAACTACCAGCACCTGAGAGCCAAGATAATCTTGCTTCAGCCACTAAATTTGTGAACATTGCTATTATCAGTGCTCAGGAAAGCCTTTTTTTTTTTTTTTTTTAATTGAGCACAAAATACATAGTAAGACTTAACTTTACTAAAATGCTTTTATGAAAGGGAACTTTTGGATTACAGCCAGAACAAAGCCAGAGGGTATGGTTCCCCTCAACCAATGTAAGTATAAAAGTAGGGAATAGGGAGTGAAGAGCACATTAAACTTCTAAAATACTTTTAAAAAAATTGTTAAAGGCATCATGTGATGGTGTTTATTAAAATATATAGGGCCAAATGGTATTTTTCTGGCTCTGCAGTTAGTGTTGAAAGCAGATTTTGTCGCTGCAGCTTCAAGCTGAGGCTGTCCTGTGTGTGGACATTCCCTGTGCACATCCTGCTGCACACACCTTTCTTCTCTTCGTATGAAGTTTAAAAACAAACAACAACCACTTATCAGACAGTATCTACAAAATTGTAACACAGCCAGATACATTATAATAAAAGCCAGAGACCCTGGAAATAATTACACAGATTGAAATAACAGATTGGTTGGAAGAAATGGTTGGAGACAGTTCTTCAGGACTGGCAACATGTGCTTCTCGGGAGTTGAGAAAACTTTTTATTTCTCGCCACCTCTCCAAATGTGTTTGAATTATGCATATTTGAATTTCCCCCTGGTTTCACAGCCCAGTACCAAGCTCTGAATAGCTGGTTGTGTCACATGCCATCTTGTATAGTCTCCGAGCTCCGTGTGTGGTCCCCATGGGATAAAGTGCTACCTTTTGGAAGTTTGCAGAGCCGCTGCGAACAGTGCCTTGTGTCACAAGCACAAGCCCCCATTTTGCTGTGGCAAAGAACATATAAATAGTCCGTATAAATAGTGTTTTAAAATTAAGTTGGAGCGGCACCGGGGTGGGTAGGTAATTAGAATTGCCAAATACCTTCTCTTCTGTGGACGGCAAAGGCTCCGCATTCCTCGAAGGGGAGCACAGGCAGGCGTTTGAAAGCACAAGTTTTGTTTGGTTTTATGTTTTTTGCTGAATAGGACCAGCACACGTCTATTTACTACTTCTGGTTAATCAGGAATGCTTTGAATTGTATTAATGCCGGCATCAGCGCTGGGGCACGGAGCATTTCCATTTTGGGATGCATCTTTTGTGCACCAGTGCTGGGCCTCCACAGAGCTGTGTCAGGCCCAGCTTTGCAGGGTTTTTGGGTTTTTTTTCTTAAATGCGGTGTGCTTGGTTTTTTATAAATAAAGATCTGATAAAATGATCTTGCTGTCATCTCGGGGCCGGCCTGTTGGCTTTATGGACTGGTTTCCCTTGTGCCATGCAGTGCTGCTGCCTTGCCCCAGCATCCTGGCCACAGCAGGGTGCTGTTAACAGCCCTCCCTGCCCACAGAACAGGCTCTCTCCTGCCCTGTGCTGTGCTGTCTGCAGGGAGATAAGGTTATTTTTTTTATCAGCCTGTCCTTCCCTCCTTCTTTCAGGAGATTTTGCAGAGTGTAGGAGCTGCAATGGGGCAGTTTAAGTATGGGGAATAGCCCAGTCTCCGTCGCAGCAAGGGAGACAGAGAGGTGCCCAGCACATAAAATTCCCCCCCACATCTAAAGGGAGGGGTGTCACACCCCACCCAAGTCCAGATGGATAAGTTGAATGCTGTACTTTCAAACCATGTTTTAAACAGCCTGACAAAACCAAGCCATCACCTGCATCAGTTTCTGAAAGCCTGGGCTAATTTGTGATCAAAGAAAACCCCTTTTTCTTTGCAGAAGAGCACTAAATGCATTCCAGTTACAGAGGGGGGGCTGGCAACACTGTGCCCAAGCTTTGTCAAAGGCTAAATTGTACATTCTGCATTGAAACATGCCTGGTTTAATTATAAACAAGGCAGCAACAGCAGGCAGGCACGTTTCCTCACTGGTCAGGGCAGACAGACTTGCACGTAAGCCTTGGGGATGAGATCAGGTCAAAACTGGTGGTGTTTGTCATAAGACGTGGACACTGGGGCTCCTCTCTGGTGCCTCCTCTGGGTTCAGTTCCTAATAACCTATCAGAGCTGGCTGCCCCGATGATTTTAATGAGCTGCAAGTCATATTGGCAGGCTCAGGCTTGGAAATGGAAGGCATTGAAACTGGGCTGGAGAGTGTAAGACCAAAACAGAGAAGAGAATTGCTTTATTTTCATTTCCAGAACTGAAGCTTCTTCTGAGGCCACTTAAAATAGTTATGCATTTTCAGCCAAAATAAAAACAACTGTTTAGTGTTTAGGGAAGAAACTGATGTGCTGTTGTGGCAGCATAGAAGAAGAGAAATAAACTCTTTGCTTAAAAGTCTGAAGTTTGTTTGATTTATATACACCACTTTATTTAGTAAAGAAGAGGCTCCTATAAGCAGTGGAAAAAATTACAGCTAATTTCTGAAAGGCAAAGTCAGCAGCAAGTTTCAGACCGCCACTGCTTATATTTCGTTTCCAAATTCTATTTTGGAATCTGATAATTGAAACAGTATTTGCTGAGCTGGGTTGCAAACACAAATCTCTGCTTAAGCCCTTTCCCTGGTGCTCCTGTCTGCGGAGTTATTAAGAAACCATAGAGCCTTTGACTGCCGTCAGAGGGAGAAGGGGCAAACTGGTCTGTTTTAAAAAAGAAATCGCATGTGTGAAGGGAAGGGAGCTCACCTGCACGTGGTTTGGGGGCCAAAGGCAACCTCTGCTCATCAGCCAGGCGCTGGGTTAGGTGTGTCACCACAGAGTGAGCTGGGGATGTCACCACAGCCGTGCGCAGTCAATCCTAGCTGATGTAGGTGCGATGGAGCTATTGTTTGGTTTACTGAAGTTCAGGTTTCTGTCTATTCCTGCAGTCTTGGATCAGTAAAAACGCTGAAGCCGATGCTAACCTAAATCTGTTCAATGTGACAGAACAAGATGAAGGAGAATATCTGTGTAGAGCCAACAATTTCGTAGGCATAGCCGAAAAGCCATTTTGGCTCCACATTCGCAAACCAAAACCAGGTAAACCACAGACTCTGTCCCAAGGCCCTGGCAACTGCAAGAATGAGCTATAACATTTTTAAGAATCTAGTGATTAAAATTACTATTCATTTTGTATTATACCCTGTCAACTGATGCTGAATGGCTTTATCTTATTTTCTTGCTAATTTTTTTTATGTAACAAGACTGTAACGCCTATACAGCAATTGCCATGGAAAAATTCCCACAATAAAATGACTGTCAAATTTTGCTATCAACCCTTCATACTTTTATTCCTTTCCCTTCCTTACAATTGAGTGCTGATAACAGAATTGCATGTTAATGACCTGTGACATTCAAAGCTCTGGAAAACCAAACTGTTTTGAGTTTTTCACCTATAAATCTGATATAATCAGTTCTTTTCCTTGGAGAAGTAATGGAGAAATAAATATCAACATTGGCTCTTGCAAACAAACATGTTAACTAGAGAGGAGAAGCAATCTCATGGACTCTGGGGTTTGACACCAGCCTACAGGGTTTGACTGCTATGTTGTTCAGGGCCACTGCAGGAGAGTTTCTTACGTGCACCTCTGGTTATCAGCCAGATTACTACTGCAGTGTCGAGGTCTCTGTAATCAATATATGGCTTTGAGATGCCCACTGAAGAAATTCTAAAAAATTCTAGAATTCTGTATTTTTCAATGAACTCATGAACCATAATGTTTGTATATTCCTCTGATCAGCACTTGAATCTTTCCCCACTACATCTCCCCTCCTTTCCCCTTTCTTTCTGTCTTTCCTCTGCTCATTTCCCATCTTTCTTTCCCCACCCCTGTACTCACCTCACTAACCCAAAGTCAGTCATATTGTGGGGGCAATTTTTCATTTGGATGCTTTTGCTTGCATGCTTCTTTAGTGGGACAGAGTAAGAACCTGGTGAAGGGAACTTTTTTTTTTGCTTTTGACTACAGGTTGCAGAGGGGAATGAATAAATAAATGTGGAAGATGGGCCATTGGAAATTAAAAAAACGAACCACCTTAATCTGCTTTTGAAATTTGCCTGTGGTGTCCTCACACTTGCTGGGAATGTGGCTTATTCTCTGTTTTCCCTCTTTCTATATGTGTGTGTTTTTTTTCCCCGTAGACGGCAGGTGTTAACACAACGGATAAGGAGCTAGAGATTCTGTACTTGCGAAATGTTACTTTTGAGGATGCTGGGGAATATACTTGTCTCGCAGGGAATTCTATTGGGTTCTCACATCACTCTGCTTGGCTGACGGTGCTACCAGGTATTTCCTTCTGTGCTGGCCTCTCCTTCCGTCTCCAGGATGCCTCGATGTTTTGCTTTAGAAATGCCAAGTTCCCACAGACTGCCCCTTGCTTGGAAGAGGGCTGTTTTCCAGGGAGGCCTCTTCCTCTGGGATTTGCTGCAGACCCCTGTTGCATATTTGCAGCTGACTCTTTTTGCGTTGTATCTCAAAATTTAAATGATTGCAGCAATGATATAAAAGGATCTTTTTTTTAATCTGAATAACAGGGAGGTATTCAAAGCCTCTTTGTTAAGACTGTTAAGTGCCAAAATAAGGCCCTCTGTCTTCTTACACTGACAGTGGGAGAAGGAAACCTCCCCATCAGATGATCCAGGGCACCTAAATTGGACATGAACTGTGGATCATTTTATGAAGGATCCTTTCTGTCTGACCTCATATCTTAACCTAAAATTAGATGCATAAGTGTCTGGTGTGAGTACACCCTTCCCTGCCTGTAGCATTATTTCCACTTCACGGATGAGCAGGCCAAGATAGCGATCTCAAACAGAAGGTCAAGGAGAGTCATCTGTAGGCAGAGCACAGGAGTCCTGGCTCCCAGGGGCATTGCATGCTGCCTGCTCCAGCTGGGATCGATGAAAGCAGCAGTGGGCTTGAAACCCGAGGCCAGAGTGACCTCAATTTTGTGGTCCTTTCATGTGCAAAGCTCTTATTGACAATGAAGCCAGCACAGAATATGCAACAGAGAGATCTGCTCTGCAGAAGGGGGAATGAGGCTGTGCTGCCCCTTCACCTGCTGAATCTGCCCCTGGCTACAGGGCAGCCTTGAGCATGGTCCAGGGAAGTACCAGCAATATTCACATTGAATCTCATATGTGCTGTGCCTTGCAGGCAGTGCAGAAGCAAACCTCGAGTATGTTCAATACACGCTTGCTGAAAAGGCACCCAAAATCCTAAAGAGCCCACTTTGATTCACGGAGTCATAGACCACATTTGGGTCCATCTCACAACACATCCATCTCAGGCTGTGTTTAGGAAAAGGCAACTTTGGCATTTCTAATCTTGACTTTATCTGTGCGGGTGGTTTGGATGTAATCACTTTTACTGGGGCTTAAGAAGGTCTCCTCCATGCCCGGCCCTGCTGCTGGTGGGATCTGCTGATCTTTCCTGTTTATTTGCCAGCTCTGTAACAGCTGATCTGATCCTGTTTCTGTTTCTGACATCCACTGGATGAGAAAACATTTCCTTTAGTTAGAAGACTAATGTCTCTGTTATTTTCAGAATATCGTGATATTGTCTCATCTGACTCATACTCTGCTTTTACAGTTTATGAATTCACACCTCTTATTTAAGCAAAAAAATAAGTGGGAGAAAACTGACCAAAAATCAAAAAGTAGAACTTTATTTTGAAGTCAGATGCAGTGAAGGACAGCCATCTGTGCAGCAGCAGGCCCCCACAGAGAGGGTGCAGGGTAGAGCCCATCTGGGCAACTTCAGCTTGATGCCCTGTCCACGCTACAGGAGGAGAGACGGGTAGCAGAGGGCGGGGCAGTGTGAGCCAAGGCAGCAGAGCTGTGGCACCAACCACAGTGCCTGATCCCAGGAGATCTGGTAGCCCTGTCTCATGGGAAGAGATGGCCATTTGGCAGGATCAGGCCCTGCACAGCTGGCACACAGGCTGGAGCAGCCCCCAATGCCACCTACAGCCCTTTCTCCACATCCTCCTGGGCACAGCCACCAAAGAACTCACACAGAGCCTGCTGCTGCCCGGGAAAGGCTCCTGCTGCTTGCTGAAGGGACTGCTCAGTGATGGACACAATCCATTAGTGAGCTGACCACACCAGCATGACTTCATTATAAAGCTTCCCACTGCTGACTGTTCCTCTGATGCCAGCACACCTTTGGGGGACAGAAAATCGGTCCCACCATGGCTGCTGCCTCTGGTCTACATGCCTGTCCTGAAAGGAACAAGGGGGAAACTGACCTTTGCTGGTGCCTAAAAGTCTTGCAAGCAGGTAGCCACTGCTGATGGGCTCATGTCATCACCCTCCTGGCTTTTTCACCTTTCTGGGCCAGACCTTCTGGCCTCTTCCCAGCAGAACTAAGTTTTCATTAAATAATTGAGATTCTTCTCTTGAGATTTTTTCCCTTTGTGATGCCTTACTGCTGGATGACATTCAAGCCCCTTGGTCCCTCAGGGCAGGCACTGGTCTGGTGGAAGTCTTTGCTGGAGAATCTGAATCAGCAAAGTGCAGCAAATGCCAGTCCTGCACATCCAAGGCATCCAGCCACATTATGTGGATGTGTGGGGAAAGCAAGATCTGGGTCAGAGGGACAGCACAGACGTGTGAAGATGCCTTCAGCCTAGAGCAGTGGTTTTCAGTCTGTGGGCTGAAGGCTCTTAAAAACCCAAAGGTTGCATCAAAGGGGGGCAGTAAAATTACCCCCAAAAAGGGCAAACTGAACTAATGTTTTAGCTACAACTGCAGGCGGAAAACCACTGACCTGGGAGAGTCCCCTCACTGAAGTCAGTGACCAAATTGGCATAGCTGAACAAGTTCTCCCCAAATTCTCTGTGCTGTATGTGTGTAGTTGTGGGTGGGCAGCTGCCTGCCCTGTCCTGACTGCCATCTCTTGTCACCCTGCAGCCGAGGAGCTCATGGAGGTGGATGACTCGGGCTCAGTGTACACTGGCATTCTCAGTTATGGCACTGGCTTTTTCTTCCTTCTCCTGGTGCTGGTCTTGGTGATTGTCTGGAGGATGAAAATGCCAAACAAAAAAGCCATGAACACCCCCACTGTACAGAAAGTCTCCAAATTCCCACTCAAGAGACAGGTAACAGAAAGTAGATACAAGATTCCTATTCCCCCCTATGGTATCCCTCTTTTTTTTTTTTTTTCTTCTCCACGTTGAAGTTCTCTCTCTAGGTGAGAAGCTCCACCAGAAAAACATTGTCCAAAAGGGACATAATTTGGCTGCAGCCTGGAAGTGTCACCCCTGTTTATTTATTTCTATGCCGGTGGGGCTTTGGCAGAGGTGGCAGCTGACTCTGGTTCGTGAGCAGCCCCCATTGCTGTTGGCCTTGCCCAAGAGGTTCTGGCAGTGCAGCTGTGGGTGCCACAGAAAGCACACCTGCCTGGGGAAGTCCAGTCCAGGCTCCCTGGTGGAGCAGGAACTCGGGGAGAAAGAGCAGTACTTGTGCTCATTGCTGCTTTCATAGAGGTCACTGGTGAGCCTGAAGCTGTTCTCGTGGAGGTGGCAGGGGGTCCTCTGTGCAGTTAGACGTTCTGCTGCATGAAATTGCAGAGGGGCAGGAGCAAAAGGCACTATGTGAAACCCCATAGTGAGGGGTACAGATTTCAAGCTTTGGCTGCAAGCTCACGGTGGGCATTGACAGTGCCAGGATGGGAGAAGTCATTTCCTAGCCTATATGGGCTGTGGAGGTGCAACAAAACAACTGAATGGATTATACCTGCTGATGGTGGAGGGCACTGTCTGACCAGTCCCTCCTTTCCACCTGCCAAACACCTGACCACAAGTGCCTAAACAAGTGGATTTCTGCAAGGGTGGGGGCATTGCCCAGTTAGAAATTCCCAGAGATCTGTCCATGGGCAAAGAGAGCTCAAACCTCCTCAGTGATCCATCTGGGGCACTGCCTGCCCTGGAGATACAGTTGGCAATAACACTTCATTTGCTCTACCCAAGCAGGTGTCGCTGGAGTCCAACTCTTCCATGAATTCCAACACGCCCCTGGTCCGGATCACGCGCCTCTCCTCCAGCGATGGGCCCATGCTGGCCAACGTCTCCGAGCTGGAGCTGCCTCCAGATCCCAAGTGGGAATTGACACGTTCTCGGTCAGTCAAAGCCACGGGCTGGGATCTCTGTGCCTGCTGGGAGTATCCCCACACCAGGACCCCCTAACATACCTGTTTGTTCCTCCCTCCAGCCTGACCTTGGGGAAGCCCCTTGGCGAGGGGTGTTTTGGCCAAGTGGTGATGGCAGAAGCGATTGGGATTGATAAGGACAAGCCAAACAAGGCCATCACAGTTGCTGTCAAGATGTTAAAAGGTATGGGGAGTCCACAGAGGACAGAGCAGCATGTTGGTCTGGGATTTCCTCTCTTTGCCTCTCTTTTAAGTCTTTTATACAAACTAGATACAAAAGAAGAAAGCAAAAGAGCCTTTCTTCCCCTTTACCCACATAGCCTGGAGGTGAGGGCTGTCCTTGGAGAGCAGGCAAAAGTGCAAATCCCATCAGGAAGAGGGACTGGGAATTAACCCAGTTCTCTGCCAAGGGGTAATAGCATCCCTGACAAGAAGGGGAACCCCCTTCTCTTCTAGCCAGCTCCATGAATCAGCCCACTCCTTACTCCTCCCCTAACCAGCGCTGCCTGTTCTACCAAAAGCTTATGCAGGAACCTCAGATAGAGTTTGCAGAATTTCGGCTAAGAAACTCCTTCTTGGGGAACTTTCCCACTGAAAAAACTTGATCCCAGACTCCTGAGAGGTTAAAGGGAGACCAGAAATGGGGGAGTCGCTGGGCACCTCTAGCTAAGTCTTTGTTTCCCATGCTGCCCCCAGACACAGTAACCACAGACAGCTGAGGAGTTCAGCTGGAGCAAGCAGGGCAGTGAGCAGCCTCAGCTTGAGGTTACTTGGGGGGGAGGTTTTCAAAAAAAGTAATATTTCTTATGAGAAAAGGGTTTGTTTCATTTACATTTCCTTTAGTCCTTTCTGAAGCTAGTTTTGGAAGTAGGAACATTTCCATCTTTCCAAATGAAAACATTCCTTTGGGGGAGGTTTTCCCCAATTTTTCTACTTTTGTAGATAGGTTTTTCTATTTTTGAAGAAAAATTGCAACTCTTCATACAAAAAATACATTCCTTCCCAAGCTCTGACCTTCCACCATCATTAACTCTTGGCCCCTAGAGATGAGGGAGGGAAACTATCAGAAAAGCAGGTACCAGGTAGCAAAACATGAATTTTTTTCTTTAATACTTGAGAATAAAACAGAAGATGAAAGGCATTACTGATTTCCATATGAACATTTACCTCCACTTATTTTTTCTTTTGTCTTTTTTTGTTGCCATGGTAGTAGGTTTTGTTTTTATTTTGATTCTTCCTCCCAAAGTAGAATAAAGCCAAATACAGCCATATTCTGAGTATTGTTTTCCCCATCAAAGCCCCACATGGCTGCACAGCAGTTGTAACTATTGCCCTAAACACTTATTTTCTTCCTGACATTTTATTTGCTTTCCTCTTCTGCTTTCTCTAGATGATGCCACAGACAAGGACCTTTCCGACCTGGTCTCTGAAATGGAGATGATGAAGATGATTGGGAAGCATAAAAACATAATTAACCTCCTCGGTGCCTGCACACAGGACGGTACGTAGCAGAGCAGCCCAGTGCTCACAGGGTCTTGGGAGGTTTGGATTTGGCCACCCCTTCTTTGTAATTACTCACTGGTTCCCCAGAGTATCCCAGGTGAGAATTTGGTGGTCAACTCTTTCTCCACTGGATGCTGATGTGCTCTTTCTTGCAGGACCACTTTATGTGTTGGTGGAATATGCATCAAAGGGGAACTTAAGGGAATACCTCAGGGCACGTCGCCCACCTGGCATGGACTATTCCTTTGACACCTGCAAGCTGCCCGAGGAGCAGCTGACATTTAAGGACCTGGTTTCCTGCGCCTACCAGGTGGCACGGGGCATGGAGTACTTGGCATCTCAGAAAGTGAGTTGAGAAACCTCATTTGGTAGAGGCCTCAGTCAAAGCCACGTGTTTGAAGGCAGGGAATGCTCTGTGTGTGTGGGACAACCCCAGGCAAAACATTGCAAGCTTCTCCCTTTAGAGGCCAAATTTTGCTGTATGAAGTATCTTGGGGTTTTGAACCTGGAGGCTTCATCCACATGCAAAGTCCTCGTATGCTGGCTCCTTTCCTGAACCATGCAGCTGTCACCTACAGGACCATTAGCACCCCCAAAACGCCTGTAAAAGCACAAGCAACCCAGACCATTCCATGAGTCTTATGTATTTTGGATGTATTGGGGATACCTTAATTTGATGATTTTTTTCCCCTCGAACACTATCCTGCACTCCTCCTCCTGGGGGAAGCAGCACAGAAAAGCAGCTGCACGTCCCAGTAAGTGCCCACAGAAGAGAGGAGTTGGGTTTCTCATCCATGCATCCCGTTTGGAGAGAAAAGGCGCGTGCATGGCCATGTCGGCTCCGAGGCCGCCGATTAGGTGTTGCTAAGAGGTGGTTCCCACTGAGCAGGCACGGTGGGGTGGTGACACAGAGAGCCAGGAGCTAAGCAGTGCCCACAGCTTTATGAGCCTGGGAGTCAATGAAACGGCAGCTCATAAACCACATGGTGCTGTTGGTTCCAGGCGCGAGCAGCTAACGAGCCCTAATTTATTGACTTGCTCACCTTTCACAGTGCATTCATCGTGACTTGGCAGCCAGGAACGTGTTAGTCACTGAAGATAATGTGATGAAAATAGCTGATTTTGGCCTCGCAAGAGATGTTCACAACATTGACTATTACAAGAAAACCACCAATGTAAGTACAGAGCTGCCAAGCACACACAGTTCTCCTGCTGGCAGGGAACTCGGTCATCCCTGCAGCAAGTGGCCCTTGTCCCACATCTCCCTTTCTAGAGGGGCTTAGGAGGAGGAAATCTGACAGGAACTTCACCTAGTGAGGGACTGTAGATAGGCTGGTCCCAGGAGTGTATCCACCATCTGGTTTTTTCCTGACAGATCCTGGTACTGCTAGCAGCTGGTTGTGAGAATGCTTTAGACTAAGAGAAACTGAAGTTTCTCCCAAACAGGAATGGAACCCTTTCCAGTCTGCACCACTGCTGTTCATAAAGGTCCCAAGGATCCAACTTCTGTCTAACCAGAGCGCTTGACAGAGGAATATCACTTCTTGTATACCTGGAGCTATCTGTCTTTCCTGCACTTCTCTCTTTTTTACATCTGAGCTCCTTGACTCCACTGCTCAGAGTGAGAAGATGGTCCCAGGCAAGGCCTGAGGCCTGGAGTTGTTTATATTTTCTGTAGAGATTAATTTACAAATGAAGGGCTAAGAGAAGAAGCCCTGTGTCTTAGTTCAGAGCCTGCCACAGATGTTGAGCCCTGAGGAAAAACCCAAGCTAGGAAAGAGTGAGGAAATGGCAGTGGAGGATTGAGGGCAGTGCAGAACCTGCGGGTCTTGGGATTGCAAGGGGTTTAAATGTTCAAGCAATCCTTTGAAGCCCACCATGTGCATACTGAGCCACTTCAATAGCATATCAGAAATCTTTTTTAATTGCCAGGATTTCTTAATCATAAATTAATAACAATTCTTGGGAATTTTAATCACAGATCAGATGGGTTTTCCCAGTTTGAGCTGTGTGGGACAGCTGAGAGCATAATCCCATTTGTGTATCCTGCCTGTGTCCCATCTCTAGTTGTCTCCCTCGATGAGACAGTGGGTCAGAAGAGGACAAAGTTCCCCCATATCCAAATTACGGCTCAAACACAAAACAGTACTTTCCATCTCCCTCCAGGGGCCAAACAAAGCCCCAGAGAATTATGATTAATCTAGTCTTTCTCATCTTGTCTTGCTCACATGACAGTCTGTGTTTATGACCCTGATGTAGGATGGGATCAGACCTCGTCCCTTAGCTTCCAGCAGGATGAGGATTTGTTTCTTAGAGAACCTGACCCTTGCCTTCACTCTTTGGAAGTTTCCCTTCAAATTGAGCCTAAGCTGGGTTTGGACTTGGAGTCAACTGTACTTTCCAACCAAAGAGATGGAAAGTGTTGTCCCATGCTCTTCCACAGAGCTCACTGCATCTGTGACCAATGGATGCTGTTCCCATGCAAAGATTTAGATGCACTGATACATTAAACCTGCCTTGGCAGTGAAATACAGTCCTCTACAGAGAGCATTTAGTGCAAAGATTGTCAGCGAAGATCCAGGGATCAAATGCTCTAATCTGTTTATATGTGGCCACTGCTGCTTTGCCCAGTGACCGGGAAGGCAGATGTGGTTGTTAATGAAAATGTTTCAAACTGGATTAGAAAAGAAGATTCAGATGGTGCCGTTGTGGCTGGGGGAATATGCTGATGGGCTGTTCCCATTGTCTTCCTAATTACAGGGTCGGCTGCCTGTGAAATGGATGGCTCCAGAAGCCTTGTTTGACCGGGTCTATACTCACCAGAGCGATGTGTAAGCAAACCCACACTTTTTAAAAAAAAATAATATGACAGGGAAATCGACACCTATAGTATCTTACAGACAAAAGTACTGCTGAGCATGACCAGGGCTCTTTCTCTGCTGGGGTGCCTGGTGATGCAAAAGTACAGGAATCGATTCCAAGCTGCATCTTCACACACGTGGTTTTATTTTGCTGTTATCTGGTTGCTTTTATCTGAGGATCTCTAGGGAGCTGCTGAAAAATTACTGGAAAGCAGACAGGTATTTCTTGTCCACTTTATAGATGAGGTGATTCATCCAGCAGGTGAAAAATATTGTGCTAAAAAAGCCTCATGAAAAAAAGAAAATTATCCTCGGCGTCCTCCACACTTTGCCCCAGACAGTTACACTTCAGTCAAGGACATGGAATGAGCTTGAAATACTCTGTCTGCTGTTAGAATTGATCAGAGAATGTTCAGTAAATATAGTCTCAGATTAATTTTGCCGTTTCATTTATTTTCCTTATTTTTCCTAATCCTATCTTATCTGTTTTAGTGCCTCTGCACAGTAAGCAAACAGCAGAGCACTCCTTGCATGTAAATCAGTAACACATCTGAATTTTGCAAGGGCTGAAGCAGCTCCACATGTACACTCACGTTTTTATTGTAATATTTGATCAATAATGACTTTTTTATAGGCAGCCTGCCTGCTCCCCAAAGCTTACCGCTTGCAATTGGACAAATGATTCTTTTCTGTTTCTGTATTTTTCAGATACTTTGTCTTTTATTGATCTTAAATCATAGTTTCCATGCTTAGGTAATGCTTCAGAGGGCATGACAGATAAATCAGAGCTAGAGAACGGGAGAGTGAGTGTGCGTGAAAGCAAAACAGAGACAGATGATCCCTGTTTTCAGAAAGAAAATGAACAAGGCAAAAGATATTTCTGAAAAAAAGGACTTTTAACCAGAGCACAGCTGCAGGACTGAAGTGTGTAACATTAGTGCTCTGCTGATTTTTGTTGGGGTATTTTTCTCCTGGCTTGGCCAGAGAAATGAGTGTTGTAACAAGCAAGTTTTGGTATCAGCTTGCACAATTAGTGGCCTGTGGTTCCAAGCCTGCAATTCAGTGAAGCCGTGCATGAATAATTTGATTTGTTCCATTCAGTGGAGCTGGTGGAAGACCTAACAAAGAGCTGGCGGTGATAGATGGGCTGTCACCTATCTGATTAAATGCTCATTTCAATTTCAGACTTGGTGCCTGGGATTTCTTTGCTATTGAGTTGGATCAGCAGAGATCTCCAAGTAACTAGTAAAAATGGCCTAGGCAATTAGTCATGCTATTGATGACTTTGTTAGCTATGCATGGCAGCACAGAAATAAAGCCAAGCAAGGGGGAAGGGATATGGGGGGGCTTGGAAAAAAAACCTCATTGAATTTTAAAGATCTTTCTTTGGTTTCCAGCTGGTCTTTTGGAGTGCTACTATGGGAGATCTTCACTTTGGGAGGGTCTCCATACCCAGGAATTCCCGTTGAGGAACTCTTCAAGCTCTTGAAGGAAGGCCATCGGATGGACAAACCTGCAAACTGCACCCATGACTTGTGAGTGTGTGGTGGGGGATGACCTTGATCCACTCCCCATTCCCTCTGTGGCCAAATACAACTCCATTGGGCTGTTGGGTCTGGGCTGTTGGGTCTGGGCTGTTGGGACATCCTCACTGGGAAATGCTGTGGCTATCTCCAGGTAGACTTTCCTCAGCCCATGGATGTTAAGCGACACACAACACCTTGTCTCGCTGGGTGGGTGCTGGTTGGGAGTGTAGCTCTGCTGTGTCACCTTCAGGACAGGTCCTATTCCTGCTCTGAGGGCACAGTCATGCATCAGATGATCAGGAATGAGGATCACGGCTCCACAAAACCCAGCTCTTCACCTCAGCTGGCCACGCACCAAGGCCACCATGTCTGAAGTTGCTTTGGCCACAGCTGTTCTCTCAGGTGGTTTGGGGTGGTTGCCATCTGGCCCCACCACGTGTGACTGTCCTGTGTCCCCTCGTGCAGGTACATGATCATGCGGGAGTGCTGGCACGCCGTCCCCTCGCAGCGACCCACCTTCAAGCAGCTGGTGGAAGACCTGGACAGGGTCCTCACCGTGACATCCACTGATGTGAGTGTGGCGGGACGGGCGTGGGAGGGGGTCACTTGGTCCCCGGCGTGGGGCACACCCAGCACTGATGGCTCTGTTGCCCTGGCAGGAGTACCTGGACCTCTCGGTGCCCTTTGAGCAGTACTCGCCGGCCGGCCAGGACACCCACAGCACCTGCTCCTCAGGGGATGACTCGGTCTTTGCACATGACCTGCTGCCCGATGAGCCCTGCCTGCCCAAGCACCCGCCCTGCAACGGCGTCATCCGGACGTGAGGACCCTGGGGCACATGGACAGACAAACGGATGGATGGACGGGCGAGCAGTGTGCCCATGGCGGCGCGAGTGTGGGGTGCCGAGCATGAAACCGTAGTGAAGGATCTTCCAGTGGAACTGTGTGATGGTGCCTGGAGATTTGTGTTGTTGACAAAGCTGTTCAGGGTTTAAAAAAAAATAATTAACTTCTTTTTTATAATTTTTTTTTTTTTAATTTTTTTTTTCCCTATTGCTGTATGAAAAGTCAAGAAGCACTGTTTGGCCTGAAGGAACTAATCTCTTGCCAAGATGATCTATCCTAGATGGTTTTTTTTGGTTTGTTTTTTTTTGTTTACTTTTAATTTTTTTAGAGTTTTTTCTTTACCACGCAGAATGTTGAACCTGGGGGGTGCTGACCTCCCAGCCTCCGCGCTTGCGTTCCGAGTGCCAGAGTAACCGTTCTGTGCCTGCAATACGAAGAAAAGAAAAAAAGAAATCTTCCTTTAAAAAAAAAAAAAAGAAACACACGAAAAAAAAAAAAAAAGGTGTAAAGATTGTGGAAATTCTTCGCTTATGCAATCTGTACATGAACCTTTTTGGTGGAGCTGAAAAGCCACGTTGCCTGCAGGGATTCATATATTTATAAAAATATCTATATTTTTGTTGTCGTCGTTTTTATAGCTTCATGATCATACTACCCAGCTACATAGAAGGAATCCTTCTTGGAAGAAGAGAAGACAAAGCTAAGTAAAATGCAAATTGTCATGGAGAAATGAAAGTAAAAATAGTAAAAAGAGACAGTCAAGTCATCTGAAGTGTCAGCGCCTTGGCCCTTGCACGGGGCTGGGAGCGGTGGGGCCGTGCCAAGGCAGGAGCAGACCTCAGGGATGGGCAGAGACCCCGTGGGGTCCGTGGGGAGCAGAGCATCACCCAGCTGAGAGCAGAGGGTGTCCTGAGACCTGGCTCCTGGGTGCCCACACGGCATCTCAAGTCACATCCTGACCTTTGAGAACAGCCAGTTAGGGGGGGAAGAAAAAAATAAATCTCGCTTTTGGAGTTTGCCTGTTCTTGCTTGCCAAGGGTGTGTGGGGGGAGCAGCTCCTCCATCCACCCCTCGACGCCAGAGGTTTGGCTCCATCTACGTGCAGTGACTCGGAGAAAGAAGTTACGGGTACCTGTAGGCAAGAGCCTTTAACTTATATCAAAAAGGTTTATTCCAGAGAATCTGTGTATATATCTATAAATATATCCTGTATATATATAAATAAATATATTAAAAGAAAAGAATGTATAATACTAATGCAACATAAAGCAGTACTGAGAGAGAGAGTAAGTCTCAAAATACGAGCATTGCAATCTAGGATATACTGATCTGGGCAAAAGAAAAGATGTTTTTGATTGTTTGTTTTATATCTTCACAGTTTTGTTTTAAAAATTGTACCTTAACATGTATATTTGTAAAGTTATTTATAGACATTAACATATCTGTTCATTGGTTTAAATAGCATAGTGTTACTGTAAACTTTAAATTTCACCAAACTTAAGGGTGTTTTTTTTAACTTATTAAAAATGGAGAAAAAATATATTAATCAAGTTTTTCCTTTGTGTTTATGGGAAATATTGAAAGAATGTATAGATGTACAGTCCTTTAACAAATTACATTTAATGTTATAAATATATATATGTATTCATTAAAAAAATATTAGTTTATCCTGGATTGCAGTGAGCAAAGGTAAGTTTATTTTTCAATACATCATCAGTGGTTAAAACCAAACAAATAGCAGCAGAGAGATGATTTTTACATATTTCAGAAAAACAGGGCCAAGAATTCTTCCATCAGTTTAACCACTGTGCATTAAGGGGGTGTGGGTGTTTATTTTTCTATTTTCAAATGAAGGTATTCTTTGTGGTCGATTTAATAACAAGTATGCAGCAAAGTGAAATGTTGACTTTGGATGATGCGGGGTAGGGTTTTTTCTCTCCCCTTTGCCAGTACTGTTGTATTTTGGTCTTCAGAAATGCCATGTGAGCAAAATAGTGTCACTGTTTGCAGGAGAGCTGCTACAGCTGCGTATTTCTTTTGCATCTAACACATTGGAAAGTGCCAGTGATGCCTGATTTTTGGTGTTCAGAATGCTGTGCTATTTTGTTCCTCAATGCCAGATAGGTGTTTAAAAGCACAGGAGTGAACTAAGGAATGTTAGCATGGATCAAGCTGACAGTGGGGGAGGTTTGGGCTGGGGATTTTTTGTGGGTGGTTTTTTTTTTGTTTGTTTTGGTTTTTTGTTTTTTTTTTGTCCAGAAGACTTTATGTACTATCAGAAAGAGACAAAGCAAATTGCATCCTGAATTCTTTCTTTTCATTTTTCTCTGGTGCACATTACATATCAAGGTTGCAGAATAACAGGATGACAGCATCTCATTTAAAGATATTTTTTTTTCTTCTTAGAGCCACAGAATCCTTATCCTAAAATAAATAATTTATAGTTTGAGGTTACTTCAATGGAAGTTTGAGGAGGTAGATTTCTATAGATTTTTGTTTTGTTGGAATAAAAAAAAAAGAATTTTTTGGTATTTTCTTACAAATGTCTGCTAATTGTGTACATTCCAAGTACTCGAAGCAAAGAGTTTTCCAGTACTGAAAAAAGAAAATGTACAAAACTGTGCATGGTTTTAAATGTTACTAGATATTATAAATATATATATAATTTATTGAGTTTTTACAAGATGTATCTGTTGTAGACTTGTTGACTTTAACATTTCTTATTCAATGCTTATATAGTTTTATAGCCTGGACCATTATCTTTAAAAGCTTAAAAAAAATTAAAAGTTCCAATTTTGTTACATTTTATACTGTTGATGTTACAATCCACAGGTTTGCATAGTGTGATTTTTGCAATGAGCAACTCTGTTCAGTTTATTTTAATACTGTATTTCTGTGCCTGACAGCTGCAGCTGTCGAAGGTGTGAGATGAACACTAAATAAAACTATTCTGCTTTTGTTAACATGGGAAATTTGCTTCTACAAAAAAAAAAAAAAAAAGAAATAAGTTGATAAATTTTGGGGTTTATTCCCAGTTGTGAGGGTCCTTTGCAAAACCAAGTGTTCCAGACACTGGGACTTGTAGTGCCAGGAAGGTTTAGTTTTTATAGTGCTGCTTTGCGAGTCCTGGCCAGCTCAGGTTTTGTATTCATAATAAATTTATAGCAGTTTTGGTTGAAGGGCAGTATTCTGTATTTGTTAGTGGGTATATTTATAGCCACACAAGACATCGTGTGCACAGAGGTGTCAGCCCTGCTGTCATGTGGAATTAAGCCCGTGGCAGTAGCAAAGGGCAGGAATTGCTCATTAAACCTTCCTGTGGGAGGCTTCTCCCAGCCCAGTGGGACAGGCACAAGGGACCTCATCCTGCCTGGCTGCCAGGGAGAATGGGGAGGAGACCAAGTTTGCCTTTGGTTTTGACTTTCATGGAGTTAAGCAAGGGAACTCAGTAAATCCTGGTTTTGCTGGTAGCAGACAATGCAGGGGATGTTGCAGCTTGGGAAACATTGGGCCAATCCTACCCACTTTCATATAATATTGGTTCCTACAAGTGATCCTGTTGAACTGCATCCCAGACACCTGGATCTTGGCATGCAAGTTTACCTATGTATAGCCTGCCTACAGTAGCACGCCTTCATGTTTTAAGTAGCTGGGCATGGAATGGCCAAGGAGGTCATATCTGTGACACTGGGGCTGGCACCAGCACTGTTCTATCCAAGATTTAAAAGAATATTTTTAAAATTACTTGGGGTTTAGGTAATTTCCTTGCTTTTGTAAGGAAAAACCACTATTCTTTTAGCACCACTGCGTTGTGAGAGGAGCCTTGCTAATCTGAAATGAGTTGCTTCCATGCTTTAAGGATATGGTTTGGTGTGCAGCCCTGAGCCCTGCCCCAGCAGGAGCAGCATGGGCCAGGGGACAAGCCCTGGCCATCTAGGGCTGCAGGCAGAGCATGGCTAAATGGCCTTTTGCTGGCTCATGGGGAACTTGCTTCATCGTGGCAGGGTGGTGAGGATGTTGTGCTCCATTTGCCACCTCCAGGACTGGAAAAGCAGGAGAGGGCCAGATCCTTCTGCAGTGAGCAGTGGTGTGTAGCACACCTGTGCTTGATAGCTTTCCCAAAAAAATCCTCTGGGCAAACAGCACAGAAAAAGTCACAAAGAGGAAAGTCTGTCCTGCTGCAGTGGCTGACCTGCACATGGCGCTGACTTGGTGTTTGCTTTCCCTCTTGGGTTTCATGATGTCATTCTTCCTCTGCTGGCCTTCACCCACAGCCATGTTTGCTTGTGGCCTAGGGAGGAGAGGGTAGTATTTTATTTTAATTGCCCAACAATGCATCCAGTTCTAAGCCCAGGACGAATATTTGGCTGCAGCATGTGATGTGCATTGAGGAATGCACAAAACAACCTCAAGGAAAATTTGCAAAGTTACTTGTTTGGGTTGTGAGAGTGAACATCCCACTGCAGCTCATCTCCCCTTCAGTGGCTGCAGCCTTCCAGCCAAACCCAAAATGCCCTTTACACATGAAACAGTTATTTTTCAAAGCAAAACAAATGCCTTCTTTCCTCTGTGGGTGACTACACAAATAGAGCCTCTCATTGGCCACCGTGACCTGTTTCATAGCAACATTCAAATAAATTCCTAAAGTTGGGATTTATTTCCATTGGCCATGGCTCCATGGCGAGACAGGGAGGATTTGGTAAAAGGAAGAAAAGTCTAAAGCCCTACAAGTGTCTGTAGGAGAAGGCAGCTAGAACCATAACAGCAAAGTTTCCTGGTGGTTGGTGCCATTTCAAACTCTTGAAGGAAGTGTTTCCTGCTGGTGGCTCTTCTGAGCTAGTTCATCCTTCCCAGGGGCTATATAATCTTCAGAAAAGGGAATATGGAGACATGTGTTGTGCTGATATGAAAAAGGAGAATAAGAGGTGAATGATGGCTCTGCTCAACACAGCAGAGCTACTAACAACAGGAGGGCACGAGGGAATGGCCAGAGGAGATGCCAGGAGCTGAAGTGCTTTCATGGGCTTTGTGACCCAGGATCATGGGCTCACCAAGAGGCAGGGAAAGGATTTGTCACTCTTGCTTACACCCTCTTTTTCCTTCACTTTCTCAGCCATGTTAGCTTTCATTTAGTTTCTGTTTCATAACCATTATGTTGTTTTTCACAAACAGCATCTCAGGTGTCGGCAACATGTCAAGCAGAAAAAGCATTGTGCCCTGCCCCAACAAGATTATTATCTAAAACCAGGAAAGAAATAATTGTTGTAGTGTACAGTGTTGCAATCAGAGCCCTGTGGGGACACTTGTGCCCACACACTACTGGGTGACCACTTCTCCTCATGGTGTCCACCAGAGACCAGCCCTGTCCCAGACCCTTTTTTTTTTTCCTTGGATGATGGTGTCTGGTAGGAGCAGGGGATGGGAAAGTATGCAAACAGAAGAAAGATACCTCACCAAATATGCAAGTGGGATTGGCACAGAAATGATTTTGCTAAAGGCCTAAATCTGCATGCATCACTCACCAGCCATGGCTTGTTCCAGGTTCCTCACCAGTGCAGGCAAAACTGGCATTTCCATCAAGGAGGAAGGACCCCAGATGGGAGAGGAGAGCAGAAAAAAGGAACAGAGCCAAGTGCATCTTCCAACCCAGTGCTACATTCACATAGGCACTGGGCACCAAATTTAAGCACTGAAATCAAGAGGAAATTTGGCACCAGGAAACCATCAGGTACCTCCCCACCTCCAGGACACTGGGGTGCACTTCCTACACATTTGGCCAAAAAATCAGGCAGCACAAACTAAAACTGGTACTGGGCAGAACAAAGTGGATAATCAGCTCACAGCCCCTCCAGTGGTAACACACCCTGTCTAGCCCTTGTTGTTGTCATTTAGCTAAATGCCACGCACACTCACCTCTGGGGCTGCCTGACCACCCTCTGCATGCTCACTGAGACTGGGTGGGAGGTTGAGTCTGGGTCCAGCCAACCCTGAGCCCAAGGCAACGTGGATGTTGGTGTAATGAGAGACTTCCAGATGTTACAGACTATATTAAAGACCAGGTTGCAAGGAGGAGTGGTGAAACTTTTGACTCATACCAGCCAAACCTCTTGATAGGAGAGGAGCAGAACCTGAAGTATGGACAGCAGAAAATCAAGGCTGAGAAAGGCAATATAAAACATGGCACATCCCCATAGGCCTCTGCCAGACTGGTAGAGCTGGGGAAAAAATCCAAATGAATTCTTATGAGTTCTCAGTAAAGCTGCCTCAGGGAGCTCTCTGCTTTGGAGAACAACTTAGTGTTCACAGCCTGCAGACACAACACGAAGCTCCTTCAAGAAGCGCTGTCATGCACTTCTGACATGTTTTTGTGCAGCGAAAACAGCTGCATGGACAACCAAGATCCAGCCAGCAGCTTGCCACTTTCCCACTAGCCAGCATGTTGCTCTATGTGGTAGCTCGGATTCTGCCAAAAAAAGCCCAAACCCAACACAAGAGAAATCATTCCTTGTCTTTCCTGGGTAGCACAGTCGTCTTTTTCCCCAGTAGCGCAAATAACTTAGTCAAGAAATGAGTCTTTCTGCTGACCTTCCATCAGACACTTGTCAAGTCTGCTCAGCAAGGCAGAAGACACATGTATTGGTTTAAGCCAATTTTTTCACTTTCGCACCAGTAATGCAGAGGAGGCAGAAAAAGCCAATTTTCTCCCATACAACAAACGAGCTTGACTTTGCTCAAGTTTTCAAGAAGACCCTGGTATTAAACCTGCTTTAGTAGTGCTGACAGGTAATCTCTTCATATTGCAGGAGACAGAGATTTGTTTTCATCCTCCTGTGCCCCCCAGAAACATCTGTCTGTCCCACAGCCATGTCTGTCCCATAGGCAATGGCAGGCCTGGAGGTAATGGTGCCTGAGGCTATTCTGGAGGAACAAACTCAAAGGGCATTGACAGATGCTCATTGCACATTACAGGGTTCCAAAACAACCCCCTCCCTGTCCTGGAGTGACACACACACATCTTCTACATGGGAAGAACGTGCACTTAAATGCTGACATTACGTGGATGGTGCCCACCATATTTCCATTGTGCACCTCCATGAGGGCTGAGCAGAGGGACAGGATCAGCTCTTGAATCTGCCTGATTGATTCCGTTTGGCCAGTGAATTCAGAGAACGTCTAGTGCCAGTCCTAGAGTTTTGCCTAACATGGTCTTCTTGGATGTCTTCTCCCATTTGATGGCAGTGTCTTGCCTTAGCAGCAGTCTGGCCTCCACCACACGCCTCCTGGCCCAGCCAAGGGAATCCCAGCAGGATGGTAACTACAGGACCATGGACCTTAAACCCTTAGGAAACTGCTGAGCCCGCAGTGCTGAGCATGTCAGCCTAAAGGTACTGAGATGTTCAGCTGGTAAAGGCAATATGGAAACCAAAGAAGTGCAAAGATGGGCACAGGGGTGGTGGAAGCTGAGTCATCTTCATAAAAGAAGGGAAAATTCTAAGCTGTCAGACGGTTTCCTAAGAAAGATGCAACACCTTCTCAATTACTTATGAGTTCACACACTGGAAATGTGCTGCTGTCAGAAAGTGCCACTCATTTACAGCCTGCATGTGAGAATTTCAAAGTCATGATAGTCTGAAAGTCATCTCAGAGCTTTCCATACACGTAATGGAAATTTCTGGTGATATTCTTTCTTGGACAGAAACCATGCAGCCAACTCTAACCTACACAAGAGATGCAGGAGGTAAATTTTAGGCCTGTTTGATCTGGCATTGTAAAATGCTTTTGTGGAAATGCCCTTGTCAGTATATACATTCCTATGGAATGCTTCTGTTGGAGGTTTATGGTTTACACATGCAAAACCTCTGCAAATACCTCCCAAAGGCATTTATGGTCAAACTCGGGGCGAACACCTGGACCATCTTGATGAGACCCTGCAGAGTCTCCCTCTTCAAAAAAGCCATTCCACTCAGAACAACACTTATCACCTCAGCCTGGGGTGTATAAACACCCAAATAATAAAAATCATCTGCCAAAAAGCCCTTCACAAACTACCCAAGGAAATGTTCACATGACAAAAATACCTGAAAATTAGGTAATGCCTTTGCAAGTTTTATCATCTTTCAAATAGCTCAAGAGAGAGGAGAGGCTGTGCAGTGTAGCCCTCATGACCAGGGGCTTACATCTGGCAAGGCAACCACCAAGGTCTGAAACCACCATATTTGGCTCCTGGACAGCACAGTAACTATTAGATTTAGGGGGAAAAAAGTAAAAAAAAAAGTGAAAAAAGGCAGATAAGTGCAATACACCTTGTGAGGCTGGTGTTGAACCAACACTAAGATCCAGAAAGGGCTGCTGGCTCCAGGCTGCAAGGGAGGAAGGCAAAGGAGCTCCCCTCTCTCCTTGCATAGAATGAGCAAAGAGGTTTATGATAGATGAGTGGAGCAGGGCCCCCTGCAGCCTAATAATAGCAGAAAATTGGTGTTTCTGCTCAGAACAATATCTATGCAGAGGGCAGGAGGATATACCTGAAACTGTGCCAGGTGGGCTTCACTGCTCTTTTCTCTGCAGCAGTTGGGTTTGTTCTGCTACTTAACAAATACATGGTTATTAACATATAGTTATATCTATATGCTTGCTAGGTACAATTTCAGCATAGGAAAAGTTCTGCAGTTATTGAAAATCCAGGGAAAACGGATGCATTTAGTATTGCTTGCCAGTTTTATTGGTGTTTACCTCTAGGATTGTAATTCTGCCTTAAGCTGGAGGAAATCTCAGATGGGCTGAAGCATTCTGGATGCACTTCCTTCCACCTTCACCTGTGCCCCCTAATTGTTAATTACTTGTGATGAGACTTCATCAAAGGGTCTCAGACTATAGGAGATATATGTAGACTCTGTTTTTATTCCAAATTACTCTTTATTTGTGATGATCACTTTTTTTCCCTCTTTAAAAAAATAAACAGGAGTTAAGACACCTGAGCCAGTGAGAACCTTCAGATACCAAGTCCATTTCATGAAAAACCCCACTATCTATTTTCACTCTTTGAGAATGATTTTAATGACATTTTCAGGAATTTGGTTTGCAAAAGCAAGGCTGTTACTGGTTATTCAGAAAATAGAAAGGTAAGTGCTTTATTCATTATGACATTACAGCGTGAGGTTGGCATGACTTTTCCAAGCCCTGTACTTAAATGTAGAATTTAGGAAATTTTTACAAGATAGAGAAAGGGTAAGAAATTATTGGCAAAAGGGTTACGGAATCCAAAATAATTTTGGTTGGCTGGTCAACAGCTAGTTAATTTTTCTGAATTCTTCATAGTCCTCACTTCAGGGGTACAAACTCATATTTACCTTGCCAAGGTCAGTGAATCTCATGGATTTTACGAACAGAGACGAACGTAAGAACTGTATGAGCCCAAGGAGAGTGGGCAGCTCTCCAAAAGGGAGACACATCCTCAATATTACAGTTAACCCCAAGGAAACCTGTAAGACGCCGTCATTTCAGGTGTTAGGTGAAAACTCCAGCAAAGCCAAGAGAGGTTTGCTTGTGTGGGAGGGACTGGAGAAGCAAGGCCTCTGTGCATGTGTGAGCATGTAGAACAGGGCAGAAAAACTGTTGTTTATGCAACATGAAAGTTGAGACATGAAGCAGTCAAGCAATGCGGCGTTAGGGGTGAATGCTCAGGTGCAATGTTGCCTCCTGGTATTTCAGTGTTGGCCATCACAGACTCACAGGGTCACTCAGGATGGAAAAGACCTCTAAGATCATTGGGTTCACCTGTTAGCCCAGTACCACCATGTTCACCACCAGACCATATTCCCAAGTGCCACATGCCTTTTGATCACCTCCAGGGAGGTTTTGCACATCCCTGTGACTCCATCCAAGAACCAGGACCCTTGAAATATACTGTAGCTGGGGTTGTTCAGTGACAAGTCAACCTGTGATTATCCTGCAAAGGGAAAAAAAAAAGCAGCAGCACTTTAATTTGAGACCTCACCATTCTTACAGCCCCATGCTTTGTCCTTGATTTCCATGTCTTTGTGAGCTGTGCCTTGCTGCAGGGGCCGCTTCACATTCTCGGCAGGAGAGAACTATGCCTAGAATAAGACTGTCACTTAGCTGACCACAAACTGTTTCAGTCTGGATGTCAGCATCCAAATAAGAGTCTAAAAGTGTCACCAGTGACTTTAGCTCCTGCCTCCTCTGCAGGTGAGTGAGGGAAGTGAGTGACCCTCACAGCACATCGCCAGAGCAGCCTCTCCCACTCAGCATCTCCTGGGAAGCTCTGTCGACACGCAGCACCTGGTTTGTCATTGTTCACTCGGGAATTGGTGGTTTTGTGGTTCTTGTTCTGGGCTGCTCCTCACAGCTGACTCGTATCAAGGCAAGAGCCCCTTTCTGCAAGCACAGGACCACCTGAAAGTGTTCCTGCAGATGCTCCCTTGCAAAGTCCACATCATTCCTCAGGATTCAGCTACACAAGACAGAGAGAGTAAGCACAGTCCCATAAGACAGCTTTCTTATCCTTTGAGAAATGAGAATCTGTGGCTACAAAAGGACAGATCTTCCACATCTCTTTGCCCTTCAAAGTTTCCAGTTTATTTTACATATAATTCCAAATGATCAAATCTGATGCTGGTCTGATCTGTGTTTATTTTTCTTTCCTCAGTAGCTGAGTGATGTGTTTGGCTCAGAAAATGGATTTAACTATCATTTCATGCAACTGCTAATTACAGTGACTAAAAGCTAATACTTTATTCCAGCCTCAAAGGTGTGAATGGTTCACATTAAATATCAGATGAGGTGAAACATCTCAATTTAGTTCAGCTAAACATTTGCCAGATTTCTGTGCAGAATGCATGCATGAGCAAGATACAAACAAGACAGAGGAAATCAGATATCACCAAACTCTCAGGAAGACTCCAGAAGCACAACTCACACCATTCATCTTAGGTACCTTGACATTCAGGCACCAATGGAGCAGATTTTGGGTGCAGTATCTAATGTGCAGAGAGTGGGAATTTCAGCAGAAAATAGATTCTCAGAGAATCAGACAATCATTTAGGTTAATGGTTAAGTTCTCTATTTTCACATCTTACAGGTACTGAAAAAGAAAGACTTCTGCACATTTAGTAGAGTATTTAGTGGGGCAATACAAGCTCAAGGAATGGGGTGAGTTGGCAACACATTGCCAGGAACACAGATGTAGGCAGGGTCCAGTGACAAGTGGGGGCACTGGAGGGGCTTTTCCTCTCTCTGAGTAATCCTTTAGGATGGTGCCAAAGATGTCAAACTTGAAAGATGAGTTCCTACAGCTAATTACCATAGTTTACAGACACTGAAGCTGAGGCACATATTTTCAGAAAGGCTGAGAGAGTCAATATGTTGCAAATTAAAGCAATTGCTTTGTTAACTGTCTGATCACATTGCAGCAGTAACCCTAGGAAGTGTGGCATGGGGATCACACTGGCATGGAATGGAGGATTAGATTCTGGTCTTCTCAACCTTGCCTGGGTGAGGTGAATGAGATATTTCATAATATTTGACCACTCACTTACAAAAATAATTACAAGCTAAAAAAAAAAAAAAAAGCATTTTACTATTTCCAAATAACATGTGGATTTAGATAGCCCATCTTCGAATGCTCAGGTTTGGAACTTTTCACAGGCATTCTTCTGCTGGACATTAAACCTCACATTAGTCAGTTTGCTTCAGAAAGCCAAGCACTGTCAATTGAGGGTGGCTTTAAGCCGGACACAGATTATCCCAGTAATCCCACATCCAACCATCCCAACAATCTCCCTCAGCAGGAAACACCCAGACGCAGCATTTCAAGGGTTCAGTCACATCCCAGCAGTCATTTTTCCTGCAGTCCTGCTGCATCTGTGACTCTTACACTGGAGTACCTCTAACACATCCAGCTGCCCTGGAGCCAGGGCTTTACCTCTGCTCATTCACCATAAAACCCTGTTGTTCTGTGGGAACATCTGCTCATTTGTGCTCCACCCAAACACCCCACACATTCTTCAGAAATTTTTCTTTCTACAAGTCTGGTTGCTTTTTTGCCAGCAGCAATGTACATGCTTGACATGCTAAGAAAAAGTATTTAACAGGAGGGAAAATGTGTTCCACATAAATTATCCTCACTGCAGGATGAAGAGGAGCAAACTAACACTGCTGTAGTTTGGGAAACAGTTTGCAAAAGGAAAGAAGCGTAACTCATTCAGTTAAGGTGAAATAGCTGCCATTCCCTCTCTATAACATGCTTCAAAGTGCATTTATTGTAATTAACCCAGGTCAGTACTGCTGAGTGACTGTGTGGCTGTAGAGCACCCGGGGAACTGCATTTGCCCGTGTGAATGAATCCATGCTCAGGCAGAGCCCAGGGGATGGATTTCTAGCTGGGCTTCCACCTTGGCTTTTGTGAAATGGGCTGTCTGGCCAGCTAGGACAACTCTCCTTAGCTCCCTGGTGGTGATCCATCCCTGACACCAAAGACTGAATTCCCACGGAACTCCTGCTTCAGTGGGCATGGCAGAAGACACTGTGCCAGACAAATGCAGGGTATGGGGTTTATAGCAGTTTTCTATACTAATAGACTCACACATTCACAATTCCAGCCCAAAGAAGCAGGACTTTTAATTCTGGTTACTTCTCAGTCTAAGTCACCGGTTGGACACCTTTTTTTCCAATTTTAATTGCTTAATTTGGAGGGTGCTTTCCAAGAGATGTTGACAGCTTTTCTTCACAACACCTGAACATCATGTAGTGTCACAACCCCAGTCTCAAAGAGAGGAAGCAAAGATGATAGTTACCAACTCTGCTCTTCACTCACTTCACTCACTTCATTTAAGATAGTGTAAAAATATTTTTAAAGACAATCTTCAGACAAGAAAACTCCTCTAAGTTTTGCAAAACTAGATAATGGTTCCGTTCTGAATGCATTTCTCCCTCTTTCCTTCTCTCTGATGCTGATGTTGCTTGAAGTAGAACAGCTTTTTTGATTTGTGGTGGTTACTGGCCACTAAAACCTCTGTGAGAGGTGCTATTTCAGACACTTCTGTCCTTCATGCTTGATCTTCAGCCATATGAAAGCAAGTGAGTAATACTTTAATACTGTATGTCTGCTTTTGCTGGATTGTTGCTAAAACTTCTCTTAAATGGCCTAGTCTCTTGCATGGGAATAGGCTGCCCAGTGAAATGGTGGAGCCACCATCTCTGGAGGTATTTAAATATCTGCAGGTATTTAAAATATGTGTAGATGTGGCCCTTAGGGCCATGGTTTAGCAGTGGCCTAGTCAGGGCTGCGTTAATGATTGGACTTGATGATCTTAAATGTCTTTTCCAATCTAAATGATTCTATGATTTGATGGTTGTTCTTCAGAGGTTCATTTTGAGATCGCAGATTCTTCTCATCAGGCTGCAAACAACAGTCTCTGAGCAGACATGAGCAAAAAGCCTTTCCTGGATTTCTTGGTTTTAATCTCATGATTTTATTTAAGCACATGGCACCCAACCCCTGCCCTCTAAATGGCTGCTGTGGCACAGGCTGAGATGAAAAATCAGGCTGTAGGCAGCACCAAAGAAAGTCAGGCAATGAACACAAGCCCTCCAGGACTCAGCTCTGACCTCCAGACCCCTCTACTTATATCCCTACAAACCCTTTTACTTAGTCCTTTGCAGAGTTATCCACCTGGTCCAAGAGTTAAGCTAAAGGGGTCATTTGTTGAGCCACCTTCAGCTCGTTACCCCACAGCTGCCTCTGGTGGGATGCTCAGTGTCAGGGAGGTTTGGTGGACAGAGTTTCTGTAACACCTACTCAAACTGCAGCCATGTGCTTCTTCCCTTCGCTCCTGCAGCTTCAGTAAACCCAGCTTGATATAATCTCTCATAATTGTGCAGTGTGTTTTTATTTAAATTTGCCTCCAGTCTCCTACCAATTAGTGCATCCAGGCATAAGTGATGGCGGTACCTCAGATCTTGCCGGACTGCCTCACAGTTTCATCATCTTCAGCTCCTAAAATGCTCCAGGTTGCTGCCAGAAGCTGAGTGAGTGTATTCCTCCTTCAAATTCCAGACTGTCCCATGAAAAGCCCTTTGAGATCACGAAGACTGCCCTGGAAGAGCTCCATGTGCAGGGAAGCCCTGCAAACACCCTCAAAGCCACCCATCTTATCAGCCACACTTCCTCTGTGACTCTCAGAAGTGGCTCCCACAGGAAGTGATGTGCTGATTTTGGCTTGCAGGAGAAAGCTAACGGTGAACAACTGTGACTGAGTTGTTTGAATCCAGTTCAAGTTCCCTCTCTGTCATGCTTAATAACTTCTACAAAATGCTTAATATCTCTGTAAGATTAAATACGCAGTTACACCTGGATCTCTCTGGTTTCCTTAGTACCAGAGAGGTAACCACAGAATCCCAGAATAGTTTGGGTTGGAAGAGGTCTTAAAGATAGATGATCTAGTTCCAAACCTCTCTGCCAAGGGCAGGGATGCCATTCACTAGGTCGGGTTGCCCAGGGCCCCATCCAACTTGACCTTGAACACTTCCACAGATGGGGCATCCACAACAGGGAAATTCTGAAATTTCAGCCATGAGCTGGGTTGACCAAGTGATAACTGCTCCCATACTGCAGATACAAGTAGTGACCCTTGTGTTCATCTTTGGCTCAGAGTTTGCTGAAACAATTTTCAAAATCTACTTTCCTGACTCAAGTTCGAAGATTTATCGAGTTCCTTAGAAAAGTCTGCACTGCAGAAGATCAGGCCAGCAACAACAAGCAATGAGAGGCCAAGAGCACAATCCTCAGCTCCTTACTTTGTGCCTACAATGACTTTCACCATTTTCCTAATGCCTGCATCCCACCTGCCCTGATGTTGGAAAGGAAATTGAGGGAGTAGTAAGTTTTTCTCCAAATTCCCCCACCTTTTCCACTGTGGGGGGACATAATACACATAACATAAAATCACCCTAGGACACTCACTAACAGCGCTGTTGAGGTAAATGAGTCAATGCTCTCCTCTCTAACAAACATCTCTGTAAAAGCAGCTGGTACTTACAACCACAATGAGCACAGACACCAGCTAGAGATGAATCATTTACGTTCTCTTTAACTTGTCTGGAACTACAGATTATGTCTACGGAGGAAAAGTTCATCTTGGAAAAGTTCATAGGTCAGATTGTATTCGTTAGCATGATTAGATCAACACCACCACAATATTCAATATTACTTTGCCTTTGGCAGCAGCAAGGACAGCTGGGCAGAGCAGTGTTTAACATGGTGCTAGTAAAGGCATGTCAGATAATATCCTTTCCAACACCAGGCAGTCTCCCACAACAGACAAGCCATAGCAAAGGAACCAGTTTTTGTGGCCACTGAATAAATGAAAATCTTTCTGAGGTAATAAATATGTGGGCTGGGTCAACACCCACCTCAGTAGGAGCCTCGCACAGCAGGGGCAGTTCTGTGTAATGGCAATGGGATCAACAGGAGTTCTACACACTCCCAGGAAAATTCCACAAAATTGGGCATTGCTGGGAGCTCCAGACTGTCTTGGGAATTTCTGGAGGTTGTTTTCCAGATGAATTAGCAATGCACCCTCCCTGCAAAGGGCTTATTTGACACCAGAGCAGGCAGTGCCGGTGCATGTGCTGCAGCAATGCTCACAAGCACAACTCTCCTTCCTGTGCACTTCCCCAGACCTGGGGGCAACTGTGTGCACCCCAGTTCCCATCACACTGCTTTCCCAAAGCTGATGCTGTCAAGGTTTCAGTTGCAAATGCTGGTATTATTCACTTGAAAAGCACACACTTCCTCTCCAGTGGTTACAGGAACTCTACCTGTGCAACCAGGTAATGGATGAGGTGCAAATGCTCCAGTTGAATATACCACACACTCAGGAATACTTCTTGGTCAGAAGGAGCTAACAAACCTCGTCTGTAAGATGTTTCCTTAAACTTCTCCTTATGCCCTACACACCCAGTGAAAAGCACCTGTTAGGTCCAAATTACACACGCCCACCCTGTAACCCATCTGGGAGATGTAAAAGCTACAACAGTGCTTTATTGCAGCACAGAAATTATTCTCCAGCCATGGCAGGGGTCAGCAGAGGTCAGTCAGCACAGCAGCATCAGAGCAGCACTGGAGAACACACCTGTGAGCATCACATCCCTTTGGGCTTCACTTGGTGAGCCACAGACTATGGCCAGGCCAACTCAGTCAATACACAGGCCACCATGAAAGGTCTCTGAAGGTTCCTGTCATCATTTGAACTACACCTATACAAGCTCACTTATTGTACATCAGGATTAAAGGCACTACTGACACTCAATTCATCTGCAATCCAGTCCACCTGCTGGCAGAGGGAATTGTCCTGCACTAACTCTGCCCCACCAGAGGATTCCCCAGCCTGTGGAAGCTCTTTCCCTTAGCAGCTTAGCCAGTTTTTCTGGTTTGCTTTGCATTGACATAGTGGAACAGAGCAGCTGGGGTGGCTCCTATGGCTGACTCTTACCCAGCTGCCTAGGAAAACTCTACAATGGGAGCAACCATGGAAGTAAAAAGATCAGGTTCAGAAAGATTTCTCCTGGTTTGAGAAAAGCCAGAGAGATGGTGTTGCAAAGAATTTGGGCCAATAGCCTGAAAAGTCCATGTGGCAGAAGTTGCCTTTTCCTCACAGCCAGGAGAAATGTCTAACCAGCACTTCAACTTTTGCTTTATCTGCCAGCCCAGGTGCTTTCATGGACCCCCTAAGCCGAAGATCTGTGCACTGCAAAGATATGCCTGAATCAGTGCTTTCCCTTGCTTTAGTTTCAAAGCTGGTAATTGAAACAGAGGCAAGACTCAATAAAGGACCAAAGACTCCAAAAGGGCCTGCAGCAGAGTGGAGGTGGCAGCTGAGCTGAGCACAACTTCAGGACTCCCACCTGAAACCCATCTGTCCTCCACAGTGGAGTGCCCGAGCACACTGCCTAAACACCTACACATAGCATCCAGTCTGTGGACCCAAAGGAAAGAGTTCTCTCCACTCTTTTTGCTTGTAAAAATAAGCAAACCCTGCATTCCTTGCTATTAAAAGACACAAGCTGGTGAGTTACCTGCATGGATACAGCCCCTGCAGGCAATCATCTCCCTCTGCTCTCTAAGATTAACTCCTGTTTACACCTGCAAGTCTTTTTCCCCCTGACAGGTATCAAACGTTACCAAGAGGTCTTCAGAGTTCTCAAGAGACCAGAGTTCCCAGGCTGCAATGCCAGAAGACAAAGCCTATTTAACTCATGATCTTTGAAACCCTGGGGCTTCACACAACCCCTTATCCCATCTCCTAGCCACACACAGACTATTCCATGAGCCTATTCAGTGCATTTGACCAGCAGAAGACTAATCTACCTCTTTAAAGAGCCTGCTAGGATAGGAGTGAACAGCCCAGAGAGAGGACTGGCAAGCCCCAGAGCTCAGGAGGGGCCAGGAGACCACCTAGCCTGGGGCAGAGGTGAGAGGAAGGAGCGGGTTAAGATGGGGGTTTGTCCTAAGTAAGCTCTTGGATTGTCCTTGGATGGGGTCTTGGGTTCTCCTGTGAGGGGATCCTGGGCTGTGCTGGGAGGGGCTCTCCCCTCCCTTCAGCTGTTCTCCATACACATGGATAGGCCAGGTTTACCAGCCTGTGCCACTATTGCCATGCCAGGAGCAGGGATTTTCCCTCTCTAGCTGGGAACAGAATGGGAGGCAAGAAGCCACACGCTTCAGGAGGAGCTTGCAGCCTGAATCTGATATGCAGTGTCCCCAAGAGGCATCAGAAAGTGTCCCCCAGCATCAGAAACAGCACGCCCATCAGAGAAAAATCTTTCCAGTCATAAGTTTTGAAATTATTTCTATCTGCATTGCAATGAATTTGCCACTGGCAGGGGTTGAAACTCAGGAGTTAATGTACTGCAGGTTTATGGTGAACGAACACTTCTGGAGCCATAATTCACGTTAATTGACAGGAGCTGTCTACACAGCTGTGAAATATGCACGTTGTAGCTGCAAAACAGGAATCCCTGTGAGCATCAGAAAACAAACAGAGACTTTTGCTTCCAAGCACCGTGATTGCTGCTCTTTCTCACATCAAATAAAAACTTGTAGTTACCTCCAGATCTGACACGACGTGTGAGTAGTCAAAGATGCATCTGCAACAAACCAACCAAGCACAGGAACCGCGAGAGGAATGTACGAGAGGAGCAGCAGACCATTCCCATCCACGCCTCACTTTGATCATAAAACACACAGAACAACCAGTGAGCTCAGGGCAATGAAAATCATCAGGCAATTATCATTTGTGTCACCCATTTTCATCACTTCATTTTAAAACAGGGGCCTATGGGGGCAAACTGGCTTAGCTCCATTGACTTGAGCACAATCGTCCCCCTATGATTAATCTGTTTGGAAAATGCGTTTGTTCTGCGAATAGATCTGCTTGTAATGGCTAAAGTGGACTTACAGCCTTACATATGTATTTAGGAGAAGAGGTTCAGTTTCTTAGTGAGGGAATTAGTGAGGGGATGTACCCAAGGATCCTGACTGGGATTGCTGAGCCATAGATAAATTTGTTAGAGATAGAGGTTTGTGAAGCGAGATTTCAAATGTTGTGTACAGAGAGAGCAAGGGAAACACTCTGAAAATCTCCAGTTCCTCAAAACGTGTCACCACATCAAAGTACAGCCATCCTGTGAAAACATTTGGGTTTGACAAGGTATTTGAGGAAGATTTTCTGGAAGCTGGAGGAATCTATATCTGAGAGAAATGTAATGGTATGGTGTAGATTGTAGATTTCTTTTAATGAAATTCTTGACCCAAATCCAGCAATGTTTGAAAATTCCATTTTAGGACACCACTCTACAACAGTTCTATCCTGCTCCTATGCAAAATGAAAACTATCTTTGAAGCTATGAAAGCTGAAACAAACAGAGCTATCTGCTTACATCAGTAGCCGTAGGGGACAATGTTAGAAAACCAATGAACCCTGCTAATGTCAGTCAATTCTCACTGCAGTTGTAATTAGAGAGGATTTTTCCCTCATTCTTTTCCTTATTAATACTATTGAACACTAGTCGCTTCAAGGAAATATACTGGGAAGCAAAGTCCTCTTTCTAGATTATACAGAGTGAATGGGTTTTTTCCACCACTGAACACATGGATACAAAGCAAGTCCTTAAGGAACAAATGTTCACCAGGTTTCCTGTCTTTTGGCAATGATAAGAGACACCTGGCCCCACCAGCCATCTATCTATCACCTTCCCTGAGACCTGTGAAACTCCCATCCCTGGAAGTGTTCAAGGTCAGATTGGATGGGGCTCTGAGCAACCTGGTCTAGTGTAAGTAGCCCTGCTTGTGCAGGTGGGTTAGAACAAGACAAGCTTTAAGGTCCCTTCCAACCCAAGCCATTCTAAGAGTCTATAGCTCTATGACTTCCCGTTGGTTGTGTTCCCCTCCCAGCACAGGCTTCCATCTCCAGCAGAGCTCCCACCAAACAAGGTGCTATGGAGTTCCAGGCTGGCAAATCAAGGCCTGGGCAGATGTGAGTTGGGGCATGGCATGGATGGGGAGAAGGTAAGAGGTGGTGTTGCTCAGTCTGGCAGACTGCACAAGGTTCTACCAGATTTTGCTGTGAAATAAAGCTTGCCATAGCCCTGCCTAAATGTTTGGACCCAGAATACAGCATTATATCTTACATTCCTTGTGCATCGTGAGGAGCAGTGGAAGATCTTGTTATTCATTCCCTAAACTAATGGCAGGACTCTGTCAATCTCCTCCACATTCAGCTGTTCCTTATACCCAAGAGGGGACCTGCTACACTCAACATGATCACGTGAGGGCTGAGGTGCTGTCAGTGAGCTCACTTCAGGGGGATTCAGCCCAGACAGGACATCATTACTGAGCCTTCACTGGTCCCTTCTGTAAGCAGAGCCATTCTGCTGGTTGGTCCTGTGTGAGTAGTGAAGAAAACAGTGATTCCTTACCCAAAAGGCCTGAAACTCATGAGCCCAGCCCTGCAGTCATCACTCCCACAGCTCTTCCTTTACTTACACAAGCAGTTCCACACGTGGATGAGGTTGGAGGATTTTTTGGAGGAGACCTCAGGTAATCCTGACCTGACCTGACTCACAAAGCAGGAGGAATGAGCTCAATCCAACTGGCTTGGGAGGCAGTGCACCTTGCCAGAGATACCTGAAGCCAGTTTCTTTGAAAATAAAGAAAAAATCATCTTTCTGATTAAGTTTAGATACTCCAAGATGGGCAAGGAGAAATGAGTCAAAGCTGAAGACATCATCAGAAAGGAGTAAAAGAGGAAGATAGGTGTCAGGACAAATTGTTCTCATTTGGAAGCTCTGCTGAAAACAGTGTCAAATTGCAGGAGGTTGGATGGCCTGGTTTGTAAAGCTTTCCTCTCCCACCCCAGTCCGGATGTTAAGTGAAAGCAAACAGGGCTTTTCACTCTTTCTGAATCTGATCCTGCACTATTCAAATCAGCCAGGCTTTGTTGTAAGCCCCATACCCAGGTGGGGAGGGAACACAGCCCACTGTGCAATGCCTAGTCTGATGGCAGCAAAAAGAGCATTTCTGAAACGTGTCAGCTAAAATATTTGAACAAGCAGGTTTTCAAATCCCAGTGTGGACAGAAGGAGCTGCTTTTTAGCAGGTGTTAACAGGAGAAGATAAAGCTGCTCAGTTGAAAATATGTCATCTTTCATTTGGAAATGTGTCAGTACAAGTGTGTTAGCACCTTTGTGCCAAGTCTGGACAAGCCCTGGAGGAGGAGAATGGCTGAACTAACAAGGAGAGGGAGGTGGAACATGCTCTGGAGGCAGCCTAGTGCTGCAGTACTTTGGGTAGGAGAGAGAAAACAGCTATCCTCTAATGGGAGCATTTTTTAAACCAAGGGATTTAGGAAAGGAGTTCAAAACTGCCAACATTTTTACATCTTCTCCAAGCAAAGTCTGAGGATCCTGTTTGAGGCAGGCCACATGGAGTTCTTTCTGCATTAGGATTCCTGAGGCTGATGCTGCTGTGGGTCCCACTGGGTTCAGCAGCAGTGGAACCACTACAGGAGCCAGACCCAGAGACAGAGAGGAAAGGGGTCACCCTCCAAGGGTTCAAACTAGTCTCTGCCAGAACCTGCACCTACAGCTGCTTTGGCATCCCAGCTGGTATTTTGGGTCCTGCATACTCACAGCAAAGCCTAGGCAGCCTAGGCGTCTTCATGTCCCCCCATCAATATCCATAGCAGAGCTTCAAGCACAGGGTTTGCCTGGCTGGATTTTCTCTGTGCATAGTGGCTGCATAGCCCCACTCACTTGGAACTTACCCAAGCAGCTGCTGATACAGCCCCAAAGAGACACAATAAAAAGGCAGGGGAAATGTACAAATTCTACTTAATATGGAACAAGGGACCAATTAATCTGATCCCTGATGAACTCAAATATATTAATTTTCATGACAGTGTTCCAAGACAACAGCTCTCCTACCTCGGATCCACACTCCCTCTGTGCAGACATACCCGAATACCCAAGCCAGCTCCCAACCTGCTGCTTGAAAAACAGATTTTGTATATTTTGAGCTCTCTCTCTCTCTTTGGCACAAACAGATGGGTATAAACCCAAGGCACAGAGACATCTAAAAGCAGCAAAGATGATGTGAATTGGGATGCTCTGATTTCTGTTCTGTTTCCCATGGTTTCACTCCCATCACAACAAATGCAGTGCAACACATCAAGCAGGGGATTATTAAATATATTCTTGAGGTCTGAATGAAGTTAGAAGTAATAAATGGCAAAAGTCAATGCCCCAGTATCTAGGACAGATTTCTAGAGCTATACCTGAACCCACAGATGCAGGAAGAAATATTTAACTCAAGTATCGAGCAGAACTATGAGAGTATTAGTCCTGACAATCCTCTGATTATTAGCATGGCACTAATTATTGTCATGGCAGCTTTCAGTTCAGCTTGTCCCTCCAATTCTGTACATTATCTCACAGTTTCCCAAGCAAAAGCATTGCAAAAACCTTCCCTGCTTTGCTGCACAGCATTGCCAGGTTTCCTAACCCTCCTCTCCATCCCCAATGCCACAAGTATCCGGATCCTGCTGTGCCAACCCCACACTGGGACAGCTGTAATTGTGTTGCCACAATATTGGATTAACAACAGGGTGACTCTGAAGGTACAACTTGTTTCCAATTTCCTATTTGATGAAAAAATAGTTGCTGAAGTCAATTACATTTTCATCATATTTAAGAGGGTGATCAAAGTTTTGTTACTGTGCATGCCCAGAACTATCTCCTCCTTGGATAAAACAGGAAAAAACAATTTCCTGCACAAAGTCACTTGGGATACACAAGTTTCCTGAGCAGGGAATTCTAACAGCATGAAATGTCAGAGCCAGTTGAATGTGGTGTGCTAACACGATGCACAGCAGCCACTGGCACCTTCACCAAAAACACATCCCAAGGGAAACTCTCAACACCATGGCACCCACGGCACCCGGCCAAGAACTATCAAACTGGGATTTGTCTGCGTCCTCAGGGTGAGGGAACTCAGAAACATTGCTTCCATGAGCCTGCCTCAACCACTATCCTGAAGAAAAGCCTAAAGGAGAAACCTCCTTTTCTCCTAAAGGAGAAACTTCAGCACAGGAGTCAAGATCTCTTTGCAGCCAAGAAGTTCCAAGTGACCATCACAAATGAGAACAGGAAAGGATGCAGGAAATGCCTGCAGCCTCCTGACTGCAGCACTCATCCCCAAAGGGAAATCAAAATAGTTTTTAAAATCAGTCCTTTAGGAAATACAAAACAGCTTCAATTCTTTACTACAATAGTTTCAATGGAATGACTCAGACACTTCAACTGCCTTAGACACCAAAATCCCTGAAATATTTTGTAAAGGTAATGCATGGAACAGTTTTCAAATAACAGGCAGTGAGTGTACGGGGTGCTTAACCCTTTCCAGCAGTTCTGATTTCCATTTCCAGACAAAATATATATTAAATAAATTGCCATCTTAATAGAAGAGAATGGAGGGGTTATTTTTTTTTTATCCCTACTTTCTGTGCATGCTCAGCCTTTTACCTGGAGGGATTATCTCTCTGTTTCCATGTTAACACTAACAACTGCATACTGCTCTGGAAGATACAATTCAGTGAAACACAAAGTATTGAGCTTAATACAAAAGTAAACGGATGAAGTTCTGTGACCTCTGTATTTTATAGGGAAGGAGACTGGATGATCTATTGGGCCTGCTGGTCCTACTGGCTGTAACTCCATCAATGAATGACTTTTTAGAAGGGATTTTTAATTTTGGATCCTCTGCAATTCTTTTTGCATCTTTCCTAGGAGATAGATTTAGGGAGACCAAGCTGAATTAAAGATCCATATAACAACATATAAATAAATATGCAATGTTTTTGCTGACAAATTGAGGGTATCATGGATCAGCAGTTTTATTATAGTCTCAGAGAGAAAAGATCAAAAGACAGATCAATGCATCAGCTTTTAGTTGGTTTTTGATGGCATACTAAGGGATTAAGAACTCAAAGGATTTCCCTTCAATCTCAGAGAGTTTCCAGAACATGTAACAGTTTTAGGTCAAATTATAATAATTGAGATAGCGTGTTGACTGGAGAGGAACTTTGCCAAAAACAATTTTGCACATCACTGAATACTGATGTTCGAATTCAGAAGGGAAACTTGCTTTAGCTCTCCCACAAGTTTATACAGGTTCAACCATTAAAAGGGAGGTTGGTCTTTGCAAAAAACAAGAGCTGAAAGTTGCAATGCTTCCCAAGTCAGATGGGGAGTAGTCCCAAGAGAATGATGTATAATATAGCAGAAAGAATGTTTAAAAATACATGAGATCATGCTGCTGTATAGATATACATGGCCTCTTAAAAGTCTGATAATTAATTAGCAGCAGGATAGTCAATCAGTGTTTCTATGTTCTTTACAAGATCTTCAGGAGACTGGGAAATGTAAATGCCAGGGCTTATTTTTAGTAGGCAACTCATCTTTGATAATGAATAGCTGCACATCTGGCAGGAAAAAAAAANGAATGTAAATGCCAGGGTTTATTTTTAGTAGGCAACTCATCTTTGATAATGAATAGCTGCACATCTGGCAGGAAAAAAAAATTACTATCTCAGCCCAAGGTTGAAATTCTACATTCTTATTAAAGACCTGATATATCTCAGCCAGGTGGAATGGCCTGGCTGCAGGAGTCACTGGGTGATAACACACAACCTGCAATAGATAGAGAAATAAGCTGTATTAAGAGGAGAAACAGTTTTGAGGTCACATGCAGCCGTTTTTTTAAAATGAAAATATTCTTTCCCTGTTGCTACATACCCTAATGAGCAAGCAGAGGGGAGCTCAGATATCTGCACTGGCCAGACCTAACTTGATTCAATTTTATTTCAACCCACATTCTTCAAACTTTCAGTTTTCAATACTTCCTATCACCCCTGCAGGCTGCTTCACCCCTTTAGAAGAGACAAGGCAGCTGGAAAAAGTCATTCCATTAAAATAAAAAAACACAATAAAACCCACAAGAAACCAAAAAACAGGCATCCAGGCTCCAGCTTGAAGAATTAGACAGTCCAACAATCGCTGGGTCAATCCACATTAAGCCGAACAAAGAGCAGACGGCAACAAGAAGATGAGTTAAATGGCTCGGTGGCTGCTGCCTGTCCCTAATTCTCTGTTGACTTTCGCCAGGGCCTTGTCAGAGGGGGGCTGCAGCATTTGACCCCCCGTTTCCAGGCGCGGGCAGGGAGCTGGGGACACATGCGGCAGCCTTAAATAGGCGGCTCCATCCCCGCGTGCCCCGGCCCTGCCATGGGTGACTGCTCCCCCGAGTCAGCCTATCAGGAATTTATTGCCTCTTCTCCATCGCCCGGCAAAGGAGCTGTCTCACAGATGTTGGCATTGTAACTCATTCAGTGTCACCGTGGGGTTCTCCGCCATTGTGTCCCCGCACAAAGGGGCGGCTTTCAGGGCAGGGCACGGCGGGGCTGCCGAGGTAGCCCGGGGCCGGGGCCGTGCCGATGGCTCTTTGTTGGAGCTCCCCAGCCCAGGGTATCGCCTGCCCTTGCACTCCCCTGCGCTGGAGGCAAGGCCCGGAGAGGAGCTGGCAGGAAGGAAGGATTTTCTGCCTTTTGTGCGCTCTTTCTGTGCTATTTTTGTTCTCCAGGACAGCTTTTGTTGCCCAAGGTAATGATCCTTGGCCCTTATGCATATCTCTGCTTTTGTCCGGGGGCCTTTGTAGGCGATGTGCTGGGGGTGAAACCCGCCAGACACAGCGCTAGGGCCAGCCCCTGCTATGTATACAGCTATAAATAACTGGCTGTGAGCTATCTGCTATGAAATCATCCTTGTCAGGGCATTGGCAGCAGGTTGTGCGAAAGGTTTCACCGAGACACGGCAGATGTATCTCGGCTCCGGAAAGCATCCCCAAAACACACCCCATTGACCCCAGAGGTGACCCCAAAGGTGATGAGCAGCATCCCACAGGCTGGCCAGGACAACGCTGTCCCACAGCCACGTGCTGGTGTCTCGTGGGCTCCTTCGAGTGCAGGCACACTCCTATCTGTAGGGAATCAAAAGAGGTTCCAGGAATGATATAAACCAAAGCAAAATGCTCCCCACAAATTTCTGCTGAACCTTCTGGGATGGTGTTCTCACCCCGTCTGAGTGCTCCTCCCCTGGTGCCTTCAAAGGGACGAGATGGCAGGAAACACACACACACTGGTGTTTAGGCACACTCATATGTAACTATATAAAATAAATATAAAAAAATAAAACCAGCTTCAGTCCTTACAAGAAGAGGAGCTCCAAGGCCTCATCTTGCCCCCCTCCAGTGCCAGCACCAGTGGCATCCTCACCACACTTGAGCCAGAAAGGCAAAACGCAGGGGACAGCCCACTCCTCACTGGAGCCTCCCCAGATGCTCAGGGCCAGCATTGCTCTGGCTCCCTACACAGAGCTCTCAGAGCTCCCCCCAGGCTCCAGACCTGTGAACAGTTATACAAGTTCTCACATGCATACTGTTAAGCATATTTGTTTTTATTTTTTTCAGGTTCAAGGCCTCAGAGTGTAAACTCCGGAGGGTAGGGAGGCTCTGCTGTTCAGACATCTAAGCCACCACACCCACCGGTGAGGAGGAGGGATTTTTAAAAAATTTTTAATATATATATTTTATTTCTTTTCTTTTTTTTTAATCTCCCATCCATCAGCTCAACAGCAAAAATGGTGCCAAATAAAGTCTTTCCACTTATGCAATTTTTGTGGTCTAAAATTCACCACATGTTTAACCACGACTCCTTGGCCAGTCCTTGCAGCACCCAGGTTCCCAGGTGGTCCCTCATCCCAACACCAGCCAAGCCTGCAACTGTTTAGTTTCTAAGCTCAGGGCAGTCAGGCCAGGGTGGATACAGGCCAAATATAATATAGACACACACAGGCCTATATTATATAAAGTACATACACACACATGTATATTTTATGTATATACATATACATATGTATATAAAAATATATAAACTCACACACAATGTGTGTGTTTAAAATAGAAACCCCCAACCAGAAAATCAAATATTTTACTACAAAGTGAATGGATTTTTTTAATGCTTAGAAAAACGTGTTAAAATATAACTAGAACATTAATGAATCCCTGTCCAAATGCCGACGAAATACAGGGCTTTTTACTGACTGCACAAAAAAAGTTTTACTGTTTATTGATATCACTTCTAACAGGAAAATATAATTTGGAGTGCAATATTATACTTGCTACAGAATGGGCCTAAGTCTTCATGGCCCACCAAGCTGCCCTCAGCAGCAAACTTATGGCACAGAGGGTCTGGAAAACTCATGGCCTCGCTGAATGCAAGCTTGAAAATCAAAACTGAACTGGAGTACACAAAGTTCACCCTCCTGGCAGGATCCTTTTGTCCTCATGAAACTGCAGACCCAGGCAGTTTCCTCTGAGTGTGATGTGGGAAAAGCTTTCCCTCTAGACCGGCCCCTTTTTTTCAAACTTCCCTTTAAACGGGTGCCATCCACTATGGATGACTGCCTGGTGTGCCCACAGGCAAGGTGACCTCCTTGAGTAAACGACTTCCCTGGAGGTCCCAACCTGCTGTCCACGATGCTTTTGTTGGAAGGGAGGACCTCTGTGCTTAACAGACCCTGTCTGATGGACAGAGCCTGGTGTAGGTTGGTAACCCAGCCAGGATTGGGTTCTTGATGCAGGTAGGCTCTGACAGCTCAGACCTTCAAACGAAAGCCACAGATTGTGTGGGCAGGTTTCCTGAATCACTGCACCCTGTTATTAGGGCTTTCAGCTGGGAAGGGGAGAGACCTGGACTGTTTCACTGGCAATTTAATTATTTTATACAAATGGGAACATCTTTAAAAGTTTCAGAGTCTGGGAGAGGCTTTGAGAGCTTTGTTTGGACATTTCTTTGTGAAAAGCAAGTTCAAGTCCCATCAAGCAGAGGAAAATCACTCATGGGAGTCTCCCATATCCCACGTGGATGCTGTATAGGCCTGGGCATGGAGAGTGGTGAGGAAAGCACAGCACTCCTGCTTTCTCCGGCTCCTCAATGGACAGAAATGATTAACTCTTCTTGTGCATCAGACCAAATCCAAGCTTTGGGCCTCCAGTCATAACAGACACCTCTAGCCGATGCAGAAGTAGCTTCCAAAGGCAATGGCAGACACTTCTCTGAGGTGATGAGTGTGATAAGGGTCCCATTAAGCTTCTCCTGTGGTCAATGGCCAGAGATGGGCTTATTACTGAAGGAAGAGGGATCCCTACCCACCAGAATACACGGAACAGAGTGCAAGGAACATTCTCTGGTGCTGAAACAAAGATCCATCAAATGGTTTTTGTTGGAAGTGAGCAATTAGGGCACCAAATCTCAGTGTTTCCTCTGCCCTTCACCTCATGAAATTCATTAATACCACCCTGTCGGATTCTCAGTGCAGTGTGTGGATGTTTGGTTTTCCTGCATAAAGATTATTCACACACTGACCCATAACTGGTTGGAGGAGAGCACTAATATATGTAAAGGACAGAGCCAAGCCCTTGGAACCTAATGGGAAAGAAAACAAACTAATGCTGATATAGCACTTCAATAAGGAGTAATAAAGAAAAAGAACAATGTTAACATGGCTTGAACAATACATGAATTAAGCAATGCTGACACTGAAATGCCTGAAAAGTGGTAGGAGGAATCCCCTTTCCTCAGAGTTCAGAAGATGGTGCCCTGGACTATCTGGGAGGGGCAGCTTGCCAGGACAGGACAGCAGAACCTTTCCAAGTCTGATGAATAATTAGTTTTCACCAGTTTAACAAAGAAAGCTTTCAACATGTATGTACAAGGATGGCACAACCTGAGGAGATAAAAGGAGAAGGCCAATGTGAACAGTCAAAACAGGCCAGTCTGAGTCAGTTTGTTACAGTGGATGTACTTGAGATCAACCAAAGGTGATTTGGAGATTCCTTGTGTAATCTTATGCAGCAAACCTAGCTAATGGCTGTGCTCTGTTTCTGTGCGAGTAGTAATTCATAATCACAGCTGCATCGGGAGGAAAAAATACATCAAAAATCATTTTGCTTTGTACAACTTAGCCCAGAACAACGACGTAAATACTGAGGTTCCTCAGGGGAGAACTTCAGTTGGGTTCCCCTACACCCCCAAGAGATCCAGGTTCAGTAACTCAGGTTTTTCACCAGCAGTTCTTGCCAGGGACTAACCTGTGACCAAGGGTGCAAGAACAGCAAGGGAGTTCCAGCCATCAGTGACTGGGTGACAGTCCCTCCAGCAACAACCAGAGCAAACACCCTCTGAGTTGCTGGAAAGAATCTCATTCACTTCAGTGGTCTTTGGATCCTGTCCCAAAGGGAAAAGCAATTTCCATCACAGAAATATGCCTGCCACCGAGCTCATTTATTGCTCCTTTGTTAAATGTGCTGTAAAGACTCACATAATAAAATTCCAGAAATCATCCAGTATCAACAGGTTTCAGCTGGAGCGATTAACCAAAGTGCAGGAACTTGGAGAGCAAGTGTATTAACGTCTCCTGGCCACTAAATCTTTCTTGCCAAGCAATAAAAGAGCCAAAAAAAGATAAATAATTAAGAAGTTACAACAATGACTCCAAATCCCAAAAGGGGTTCACTAATTGTTTACAGAAGACAGACAGCAGTGAATGGGTGATTAGAAATATGTCAGCTGCAGGACTTTGATAGCAGGAAATCTGTCTTGGCAGGGGGAGGAATAGACTACAGAGAGGAACAGTTACAGCAGTCAAACAGGCAGAGGGCAAAGTACTGCCTGAGCAGTCTCGTGGATTTTGCAGTCCTGCAAACATCTACTATATGGGTCTAAATGTAAGATGGCATTAGACATATGCCTGAAATTTTGCATAATGAGAAACAAATTAAAAAGAATTGGACACATCGTGAAGCCGTGGTGTTGCCTTTCAAGCCAGCTGGGACCATCCATCCTGCTGACGAAGCAGAGACTCTCCTTGGGAGCAGCCCTGCACACAGCTGCTGCTGCTGCAGCAAATGCTGGGCAGCAGGGACCCAGGGCAGCTTGAGCCAGTGCAGCCCTGGGAAATGAAGGCAAACTTGGGCAGATTCTGGACCTTGTTGGTGTCCTTTGTATTAAAGGGCAGGAGACAAGCACAATATCTGGGGTGTTTGATCGGTGTCACCAGTGACTACACAGTAAAGTCAATTTTTACAATCATCTTCACACATTTGAGCCAGTGCAATATATCCAGGGCCGTGGTGCTGCACAGTCCCTTCCCTTGTCTGGCTCCAGCCCACTGGTCTGTTACCACCTATATAGAGATTTGTGCCACACCATGCAAACTAAGCACAGGACAAGCTTACAGAAGTGGGTGGAGGATGTAGGGACACTTTACCCAAAAAGTCAAGACCAACCAGCAGCAGTCACACGTGTTCTTCTGCCTGTTGTATCTCCCCACTCCAGCTGTGCCAGGCACCATGTACAGAAGCTGAAGGCATCCATCAGAAGCACAGCCAAGCAAACACACACACAAACATCCCCATGCCAAGAGGCTGATAATGTGTTTTCTCTCTTCCATGGCTTCAAGATCCAACTGGCACTGTTTCTATGAGATACTGTATTTTTCTAGTTTTCAACACTGCAAACCCTGCCTGAAGCCTGTTAAAATATTTCCATACATCCCAGGACTCAAGTGCTGGTCACAGCAGCAAAGTGTGGGCTTTCAGGAGAGAAAGGAGATAGGGATGAGTTGTATTAAATTCTAACAGGGTACTTTAATGAGTCCTCTGGGCACGGGTCCATGAAGCTTGTTGCACCTCAGCCTGACCGACCCAGCTGGTGTGCCCCATCATGTCCCCCCACACCAAGCAGTCCCAGGCTCTCCAGTTAAACTGGCCAGACAAGGCATTTTCTCTGTTGTAGCCCCTTCAGCCACACAGACCTCATGGCTGATACTGTGAATTTCTGCCAGGGACTTCAAAGAGGGCAGGATTCAACTCATTGTTTGAAGCCCAGCCCCGTTCCCTGTCCTTAGGCAAGCGGAGGAGCCATGAGAACAGCTCAGAAACCTCAGCTGCTTCAAAGCACCTCTGCCTACCTTGGGAATTAAGAAGCGGCCTAAAAACACACCTCCCCCCTGCACCTGAAAAGCAGCAGAGACCCATTCATGCTGCCTGAGATGAGGTGAGTGCCTGTGCCCTGTTTGCCAACTGCGCAGTCCTCAGATGTCTGAGTCCCTGCTATTCCACATCCCATCCCAGCTCTTCCCACTGTGTACTGCCACAAAAGCTGTGCCAGTCCAAAGGCTTTACCTGAATAAAGGCATAATCCTGTCTAGGATGCATGGCTTGATAGTCCAGCTTCCCTGACAGCAGTGGTGGAAAAACAGCACAGAAATATTTTAGTAACATTATGGCAATCTCCTCTCAATTAATAGTTTATTGCAGTAATTTGGCCTGCTTTGCTGCTTGTAGGTCGTCAGTATGAAGTCACTCTCCCCCAAAGGGGCTTGTAACTCAGATGTTTTCCCACCATGTAGTGTTCCTTCCCACATCCTGTCGCACCCGAGCGTGAGGTCAAGCTGCGTCCTCATTTCCCTGGGAGCATTTTACAAGTGAAGTTCTATGATGCCTAAAAATCCAAATAAAACAGGACGAGAGGCTGTCCCCCAGGCCTGGGCACACAGGAGAAGCTGGACGAGTGAATGTTCTCCTCATCCCAAGAGAGCTCTGTGCTCATGTGTTCCCCAGATGGTGCCAGAACACCATCCTGGAGAGAGTGAATTAATGCAGATCAAATCTGTGCCGAGGCATTTGCTCACACTGAAGCTGTGGGAATGGTCACAGGCCAGGGCAAAGACCACCTATTGGCCACTCATGTCCACCAGTGGCCCTGGAGCTGTGGGACCTGTCCATGCTGACCTCATGCTGCCAGGTCAGTGTGTGACATGTTAGAGTTTAGAAAAGCAAAGGGGTCACATTTTCTGTATGAGAAAGGTCCAAAGGGAAGTTCTAAAGGAGTCTTGAGACACTTCATGACTCCTTGGAGGAGCTGGTCCAGGATGCCACGGCATGAGGCAGCATGTGGCCTTGAGGAAATCTCCCTTTTGTCTCTGGGACTCTGTTCCCCATCTACCCAATGGGAACAACCAGCACGTTCCCTTCTCACAGGGGTTGTTAGAGTTGTACATCAAAGAACACAAGGTGTCCAGGCACTGTGGGGATGGGAACCATGTGAGCCCAACCTGAGATGGAAACACAAAGAAAGGCATTTTCAAGCAGAAATAATCTAAGTCAGTTTTGTCATCTCCGACTTCAAAGATACAAGCTCCAATATTTTGTCTGCTTGGAAAGTGGAAAAACATTCTTCTTGTCCAATACAGATCCATGCCAACAGCAGGAAAAATTTTGGCCTATTGAATTAATTAACATAGTTTTTAATTAAAGCTCCAAATTTCACCCAGCCTGGTTTAGGGCATGTCTACGCAGATGGGAGCAGACACACGCAGGCTCCTCTGTCTGCCTTCCAAGCCAGCTTGACTCAGGCTGGCTTTGGCATCACACCAAGCTTGCATGAGCTCTCTGGCTACTTGAGGGGAACTAAAACAGGCTCCTAACAGGCAGGGTGGAATATAAGCCCAGCACTGCATGAACATGGCTTCATGGCTTCTTGATGAAGCTGGCTTGTGCCCGGTTGGCTTGGAGAGCAAGAGAGTTCACATCTGTTTGCATCCATCCATTCAGGCATGTCCTTGAATGCCTGTTTTCAAATTTACTAAATATCTTTTTATTTGGCCACCCACTACTGGAAGTATTTTCATGACAACTTTTAGGAATTGCAGTTTTCCGTTTTACTGTTTCCTGGTACTGTACAAAGCCAGATTATTGCGGTGTTCACAATAATCAGCAAAAATCAGGAATAGAAACATATATTATTATAACAACATTAAACAGCAACAAATTAATCTGTAAAATGTTTTTGTTTCTGATAATCACAGGTGTTATTTACAACACAGATTTCATATGGGGGTGTATTCAATGATCTATTATTTTGTCAGATTCTTCTAAAAATAGCATATTCATCGGTACTCACTTCAATGAAACACTCAACCAGAATAAAATCTACAAGATATGGAAGTATCCATGGAATGGATGCAGTCACAGGAAAACAAACCATTCCCATTTCATCTGTATTAATCTTCAGCCAAGTTCTGGATAAATACACACATGAGACACAGCTGCACCAGTCTCAGCATTTACTATGATTAGTTTTCGGCACAGGCCACAGATTTGTTCAGAGTGAACCCATTCACTGGGAAGGAATCCTCTGGACACAGAACAATAGGAAATACACAAAGTGTACAGAGGAAAAACCTTTTCACAGGAACACAAATAATTCAAAATTTGTAGGGACATAATTTACAATGAATGAAGTAATTTACTCAGGGAAGGAGGAAACTTGCAATAATTCACTTGAAGTGGCTTTCTTTACAAAAACACTGTCCAAGATTAAGCTTATCAGAGGCATTCTTATAGCTTGTGTGTGCAATTGAAGTAGTCTGTGGAGTATAAGTTGGCAGTTATTCTGCTAGAAAACATACAGGCAAATTAAAGATATTTAACCATTCGCTGTCCACTGCTGGAGTAATGTCAGTGCTCCTTGTGACTCTCAACCAAAGTTTTTGCTTATGACATTGGTACCTTGATAATATTGCCAAGAAAAGGCAAAATGAATGTTCCTACCTAAATAACACTGTCATCAAAGAGAGAACTTATAAGGAGAGGCTTGCAGGATTTGTTCTGCTAGAAAGAAAAAAAAACCTAGGACCACAAAACGTGCCTAGTAGCAGTACAACTTTCTTCTCAACAGCAACATTTGCAGTCCTTTATTCAAGGCAGCCTCATAAATCCAAGCACACTGTCATTCCCAGGGGACAGCAGCTTTCAGAGCTGTTTTGTGAGCAGGAGATTGGGTAGATTTGCCAGTCAAACTGGAATGTTTTGCTGCTGGTGTCAGAGCCAGAGAGCACCAACATTCACAGCGATCGGGGGAGATGTCACCATCAACCTTCAGCTCTTACAGTAACACAAATAGGAATTGCAATAATGGATCAAAGCAACATCCAGCCTGTTACTACTGTTGAAATAAAACAGATGCTTCATAGAATGATAAACAGAACAAGCCTACCAAAACTCTCCTGGTTTATATTCCTCTTGTAGCCTATTTCTCTGCTGTGTGCCTGTACTACTCAGCCTACCAAGACCCTCCAAAATCTCGCCCTATTGGAGATCTCCTTCCATCCTCAGATGCTGCCTGGACAAGAGGTAGGAAAGATTAACTACTTGAACATCTGTGTGGGGGCAGGAGGTGTTTCTGCACCACCAAACCCTGTTGCAGCCCCCAAGCTCAGAGAGACAGGGAAAATGAGATTTGCTCTTCTCTCACGTTTGCTATGGTCCACTTCTTGGAGCTTAATCCAAGTTCTTCAGAGCTCACAAAGAAATAAATTAACAAGGCTGGACACTGCAGCTGCCAAAACAAAAGTTTATTCCACAGTCATGAGAATTAAAATTACTTATGAGCTCAGCCAAAATCTTCTCTAAGCAGACAAATTTTCTGATCATCTGTAGAGGAAAATACCCCAGTTATAGAGAGGACTGTAACTAAACAGTTATTCAGGTTTGGCTGAAAGGATTTGGCCTGCAGAGAGTATTGATTCTTGTTTGGAGTTGATATGCTTTACAAGACTGAGGGTTCAAAGGGCTGTGGGGAAAGATGAGCAAGAGGGCATGAGACAGTTCAACCAACAAGAGGACCATGAGAACTGCCCTACGCATTGATCAAAGCTTAAGGTAAAGCAATGCCTCTAACTGGGATATCCAGTAGGTTTGATGAATTTCAGCTTTTGGCCTGGGACACGGAATGGTGGAATTCAATGCAACAAAATGAAGAGACACTTGCTTAAACCAACTTTTCCTTTGAGGAACCAACTCCATGGGTCTTTTCTGGGGACACTAAATATCAGTGGTATCTGTATTTTCATTAGTTTCACTGTACCTTCAGTCAGGTCCTGCATCTATGTTTCAGCTGGGTACCCAGTGCAAGCTGAAGCCCACACAAGCCCAAGGTCAGTGGTTGTCTTAATTGCACAGACTCCAGCTCATGAGTTTTGGGGAGCAAAGATTCCAGTGTGCAACCACTCACAGCACAAGCAGCCTGGCCACAGTGTGCTGTTCAATCTACACCTTTTATTCCTCCATCGAGGTTAATCAGCTTCAAGAACCTCAGTAGCACCTGCCACTCAGATGACTAGAAAATATAAATTAATCTGCTGTTGTAGAGCAGGAGGACACAGGTTTGCAGACATTCAGGTCTTGTAGCTGCTGTACAGAGGTGCATATCGAGGTGAAGGAACCATCTGGGTTTTGCTCAGAATTTGTTCCCTGCACCAAAGGATGGTCTGGCCTGTGCTGCCTGCTCAAGGGACACAGATGCACTGAGGATATCTACATGGCTGTCAGATGCTTCCTGCTACATCATCTTTGCTACTGTGGCAAGGGGAGCTGATCTAGACACACTCAACTCCTTTGCCAAATAAAGGGACATGAAAAGAAAAAAGCAGATAATGTTGTTTCCACAGCACTCCCACAAGCTTTTGCAAGAACGTGCTATAAGTGACTGTTAGTTTGGATTAGTTCTTCAAAAGACCTTCATAAGAAGCTTATTCTTTGCACATCAATAAGGAGTGGCAAGAGGTGGATTATTTTGATGTTGTATTTCTTTTTGAGTTTCATGTTTGTCCCTCATGAGCACATAAGTATAGTGGGAGCTGCAGGTTCTGCAGGTTTTCCCACCCTATGGGTAAGTACGTAGGTATTTGTTGCCAACTATCACCCAACTCAAAATTGCCTTTCCTTGCTGCCTCTCAGAAAACCACATCTGTGCCTTGTCTCCCTGCAGGATCTTGCAGCAATATCTCTGACACACTGAAGTTATTACTCTGCAGAAATAATTCTGTCCTTTCTGGAACTGAATATAGGTCCGCATTCACTGTCAAGCTCTATACAAAACTTTCTCCAGGATTGATTCCACTAGAAAATACCTGCTGGCAATTTTCTGCCTGCTATCAAGGTAGAAAGTTTTTCTATGGTTTTGTCATGAAAGTCTCATCCTTCCATCCATGGACTCTATCCATTGCGAACGGCCCTATCCCATCCAGGCGTTCTCTCCAGATCAGGAAAGATATACAATGCTCACAACTGGAATACTCAGGGGTTTTTTCATGCTCCACAGTTGCCAAAATAAACTCTCCATGAGATAGAGTCAAAAAAATTACTAACAGAGTGAGTTATACTCTGATTGCTGCATTCCTCTCAGTTTTCCCTGGGGCTTGCTTGTTGCACAGCCCTTCGAGGAAGGGTTCTGCATGCTGGGTTTGTTTGTGTATCCTTTTCAGGATTTAACTCTAGCAACACCTTAAGGCAGCTCATGAATTAATGGGTGGATTAAGGAATACAGAATATGAGCAAACACAGTGTGCTCAGCACAGCTTCTGATTCACTTTATCCTACACTTGCTGGACCAGGCTGAGGGGCAGGAGAATGTATTTGTGACCCACCAGGCTCATGCTGCATGAAAGCATCCACCCTGCTTTGGATTTGAATTCCTCACTGTTTCATTTTACTGAGTTTTTCCTTACTTCTCTTTGCCTGCACTGAAATGAAAATCAGAAGCACTCTCATGATCATATTTCCTTTTCTTCATCTTTGTACCAGGGTGAGTCCCTCAGCCCTCTCCAAGGCATGTGGCCAGCAGCCTGAGCTGTGGGCTATATGAGGCCATGCTGCTCATCCCACTCACAACATTTTCTGTCTTTGGTCTCCACCTCATTCCTTTCCCTCACCTCTATTTGTTTTCCCAACTGATGAAAAACACGGAGCAAAGCTTTTCCTCACCTAAAACTCTTTCCTAGTTACGGCAGTCACTGAAAACACTTTTCATGACCTGCATTAACCAGAGCTTCTCACGTCGTCATATTCAGCTTTTTCATTCCTGTAGCTTTAGTCACTTTTTCAATAGTTGCTTCACCTCTTTACATGTATGGAGACCTGTCTGACTGGTTCATTCATTCCCTAACCATCTTTATGGGGGTTTTTATGCTGTAGTGCAGTTTGGGCCACACATTGCCTCTCTGGGGTGACATGGTGAAGGACCCACACAGCCTCACTGCTGTTGGCATCTCACTTTCAACTCTCCTGGGAACTCCCAGCCACACAGGGGCTTTTTGGACAATAAATTCTATTTCAGTGGCTTGAAAGACCATCCCATGGAGAAATGTCTGAGGTGTTTCTCTCTTTCACAAGCCTAATGTCCTGTGCTGGACCAATCTCACGACCCCATATTCATGGACTAAACACACGATTCAAAGCCCAGTGATTGAGAACATATAACCATCACTCCCCTGTCCCTTCAGCATGTTCAGTACAGGTTTAAAGTCTGTAAGGGCAATGCCCTAACATCAAGCAAACTCTAAAATCTACTTTGTGCTGGGCAAGAACAGACTGTTACTGCATGGATGTGACAGTCACTCCCTTGTCATAGCAAGGTGACCTCCTTGGCACTCTTGAATGCACCTCTAAATGACACCATCCTTCTACAAACAACTGCAAGGAGCCAACTGGAAAAGCATCTGCTCCTGTAGCCTTCTGCTTTGCTGCCACATCTCCATGCTGTGCCCTGGCTGCAGGCACAAGGTGTTATTTGGGGTGAGTGGCTGAAACAGAACCTGGAAACTGGGACTCTTTGGGACAGATTCCTTGGGAATACTCATGTCAGGCACTTCTCAGTACTTCTGCCTGCAAGGAAGTGACTTCTGATGTCTTTCACAATGCAAACTTGCATCTCTCCATCAGCTGACCACATCCCCTCCCTCCCATTCTTGCTTCCAGCTGTTTATTCACCAAATAACTTCCATGGCTGGTAGGGGAAAGGTGGGACAGCTGTGAAAAGCAAATCTCCCATGGCACACTAAGAGCTGGGTGCAGACCTGTTAGCACTGCCAGAAAGATGCTCTCAGATTAAATGGAAAGACACTGGATTGTGCAAGCACTTGGGAATATCCTGGATATCCAATCACCACAGCATAGATATGAATTGGAACCAAGATCAGTTTTACCTAAACTATAAAAATCAATCAAATGAACTCCTGCAATTGTTCTGGGCTTTGAATGTGAGATAATTAGAACCAAAACAAGCATTTTATTCCTCAAAGCTCGTTTTCTTCTGCCAGTAGAGCTTCTAAGTCCAGGAGCAAGACTGCACTTGCAGAGTCAGTGGCTTTGCTAATAGCAGTTGGGTTAAGAATCCAGTTCTTGAGCAACCAGCTAAAATTTTGAGCTGATAAAAAGTTTCTGTTTATGAAAAAAAGTACCTTCAGCAACAGCAAAAGAAGCTCTGAAGATCAAAACAGCGGTTCAGGAACATGATCTCTGCTGAAGCAACACTTTGAATTGTCTGAGGATTTTATGATTTGCAAGGCTGAGCTAAATGAGGTACGTGACAGCACGGAGAGGCAAACCACCGTCACTCCAGTGAGCACAGGGGGGTTACCTGAGGTGTTGAAATGCATGAAACTGTCACTGGCAGAGGGCAGAATACAGTTACAACCCTGCATTTTTAGCTATTAAATAGAGCAGTCAGGCTCTGGCCCTCTCTGGTATGATAATTAGACCGTGATATTTGCTAGTGGACCTGATTTCAAGAGGGAAAATACATCCCAAGTTTCCAGTTGTAACTATTTACATTCTGGGATCCAAGCAGGTCCCTCTTAGCAAAGCATCTTCCTACAAACCCAGCAAGAATGTTCCCACCAAGTATGTTTAACCACTGTGCAGGGCCTGTATAAAAGGAAAATTGGAAACTTAACCAAGGCAAACAAAATGAATGGCAGATAGAAAATAAAAACAAATACGAAGGTCTAATTTTACGTATCACTGGAAAATTCCACCAGCTCAAATGTCAAGGTCTGTATATAAATGCAATACAAGCAACAAGGGGCTGATTTTCAGTCCTGCTCTCTCTGTTTTTACCATCACCATTTCAGTATCTTTTATTGGGTTTAAAACTATGGCACTAAGAATACAATAACCCCATGAAATTAATTCTGACTGGGTTTGATATACTAGAAAATATACCTGGTGCAGACATAAATCTGTTTTATTACAGCAGAATGACATTAATTTTATTTTAATGCACACATACCACAGTGCCTTGCTGAGCCTCAGAGCAGATGAGTTAATGCCAGTTCTGATGCACCCAGGGACGCAGGCTATTATACAATTTTTTGCATCATGTGAACAAAACTCACCAGCCACAGAATAGCTCATAGGAATAGTTTGGTTTGAAAGGGTCCTTTAAAGATCATCTCCAACCCCAGCGATTAAATTTGGTTCTGTGTCTCTTCTTCCTTGCTGACACGCTACTGGTGCAATAAAACAAACTTTTGGGTTGTGCTGACAGAAATGAGCTTTACCAGTGCCACAGGGCTGCCAGACTTCTTTGGGGCACCACAGACCAGCTCCTGTCTGAGATGCATCCAAAGGAGGAGGAGAGTACAGGCACAGGGAAATTAGGTGAGAATTTCCTGGGGTTAATCTTTCTAATATAAATAATAATAATTTTTTAAAATCCTGAACAATTGATGCAGTTCTCAAACCAGAATTTTGGCTCATGGAAATTGCTAGCTTTGCAGGCCTGAAAACAAAATAATAAGATAAAACCGTCAAAAACTCATGAGGTCAAAAAGAACAGCAATAGCTCATATGAAATCAGGCATGTTTGGCCCACATTCCAGTGTGTGAAACCAGCTGTGTCTGCTCTATCAACATTTATTGAAGGAATTATAGGAAGTAGTAATGGGAGAAAAGTTTCCTATCTCTCGTTAGATGCAGAGATTATTTAATAATATTTAGTTTAAACAAGTTTACACACATCTGTGTGCTTTTTTCCCAGTTTGAAAACAAGCCCAGAAAATTTCATCCCAAAAGCTGAAAATTGTAACAAATTGCTAACCAAGTTAGGATGAAAACTATTATACAACTTTTATCTTTGTTATGTTAATTTACAGCTACTATTCCCTTAGGCCTAGCAGAATGCCAGACTCTAGTCTCTTATCAGTGTTTCCCCAGGACAAGAGGTTCCTGTGGTCCCTCATATTTAGCTATCATGCAAAAGTGATACTGTGAATTTTGGTTCAGTTTTGAAACCCTGTGCCTTCAACTCCTCTTTCTGTAACATGGTTTAGAAGAGTAAGAACCACCAGACTGTCATTCCATAGAAGCTGTCTTTCCCTGAATTCATGAGCCTTGAATAGATGCGTAGGGACACTGAGGCATGGAGTGAGGAGCTGCATACAAAGAGGAAAATTGCACCAGTCAGAAGCAATACAGCACATTATGGATCAACTCTATACTTTATATTAACGTTTTAACAGATGGATCTTGTGACATAAACTGCAATGAGAGGAAAAAGGAGCAGGTTAAATCTACCCAAGATGCCACATTCACTGAGAAAAGCAAATCCTGGTTTACCACAACCCTACTGGTGCAGTCCTAAAGGCTTACCCACGTCACCCTTCCCTGAGGGAATTTTCCCATGCACATCTTCTGGGCTCCTCTTGTCCCTCAGAGGACTCCTATCCTCCTCACTGTTCCTCCCTTCACTGGCACCAGCAGGAGCACTTCACACCTCTAAGATGAAGGTAATTTGCTCCAGGTGGAGGGTGTAACAGTGACACACAACCCCCAGCACTTTCCCATCCCCTGATACACGGTGGAGGCAAAAATGCTCTGAGTTCACCTTCTTGAAGGCATTTCTCCCCCAGGAGGTCCCAGCAGATGTTTCTAATCTCTTTCTTCCCTCACCGTGCACTTTACGTACACACATTTGTATTCATGAAAAATGAATCAAAGTACCTGTATCAAACCAGGCACGAGTGAGAGGACTGGGAGTGGGGAGAGAAGGGCAGGTGTGGAGCAAGACTGCAGTAGCCTCACCATCCAAGGGGGCAGGGGGTGAGTGGTGACTTGAACATCTGTTATTCAGCAGTGTGGCTTCCTCCTGAATCTGCAATTTACTTGGTGTTGTGTGGGAATTCCCACAGGACACGTTTTGGAAGGGTTAGTGAACAAGTGTGAGCAGCTGTACATGTTCACTTCGAAAGATTATCCTTTCCTGTACAGGACTTTATACTTATTTAGATTTAACTCTATCTCATCATTAACTCTGCTCTATGGACATCCCTCTCTGGCCTTAAAATAACCATTGGCCATTACACAAACACTGGGTGGATTCTTTGCAAGCAATTTAACTCATTCTCTCTCCCCCTTTTTCCTACCTGTTGAACACAAGAGAGTTACCCTCTATGTGCAGCTTCTCAGCAGGTGTCTGACCCCATCTGTTTACAAGCCTACATGCACAAAATCCAGCTCACATGCACTCAGCATTGCTCCAGCCAACACCTTTTGCACTCTCTATACTGACTATTTCTTTCAGCTGCTCCCTCTTCCCTTAAGCTGAAGCACAGCCTTTTTCTGCCCTTCACAATGAGCTCTTGGTGCAAACTGGCTCATCAACCAATTACTCTCACTGCTGGTTGTCCCTGCATAATTGTGTTGCCAGACTAGCAGCCACCTATTGCTCATCCATGGCATGTCTGTCAGCCATCAAAGGCCTTTAAATCAAGCTTTCTCCACTCAGTGTTCATTGCCCAATGCCAGAGGAAGGGTTGGGTTGTTCTATTTACCCTCATTTCAATGACATACCCAGGACCACCAAATGACCTTCAGCTGTGATAATGCCACCATAAAGGCAGCATTTGGAACTACACACATCTTCAAATCAAAGAATGAAGACTTAAAACTGAGCTCGTTTTTTTCACACTGCTCCTGTTATAACCACACACGTATCTGTGTGTGCCTGGGACTGAACAACAAAATGTCAAAGTCTAGATATTTTGAACAGCATAGACTATTTCAGTTAGAAGGGACTTACAACAACCATCTAGTTCTAGGGCCTGACCAATTTAAAGCTGATATCTGATTGGGTGCTTTCCTTTTTTTCTTTAAAGACACTTGAACAAAAATTACAGCACTGTACTCTCTGCTATAGTCTCATCTTGCAAATACTTCTCAGCCAAGCCCAAGAACATTGCAATTCCCATTACAATTGAGCATGTTCTGTGCCCACAGTGGACTGAATTTCGTACAGTCATAGAATAGTTTGGATTGGAAGGGACCTTAAAGATCATCTAATTCCAACCCCCTGACATGAGCATGGACACCTTCTATGAGACCAGGTTGCTCAAGGCTCCATCCAGCCTGGTCTTGAACACCTCCAGGAATGGGGCATCCACAGCTTCTCTGGGCAAGCTGTGCCAGTGCCTCACCACCCTCACTGTAGAGAATTTCTTCCCAAAATCTAATCTAAACCTGCCCTCTGTCAGTTTAAAGCCATTCCCTCTTGTCCTATCATGCCATGGCCTTGTCAACCGTCCCTCTCCAGCTCTCCTGGAGACCCTTAGGTACTGGAAGCTGCTGTAACATCTCCCCACAGCCTTCTCCAGGCTGAACAACTCCAGCTTTCTCAGCCTGTCTCAATAGCAGAGGTGCTCTAGCCCTTGGGGCATCTTTGTGACCTCTTCTAGAACTTACTCCAACAGCTCCATGTTCTTCTTATGTTGGGGGACACCACAGCTGCATCCCACCTGAGATCCAGGTGGGAACTCAGCTGGGCGGAGTAGAGGGGAAGAATCAAACTGGGCTTTACATTGTATTTGTGGACTTGAAAACAGCATTTTATAGGAACTGTGGAAGGTGAGAGCCTTGTAGAAGACAAGCCCAGTCACATTGTTCCACGTTTAATCCAATGGCTCCTGGTGTTGGGGGGCACAAAAAGAGGTGTTTCACCCCCAATACATCATGGACTCCAGGAACCTCAGACCTTTGGGGCTCCAGCAGGGCACAGGTACAGGTGTAGCAGGGCACTGGGACCATCCAGCCCTGAAGCCCAGGATGCAACATGAGATAAACATCACATAACCACAGTAACCCTGGGAATTTGTCCCGATTTACTCACATGGAGTGACTGGGCTGCACTTGCACTTGCTGCAATTCCCCGTAACAGCGGAGGATTTGCTGCACACTCTTAATGAAAGAGTGACCCCAAGGCCAGCCTGGGAACAGCATGGTCTGTTGGTCTTTAATTTGTACACAACCCAGTGCCACGTGGCACAAGGAAGAGGAGTGGATGGGGCTGAGGAGTGGGCTGCCTGACCGCATGAGGAAGTTCTGCCTTCCTGAGGAATAATCACATGAATAATCTCAAATTTTAAACCAAATTCTAAACAGGAGTCATCCTGTCTCCCTCACACATACACGTCTACCATTCCATTTAATTTTTGTGATTTTTTCTTCTGCAAAATATACAATAAGGCAGAAAGGTTATAGAAAGAGGAGGTTTTTCTTAAGAGACCAATGCGGTGTCGTTTCCTAGATTGCATTCTTTTCTTTCTGTCTCCTATTTCAGAGAAAGCCACTTTCTTACCCCTGCTGCTGCCAACCTCCTACTTACAAGAGAATGAATCCAAAATAAACTCATTAATTCCAGTGAAGATACATTGGAATTATTTCAATATAACTCCAAGTATAAATTTTCCCTGATACTCCTTAAACACTGTACAGATTCCTGTTATGCATTCAGATTTCAGTTTCAGCCCGTGTGCAGCACTCTAAGTAACCCAATTAAAGTCACAAAAACTCAGTTATACTGGAATTTAAAGAAGAAACAGAGGCATTGCACTGCTTTGTCTCAGTCAATAGTTGGTATTCACCTGAAAGAAAGTGTAAGGCTTTTCTTTCCTTCAATTTCTTTTTTAATTTAAAAAGAGTCATTCATTAATTCATAAAAAACCATAAACCAAACCAACAAAGAAAAAAGAATCAAAACAAACCAAGAAACAAGATTCTCTACAACAGTCATAGATTTCAGCTTCATTTCCTGACTCATGGCAGTGTGATGTGGGGAGATGCAGGCAACTGGACCAGACTGACGTGAAGATACTGAAAGAAATATTCTTTTTTGATATGTAAGTTCTGTATTTCTGTATCCTCATTTTAAAAGCCTAGCTATAAAATGGAAACAGTACCATAATAGTCATATTCCCAACTAAGAGGATATTAATTAAAGGATTTAATTTGTTGGTTTTAACCTTTATCATGAAAAGATATTTTAAAAAATCAAAGGTAACAGTCCGCATGACCATTCAATCCAATATATTTGATTTATACCATTCTGAAATTTCCTGTAAGAATATTCAGACATGTAATTCATTCCTGTGTTGGCACAGGGCTCTGAAGCCCTCATTTAGTTCTCTTGTGGAAAAGATTAGGTACTGAAATTTGTCCCACTTTTTATTTATGAACACAATGTACTGCAAAGCACACAGGACACCAGCAATGGCTGCATTTCAGCCACATGTGATCTCTATGGAAATTGGGATTGCTTGGAAGGACATGTACCAACACACAGAGAGGATTTTTTCTTCCTCATTACCTGCCCGTATGCAGGAAGGCAGGGTGTGTATATCAGTAAATCTCTGAAGTGTGGAGGAGAGGTAATACCCAGGATTAAAACTGTTACAGACACGTTATTTCTTGCCATACAACGTGGAAATATCAAAGTTCACACCCTGTTTTTTTGGACGATCAAAACGAGTGGATGGCAGAAACTGCCTGGCTAAAAAGAGCACCGGTTTGGGACTCATGTTCATTATGCTGAAGAACCTGAACAGCTTTTTTTCCACCAATTTTTAATTCTTCCAAATTATGTCTAGGTCATGACCTAAAAAACCAGCAATTGCAAGGACACTGCACCATGGTGAGGGTGAGAAAGATGGAAACATCCCTCTGAATGAGTGGTGGGTGTTTTGGGACATGCCCTCAAAGCTCATTCCCAGATGCTCCAGTTTCAGCTCTGCTCCTTCCAAATCCCACCCAAAGCCTGGGGACAGCTGAGCATCACACACAGCATTTCTGCATTGCACTGTGCAACCTTACCCCAGTCTCAGAGAGTTTTATTTCCTCTTTTTCCCCCAGCTCAGGACAGGAGAGCAGAGAGTAAGAGCATATGATGAATAGCCTCTCACCTCAAAATCTCTAAGCTTATGTCCTTGGGTCCTTGGTGCATTAAAAGGTCTCCCCAAAAGACTGTGGAGCCTGGCCTGATCACCACAGTGTGTCCCAGAGCCACTGTTAGTCCTCTTGTTTTGCATTCATCACGGTGGCACACGCGATGAACAGCTAAATGCTCAGCTTTTACTGATTCATCCGTCACCTATGTCCATTCTCCACACTTTCCCTAAGAGCTTGAGGGGAACGCAAGCTTTAGTCCGTAACATATGGCTGTGGAGAGAAATCCACATCCATGGAAGTGCTGGCTGTGGCGGTGAAAACTCTCTGAAGCTCTCCGGAGGCACGGTCTCCCCACCCCGTTGTGACATGTCTCTCAAATATCTACGAGCTCAGGCTGAGTGGGACGTCCAAATGTGAACATTAGTACTGATCCCTGTTTGGAACCATATTCCTGTCCCAGCCTGCTCTCACAATCTTGCCTGCTTTGCAGGAACACTGTGTCATGCAACCAGAATTCTAAGGAAGGCCCCCCAATGATGTCTGAGGTGAAGCTGTGGGATGGAGTTGCTCTGATGTGTCCAACCCTCCCAGGAAATGAAGAGACACCTTTATTATTTCTTTTAGTCTAGGGGATCTGTAGGGTTCTCTTGTCTTCCTCTTTCCCTCCCCAACCCACTGAACCTTCACTGGCAGGACAGGTCATGCTGCCACGTCCCTTCTGCCTTCAGAGGTGCAGCAACTCTCTGCTGCGTCTTCAAGTCCTCCACAGAACTGGATGTCTTTAAGGTATTGGATAAACTGCTCTATCGAGGGTGGAAAAGAGAGAGGCAGAGCTCAGCACAGGGACGGGAACAGGAGTCAGAGGGAGGCTTGTTGGTGCTTTTGGATGGCAAATGTCACCAACCAAAATGAGCAGGAGGATAAGGCGTTTGCCTTGCTGGATCTGCACCACCAGAATGGACTTCTGTGGGTGAATCTGAGTTCAGGGCAAGGGGGAGTGAAACCAGTGTTTGCCATGGCTTGATCTGCATCCTCGGCATCCCCTGCCTCAGCCTGCCTGGCTCCTACTCCTTCTGCCAGGCAAAAATCCTGCTCTACCTCTTCAGAAAAGTCAGGTTTGCCTGGTGTCCTCTGCCCTTTCCCCATGCCTGAGAGAGAGCCAAGTGAAAAGGAAGGTGTCTGTTGGGTCTGTGGGCTCTCCCCTCCCTTTGGGCAGCTGAGACTCATTACTGCTCCTCTTTTTGGCTTGGCTTTACCATGTTCAGCTGTCCGTGGCTGTCATACTCCAACACGTTCCACTCTGCTTGCAGCCGCGTCTTGGTGAACTGGAAAAGGTTGTGGATGGCCAGCTTGATGGTCCACAGCTTCCTGGTTTTCTTGGAAGTCCTGTTCTGGATGTCAGCCCAGGGAGCCTCCTGGAAGGAGGGGACACATGCAGCATGGGGACACATCCCAGGAAAAAGGTGATGCTTCAGCACTGGAGACCCTGCCTTGGAGACCCTAACTTCCATACTCCAGACTGGTCTGCCATTCTTCCTTCTGCAATCCCACAGAGGGCGATGAAATTAGGAATCTCCTCCAATCCCAGAGACTGTTACTGGACTCTGCCATGACCCCATGGCTGAAGGATGAGCCATCAGCCAGGCTTGACAGAGCCAGGCTTGGACATCTTCCCCTGCCCACCCCACAACTCCTTACCCAGATGGGGATGTCACTTTGAGCCTGGTCAAAACGTAGTTTGAGCTGCACCAGTTCATTTTTGTACTGAAGCACCTCAGCTTCTTTCTCTGCTCTGTACTGTTCCAGGAACACCTTGTCTTGCTCAGTCAGTTGCTTGTGCCCCTGTTGTGACTGCAGAAGGTCCTTCTGTGCCCTCACCAGCAACTTGTACCGTGAAGTGACTTCAGAGATGTCCTCAAACTGCAGCACAGGGTTCCTGGTGTTAATAATTCTCTGCTCGCCCCTCACCAGGTGCAGGTCTCATGCCATTTGGCACCATGCCCTTACGAGGGTCAACACCTCCCCCTCCTGAAAGATCTTCTCACCTTCCCCAGCCCTAACTGTTTTGGGACTCTGTCATTCTCCACAAGAGTATTGCCCCAGTTGGTTCCTGAACATTGCTACATTCCCTGTGTGATGGCCTCCCACTGGGCCACACCCACAGCTGTCACTGCCATAAGCAAGGGGACATATTGCACCTTTTCCCCAGGGGAGCAGTGCTCTGATAAAACACAAAGCACAACTGCAACTTCCAGAGCCGCATCCCCAGGACATGGGAGGCTGCAGCTGGGGTGGTTGGAGTATAAGTGATGCATGGAGTGATGCCCTGACATCCTTGAGAGAGGGCACAACTTTTTGACAGCTGTCTGGGGGCACTTTCTGGGTAGCTTTTAATTTCTCCCAAACCATCCGACCTGAAACAGTAAGACAAAGGGGTCCCCATTCTCCCCACCCTGAGCCATTCCCCCTTCTCATGGTTTTTCTTTTTTTTCCTCAGTCTTTCTCTTCCTGTTCTGGTTCTCCTTCCCTAACTCTACTCCCTGTGGCTCACCTTGGTTACAGGGAATCTTTTTCCATCCCATCTGAGGTCTCTGGGTTTGACCAAGTGTCCAGTGTCCTGGACTTGCTTTATCTTCTTTAGTTTTAGCATTTATCTAATGCCCTCCCCAAGGCCATGAACAGTCTTGTTTACATCCAAACTCACCTGTGAGACCTTCACCACATTCTCCAAGTATTTCTTGAAGATGGAGTACTTCTGTACTTTTTTGCAAAGTTTCCAGTGCTTTTTTCTGAGGGCTTCCAGTTCCATCTTGGCTCTCAAAAGCTCACCATCCTTTTTCATCTTCTCCTCTCTCTATTTGCTGTTTATTTGCAGAGCTTGGACTCGTAACTCTTCGCGTTCCTGGTGGTTTCCCCCACCAGCACACATACACAGAGAGGGAAAGGAAGGCAAGGGAAGATGGAGCTGCATCACTTAACAGTACTGGTAGGACATACCTTCAGAGAGGAGAGCCCAGTACTGGACCACCCCTGGGAACATTTCCTCTCCCTGTTTCACAGGGCCATCCCTCTTGCATTGACCCTTAGGTTTTGGAGACAGGTATCCGGGATGGCACTCTGAATTTCAGACCTGCTTGGATCAGTCCCCTGAAGGCAGCTGGGTGTCAGCAGTGGGGGCAAGGCTGACACCCTTCTTGGGGGACATTCTGGGTCCTCAGGAGATCACACAGGTACAGGACAAGCTCTTCTCCATCCAAGACGTATCAGGGCTTTCCATATCTGTGGTACAAAACCTTGTGCCCTGCCAGTCCTGTTCCTCACAGCTCCAGTCTCGACAGGAGGCTGGAACAGGAGTGCAGGCCCAAGACTCTCTTCACCAAGGGAGGGGAGGAGCTGGTGGTGTGGCTCAAGGTCATCTGGTGGACCTGTATAGTCCTTCCAGATCTCTCCACGTGGGCCTTCAGCTGGGCTCTCTTGGCGTGCAGGGCCCTCCACTGGTCAGCAATGACTTTCATCCTCTCCCTGAAGTCCTGGCAGCACCAGAGTGAGGATGATACAGCTGCCTGCTCCCAAAATCTGTCACCTGCCTCCCAAAAACCCTCCAAAAAATCACAAGCCCCCCCAAATATGCCCCAGCACCCACCCATCTTTCTCACCTTGTCTTTCTCTGCCACAGCCTTTTCCATCTCTCGGGCTTCTTTCTTCTTCTTCAGGAGGTGCATAAGTTAAGATCAGGACTCCTCCTGTGTCACTGTGAGTTCCCTGCCACAGGAGTTTTCCTTGAGGTTACACAGAGTCGAATTCCTTGGCAGGGTGTTGGATTGCTCTGGATGTTAGACTGTGTCCCAGGTCGGGTAAGGGGGCAGAGCATCCCAACACCATCTCAGATCCCATCTGGCAGCATGGCATCCCCACCCCTCCCCAGCAGGCATCCCCCTGACAGAGCAAGGAGTTACAGGGAGGAACGGGGCTGGGGAAGAGGGTACAAAAGGAGGCTGAAGTGATGGACATAAGGCATGGGAGTCTGTCATGGTGAGGGAAGGAGGAATGGAAAAGGCAGGAGAAGCAGATGCAGGCCAGTGGAAGAACCCCCTCACCTGAGCAAGGCTGGGAGCTCCATCTTGTACATCCTGAGGAAATGGGCTTTCATCTGCTTGTTGCTCCACGTCTCCATTGCTTCAGCCACCAGTAGTAAACAGAGAGCCCAGGTCCTGCCAGCACTGCTGCTTTCACAGCTGAGCTCAGAGGCTGCCCTTCAACCCTGAGGGCTCAGTGTGGGAGGCACCAGGCAGAGGATGAGCCCTGGCAGCCCCTTGCCTCTGCTTTCCTGAGATCTGTGGCCTCTACAGCCCTGTGGCCATTCCAGCCCTGGAGAGAGACCCTATGGCTACTCCAACCTCTCTAACAGCCCCTATGGCTACTCCAACCTCCGCCAAGGCTCATGTGGCAATGTCATGGTTGCTTGGCAACAGAATATTAATTTGGAGTTAGGGGGGACTGACCACTCTGTCCAGGACCAGGAATTATTTAATTCCCTCTCTCTCATTTCTTTTCGGTTTTCCTCTGCTAAAATTTGATCTCTGGTGTGTATTTCAGTGCCCCTGACAGCCACATCCAACTGTCCCAGCGCTCAGGGCACAGGCCTTGCTCCTTCTCTCCCAAACACCAGATGGAAACAGCATTAACAGGCACATCCTTGGGGATGTTTGACCACTGTCCTGCCATGGTGTAGAGCCCTCCCCTCACGGCTCATTGAGATCAGCTGCACAACACTTCCCTCTCCTAAGCAAAAACATCCCCTGGGCCCATCCTCCATTGGGCCTGGCAGCTCCTGTGCACAGCTCTAAAAAAAAGTGGCTGCTTACTTCTTAATACCAACAAATTTCTCCTGCCTGCTCCCTAATGGGTTATTTAAATCCTCCTAATCAAGCAGTGGCAAACTATCGCTCCCTGAGAGTGGTTTTCGGTTTCCTATTTCCCTTCTTCCCCTTCCTGAAGCCCAGGCCTTCCTGCAGGAGAGTGCCCAAGCTTTGGTGTGTTGACGCTTGCCTGCCACACATCAGGCACCAGGCACATTGACACAGCCAAATTAAACAGATTTAATGACTCCTGCAGCAAAAGCACCAGGGCCATGTGCACGTGCTTCACTTTCTGAGTCTAACAAGGAGAATGTCTCTTCCATTCAAAAGGAATTCTTTATCCTGATAGTTATGATAAAAGCTCAAGTTGAAGATGGGACACAGAGATTGGGCTGAATAGTTCAAGGGCTGATAGTCAGATTAGAGGAGTTGCTTCAGCTGGGAGGAACCTGGGAGGAACCAGTGCAAACAAACTCTCTCAGGCTGTCCTGCAAGCTCCTCTCGGTGGTTTTACTCTCACTCATCCCAGTGCAACATCTGTGTCTCTATCAAGATTTTCTCCAGTGACAAGAAACGATGGGTTTGAGAAGACATAGGACCAACTGTGGACATCATCTGGACTCCAACACTCTCTGCTAGAATTGCAGTTTCTAATATTTTTTTGGTTTATTGACTAGATTTGCACTGGGGCTGTGGAGACCGGAAGAGGAAAATTACACCTTGGAAGTCTTCAGAAATATTATGTAGCCATGCTAAAGACCACACACCTGTGAAGAAAAAGCTGTAGCTCCAGCCACAGCATGGATGACTGGTAGGACTGGTGACTGGTAGGTGATGTCAAGAAATTTTGACCGGTGTCAGGTTTTTTTAACTGAGAAGTTAAAACTAAACCTTCTCTTCTGCCTCTGAAACACCACTTTTGCCTATCAAACCTTTGCAAGCAACCAACAAAATCAAAAGGCATTGAAGAGACACATAACATGACTGAGTTGCTGGTGTGGAGCCCATGCTGTGCTGTGGTCATGAGGCCACTGGAATGGGATGTCCCTTGCCACCACCAGCTTTGCAAACTTCCCCAAACCATCAGCTTATCAGTTTGCTGATCCCATCTGTCCCACGGGTATTAGATCCACACACTTTCACGTGAGCTAAAGAAACTGCCCTGGGCAGCACCCCAGGGCACCTTTAAAGGACACTTTGCACTTTACGAAAAAGAAAATCACTCTTGTTAAAAGCAAGCAACCAGCATTCCATGAGGTGTCCACAGAACCTCAGCCTTTCTATTTTATTGCCTTCCTAATAGTTTTGCCTACTCTGGATAAATAAAAGCTCCCCTGACAAGTGGAAAGGTGCCTGGATGGAGAGAGCAGGTTGGCCCAAGGACCAGCTGGTCCCCCCAAGCCCTGCTTCTCTCTCCCATGCCCTCCAGCATCTCACTGAGAAACTTCCCCAGTTGGGACACAGTCTGCTCTGCCAGGGGCTGCAGGAGAAGCTGTTCACTTGCAGGTGGAGGCATGTCAGGAAAACTGCCAGGCAAGGTATTAAGCAATGAACAACGAGCAAACTAGAGTGTAAAGTGCCCACCAGCTGCAGCAGGAGCAGTGTCGAGGAGCCAGCTGATATCCTACATCTGCTACGTGTTGCAGCAACCCTAGCTCCTCCTCTGCTTTCCTCTGCCCACATCTTACACATCCATAGGGCTGTGGCTAGGATTTGGAAATCTGAGAGGTAGGATTTTTGTCTTGGTTTGCTCTGGTGTGGCATCACAGGGCTCTGGGAGGATTAGGATACAAACAATGAGCAGTTTCCCTTGCCCTGACCCAACGGCAGGCAGCATGTTAACACATCACCTGGAGCAGTTCTCACTATCACAGCCTCTTCCTGTAGCCAAAATCTCAACCCTGGCAGAGACAGTGGATGGAAATCAAGGTTACACATTTCAGACACATGGTCAAACAACAGGTGGCACCACACCGTGGAGGAACAGGCATGGGGACAGCTGAGTGGCCACAACTCTGCATTGCCACAAGCCCATCCTCATGCTGGGAGCTCCAAGGAGCACCAGTCTGAAATGGGGCAATCCAGGGGCTTCTCTAGTGTGAATTCAGTGCTAAAGAGCAGGCTGAGCCAGATTCAGTTGTTTCTGCCGTCTCTTCTCCACACCTTTGTTGTGAGGCACATGGACACTCCGAGGGCAGAGAGGAGCCCACAGAGGTAAAGGCTTGCTGTTGACCCTGCTTGGAGCTGGACTTCAGAAGGAAAAACTCCAGAGTTCCCTTCCAGTAGGCCCCCTAAATTACCCTACAATTCTAGTAACTCTCCATTAGTCTTCCACCCCATACTACCACCCTTGGCAGAAAAAGCCCACCCAGGTGAGGACAGGGGCACTTGACAGCCCTTTCCCCACAGCCTGGGCATATGAGGCAGAGCTTTCATCTCAAACCCTGGTGCTTCTAAGGTCTCATGAATTTTTATCAAATGCTAATGATTTAATTCCTTCTCACACATGAGAAGTAACCTTGCCATGAGTCTGAGCTTTTTTGGGGGGTTTGTTTTGTTTCTTTTTAACTTTACAATTGTTTTAATTTTACAAGCTCATAAATCAACTCTTCTTCCTTGCTCTGCCCCACACCTCCTGTCTAGGTGTGGCTCTAAGCAAATGAGACCATTGAACGAAAATTAACTTTTTTTCTTTTTTTTTTTTCTTCAGGAATTGCTCATGTCTCCTCACGGCCTCAAATATTTCATGCAGGTTGTGCCATGTACTTCACAAGCTAAGCCAAGCAAAACACCTCCTTCCATATACACTGCAAAAAAATGTTATTCAGGCTCAAAGCATTTCTGTCTTTGGCAGAATCTTTTCTCAAAGCATACCGAAGAAAAAGTATGGAAATGAAATACAAAGAGTGGTTAAAATAATATTTTGGGTAGAGATGAGCCCAAACCAAACCTCAGATTAGAAAGCCAGATACCCCCTAGATACCATGCCTAAAATGAGGAGGTTTGTTGTGATACTTGGAGAACAACTGGAAAGCGTTGCAGGTCTCCCACCGAGTTTAATTTCCTAATTGAACTTATAAAAGACTTAACCCCTACCAGTCCTCACAGCTAACACAGATCCTTTTATATTTATATCATAGATTATATTTACCCAGACTGGCCCTGCATGGATTAAATGGGTGTGGGCAGATTGTGAGGGGACAGAAGTGGGTCTGGCATGGCAGAGAGGATCCACAAGGCAAAGGGGCTCTGCTGAACCTGGACAGAGGACCCAAAGCTTCCCTGGATTTCAGTGTGGTTATTTCTGCTATTTGGATCCAGCCTATCACTGACGTGGGCACAAACTGCAGTGTAATTTGGGGTTTCAGACCCAGCATTTAGGACTGGATCCAAAACTTGAATGGAAGACATTTGGGAAAGAGACTTTTAAGAGTTTAATTTGAAACAGAAAACCCATGAAACTATTTTTGCCCTGGTCTTTAATTGAACTATTTTGTTTTAAATCCTCTAGTATGCCTGGGCTCTTCAGGCATCCAGCAGCAATGTCTCAATATTAAATAGGAACACTTTATGCTGTAGGAATGATGAATGACTGACAAACTCAGCTCCCTATGAACCCGCAGTTCTGCAGAGGTGAACAAGCAGCATGTTACAGCTCCATGTGTGCACTCAGCAGCAGCCATAAGAAAAGCTGACTTTAAGGAAAGCCTATCTCAACAGCAGATTTCAAGAGGATAATTGCACCTACTAATTTATAAATACTCTCAGAATCTGATAATGCAAGTCTTAGAGGCATCTTTACTTTCTGTATCCCAGCAGAGAATCCATGTATGTGACTGTAAATTAGAACAGTTTAATAAAATGTATTTTACTCTCTAGTTAATATTTTTATGAATCCTAAAATAACCTTAAAAATATTTGTCCTAGTACTCGACAGGATTTGGGCTTGTTTTTCTATCAATTTAGTGGTTGTAACGCAGGTCTTAAAATAGAGGGGGAGGGAGAGGGTTGTTTTGCTCCAAAAGCTGAGTGTGTACGCAGCACATCAGCCCCATTGTATAGAGCTCCTGCCATCATGAGCCAAAACCATCCCAGCTCCCTGCCAGATAAGGATGGAGATGCCCTGGGCTCTGGCCACTGCTCTGTTCCATCTTGTACTGTGCCAGAGCTGCTTCTGTCTGGTACCAACAGCACAGGCACGTGCCCAGACAAATCCTTCCCCTTCTTCACTAAGCCAGGTAGCCACATCTCTGTTCCTCCGCCCTAGAAACAAGGACAAGACTTGGCTAAAGTGCTGAATGTTCAGTGAAGCACCTGCTGCTAGTCAAAATGAAACCCATTGGGCATGAAGGGTCCACAGTGCAGAAGAAACAACTCATTAAAATCCTTTTTTTCATGAGAAGTATCATGTGTTTTTAATGTTTCAGGTTGTTGAATCCTTGCCCATCACACCTTGACTGTTGCTGGTCTGCAGGGGTCATGTCCCACCTTTAATACAGCTCACCCAGCACAATCCCAGCTCTGGCCCAGCAGTGATGCCAGCATCTCCTGGCTCCCCTTCCCAGATCCTCACTGCCACTGATGCACAGGAACAGATTCCTGTCCTTCTCAGCCTTGCCACACAGTTTTGGGAACCGCAGGCAACCAGGCTAAAAAGCAAACTCTGGAAAGTAGTTTTGTAGCAGAGAATGTTCCTGGACTACATCAGCAACATCTTCAGACTCAGTCACCTTTCAAAAAGACAAACTCCATGAACACTGCTCTCCTATACACACATGCACACACAAAAACAGTTATTAGCTTAATAGGGTGAGTATCAAAATGCAACAATAAATTATCTGACATCTTTATTGCTTAGAATGACAGACTCAAACAAAGCTAACCCTTTAATTATGTTTATATAATGTAATTTGGCAGAAGTCATAAAGCACCCCTTTGGCAATGCCAGATTAAATATTTTACATTTGCTTGGGCAGCACATTACAAGACTGGAAGCAGTATTTTTGCCCGGTGCTCCAGAGCAGTGACTGTAGTAGCGTGGATGGGAACAAGGACATAGAGGCTGTGCCCTGCAGGAATTGTCCTGGGATGAGGAGACTCCAAACCCACATCCCACTTTGTAGAGCTCCCCTTCCCACCCTTGCATCCAGGAGGATTGCACCACTGGCATTTGCCAAGACCAAAACAAAAGCTCTGCTGATGCCAAGGGCACCAGCACAGCCTCTGTTATTGCTGGTGGGTTTTCCTGGGCTGCTCACTTTTCTGCCCACTACAGCTTCTCTGAGTTCTCCTTCTGTGTACAATGGGAGAAGGAGCCCCACTTTATGCCACAAACATTTTGGCTAATGGTCCTTGAGAAAGTTCATACCTGGGATTTCAGGGAGAAGGTGAAACACCATGAGCTGTTCTGCAACAGGGAACAGCGAGCAGCCTCAATGTCCAAATTCTCAGAGCCCATTTTCCCATCACTCCTAAGTACCTTCCCAAGAAAAATGAGTTCCCACACCAGGCTGGGTGTCTGGGTTCCTCTGTAGGAAACTCCCCAAAGATCCCACATTCCAAGCTCCGTGGCTCTGTTCTTCACTGTTGAACTAGAAATGCTTGTTGTCTGTGTCAAAAGGATGCAAATAAACATGGCCCTCACTCCCAGAACACAACCCATGAAGCTGCCCCTCCACTGCGAGCACATCAGGAAAGTAGATGAAGTTAGAACAAACCCCCTCGAGATCCAGGATAGCCATTTTGCTGGCAACAGACTGGCTGCCCTTCCCAAGGGATTTTCCATGAGTCACCACCACCATTCCAGGAATCTCAGCTCACCCTCAGCCCTCTGAAATCCACATGCTTCCTCTGACCACGACCACCTACTCCAACATGTCTAAATCCACCACTGCCAAGGACCACCCCAACCTCGTGGGTCTTCCAGAGAGATTTCTCTGACTTGGTTCTGCTGCCACAGTGGTAGGACAAAATTGACATTCATAAGCAAATACACCACAGTAGAATCCAGTGCAGGGACAATGTGGTTGTTTCTCTCTGCAGCCAGTGGGATGGAAAGCTGCATTCACAATCTGCTGGAGCAGCCAGCATAAACTTGCTGTAGCCCCACTACTTTGCTTAAGTTCAGCCTAATTTTCACACACAAACTTGGCCCAGCATGTTCTTTGTATAAGGCAAAGTAGGTATCAGTTTGAATTCCTCATTAAGAACATCAGTGTAGATGTTACAAGAGGTACCTGAATGTCTCTTCACTGTCATAATAAAATGATGTCTGTGGAGACACCAATAATGAATGAAGGTACAGGACAGATAACAGAAACTTGAACTTCTTCAGTAATATCTGTAGCCAAATGGTGCAGACTTAGATTTAAAACTTTTTAAAAAGCACCTAAAAATAATTCAAGTGGTCCAGAAAACAATGCATAATATACAATTCAGAGCAGAACTTTGACTAATGGAAAGAGACTAGACCTTTGGAGCACTAAGCAGAGCAGTTTACAAATTCTGGAGTATGTCATGTTTGCATCAAAGTGTTTTAATTACAGAATGAATAAATCTATCCAGACAAAATTTCTTTGGGTTCTTCAAAGACAGCCTTGACTGTTTTGCCAAAGCACTTTCTCTTTCTGCCTTCATATAAATTACGGTGCGCAAAAAAAAAAAGTCAATTAAGAGAGAATAGGCATTATGAAATACTTCCCTTTGCATAAGCACACGGGCTTGCAAATCTCATTGAAATTCTGTTGAGTTGCATTGCCCACACAACTTGCAATCTTAGCGAAAGCCACACAAAAGGCTTCCCTCCCCATTGTTTACAGGAGCATTTTGGGAACGGGGCATACATTGCTACGCAGGAAGGGAAACAGAGACAGGAGTGAAATGCAGTTTGTTGAGCTAATAAAACAGCAAGCCTTCCATTTGTTTCCTTAGTCCTATAGAGCCATTGCTGTTCAAGGCTTACACATTGCACTGTTCACAGTGCTGGTGACAAGCATTTTCACTGCAGACTGTTAAAGCTTGTGGGCTGGTCTAGTTTTAACTATGAGAATGTTTCCCAGACATTATCAATGGCACTGGCTTAATTCATGATTTAAGAGGTTGATATATAACAACAAAGGGACAGAAAGCTCTAAAGAGACCTGCTGTACCTAACTAGCTAAACTCCTTTAGAGATTACAGCAACCCCAGAAAAACACGAAATTCATCTAAATTCCGGGGATTCTGAAGTTTGCAAGGCGTTTGGCCAAAAGCAACCTAAATATTTTCATATTCCTTTACATAAAATTATGAGTACTGCCTAATTACATGAGTAATAAGAGACAACAAAGTCTCCTTCTCACACGTTCAGAACACTCTTTCATGCAGCAAGAAACGGTATATATAAAGTAATTAAGATGGACATCAATGCAAGCAAGAAGGGGCATGAGCTTGGAAAATCTGCCAAACCATTGGGGCTTCTGGCAGAACATCCTGAATGTCTGCGATCTACTTGTTCAAATGTGGGCACCAAACTTCTCAGGGGAAACACCTCATGCAGGTCAGCAATCACACAAGACCACGGGACAGCAGCTGCCTCCTGCTGCCCTTGCAGGTGAACTTCCCACTTCAGCTCCAGGGCAGCTCTGGCAGAAAAACTGAAAACAGATGGGACAAATTGTGTAGCAAATAGCTCAGAAAAAAAGGTATCAGAGATTCCCATGCTCATGTCCCAGGAACTGGGCTTGCTCCAGCTCCATCCTGCCATTTTTAGGGGTCTATAGACCATTTCTGAAGACACAGGCGTGGGAATAAAAGTCCAGGTGTGTGGAAGTTCATTGTTTCTCCCTACCCCAAATATTCAGATGAAGTGAGTGAGGAAAAATCTGACTTTACTTGGCTAGCGACCTTAGACCATCATGGCTGCAGCTGCTTAATGCTGCTCCATCCATTTGCAATGGCAATAACCAACCTTTTCACTACTCTGAAACCTACTGAAGGCAAAAAAGCCCTTTCTACTGAGCAGAAGGTATAAGTGTCAGCTCCAAACTGCTTTTCTTGTCTCTTGGAAACCCTAGTTTGTTCCCTCGCTGTTTTCAGTTTACTCCACTTTTCTCCTGCTTAGGAGGAAAGAGAAAAGGGATAAAGAGTTCAGTCTAGATCTTCAGCTGATTTCAATAGGACCGTGATAATTTACAAGAGGGGATAATGCCACCAACAGGTGAAATCAAGTTTTTCCTGATTTACACCAGGGATTCACCATCAGCAGGTGGCCTCCTCAATAACCAGGTGACTTCAGGGTGGTTTACTTCTGAACCTCATATTTACACCAGAGTACCAGGAGAAGGTGTGCTTCTCTGCAAATCCTCATCTTTACGTGGTTGTGTACTAGGGGAATTGGATGAAGCCTCCTGAAGGTTTTCAGGAGAGGAACTAAGAAAATAAGTTCTTTCCACAAGAAGAAAGATCCTTCCCACAGGAGCAAGGCTTTGAACACAGCCCCGAGTAAGAGGAAAGTGTGTTGAACTCTGCAGCTGAGCTGGTGGAGGTCACAGGAGGAAACTGGGCATCTTCTTTGGGCTGTGCAATCCCTTTCCTAGGCACTCACACACCGCCATGGTCTTCCAGTGCAGCCTCAGCAGACAGACCTCCCATGCAGCAGTACTCAGAGCTGAGTGTTTGAACCAACTCATCTTTTTTTTTTTTTTGTTCAGTCTTCAACTCAGTCAAACCTCCCTTCCCCTTCTTTCTCCTCACTAACTCGCACCGTATGCCCAGCTGCTCCGGCTCGGGGCAGTCTCGGGTGGGTGGTCACTCCCTGGCTGAGGCAGTGGTTTGCTCCCATGCCTGCAGCCATGCACAGCCCCAGCAGCTCTCTGGCTATCAGGAAATTTGCAAACCAGAGCGATGAATTGTAGGAACTCTCCAGGGAGAACGCTTCTGGCACACCCACACGCTCTTATGCAGCTGGAATTAAAATCAGGTTTTATTTCCCTCTCTGGATCAAGTGGAGTAAATCATCACTTGCCTGGTGAGCACAGAGCCTGAGCCAGCTGCCTGCCCAGCAATGAACCCTAGAGCCAGGGAAATGTACCCACAGCAGCAAAAGATCTCCTTTCACTCGCAGTGTGTTTTAGCCTGTCCCTTCTTCCCCCACCCCTACGTGTTTTCTGCTTATAACAATTAATTGCTTCATTGCTGAAGGCAGCGTTTAATCCTGCAAGCATAAATTCTCACGTACAGCGATGTGATCAGTAAGGCTTGTGGGATTAAGTCCTTGGGTCCACCAAAAATTTTCACAGGAGTGTAATTATAATCAGACATGCAGCTACATGAGTGTTTCAAGAGAAGTACATATGCATGCAATTGCTTGCGATTTGTTGCAGTTTTTTAAATCAGAAAAACTGTTCAGGATCAAGTTGACTTGCCTGGACAGACATGCACAGAATAAAACTGTTTAGAGAAATCAGTTTTAGGGATTCTCCTTTACCTATTGCCCCCTCAGACCCCAACTCCTTTCTGAAGAAGTTCCTTTCCTCCACCAGGCTTTGCCTCATTGCTTTCCTGACCTGAGCCCCTCCTGCCACCTTCTACATTAGTCCCAAACTTGAAGTTTCAGCCAAAGTTGCTAAAATTTTTATCTGCACATCTCACTGCTTTTTTTTCTTGCAGCCCAAAAGACAAATGAGCACAAGCATGCATTTAAGGCTTTATTAATGGCATGCACGTTCAACTGAGACAGCCCATCAACCCAAAAATTAGGAAGTAAATCTTCACGTTATCTCTGAGATGACCTGCCTGGGACAGTGCTTCCTGTGGCTCAAGAAACAGCTTCTTGTCCTCTCCTGAGGGCATATATCTTCCACACTTTGTTCAGTTACCTTCTGGCCCCTCTGCAGCTCTGGTGATACCCCAACCTGAGGCAGATCACTGCTAACTACAGCCCAAACAAAAGGCAGTCATGGCAGGAGGGAACACACAGGAGGAATTCCCACCAACAAACGGCAGCTTTTCATACCAGTTAAAGAGACAACTCATAAAAGATGTGTTCCTCAGAGCAGACCATTTTACAGAACCTCTTCAGCCAGTCACTGTCCCTTGTTACCCTCTGCATCCCCAGCAGCTGCTCCTGATCCGCTCCCCAGCTCTGCCACCAAAAACTTTCACATTAAACTTCCCACATCGCTGACATAACTCCTGTACTTACAAGAATCTGGCAGTGCCAGCCCTCGCTGTGCCTGGCCAGGTGCCTAATGCTCAAGCAACCTCCCATCTGCTTTTGATCCACATTTGCAGCTGCTTTAGAGCATTTCCCTGTAAGGGCTGCTCTGCAGAAGCAAACTGTTCCGACCATACCCCTGGGGCTCTGGGGTTTGGAGCAGAGCTTTCTCCAGGTGAACCCAGTTGCAATTACTGGCTGGATCAGACATTTCAGCTGGGCAGTCTCCTAGCCTCTCTGCTGCTGAGAGCTGCAGCTCTGGTGAACACTTCCTGAGACTTGTGGCTATTGCTCGGGCTTTTCTTCAGCTTCACAGCAAGAATCAGATCCTTGGGGTCACTCTTGTCCCCTAACATTGGCATTGGACCATCAGATGCAAGCCATGGATTATGCAATCTGTGTTCTGGTTCCCTTCATGAGGTCTCAAAAATTATCAATTGCACCAAGTTATGCAAAAATCCCACTAATTGATGAGCTACAGAAAGAGGTGACTGCCAGGTAAGACAGACCTGAAAGGAGGTTGTAGTGAGATGGGTGTTGGTCTCTTCCTTCATGTAACAAGTGACAGAATGAGAGAAAACAGCCTCAGGCTGTGCCAGGGACATTTAGATATTAGTAAAAATCTCCTCACTGCAAGGTTTGTCAGACATTGGAACAGGCTGTCCAGGGAGTGGTGGAATCACTGTCCCTGGAAGCATTCAAGAAGCATTTGATGTGTTCCCTGGGAGCCTGTGTGCACAGCCAGCTGCTGATGGACTGAAACTATAATGGGTATAAGGAGAAATCTCCCTCCATCACACAGATTTTGCCCCCTTCTGATGGCATCACCACCAGCCTGTTTCATGGACTATGGGTAAAATCTTAAATCAGACAAGGAGCCAACTAAGTTTGATTTAACAGCAAGCAATTTGCTTAATGAAACGGAGTTCCAAAGTGAAAAATATTAATTCCCCTTACTAGAAACATAATACTAATTAAAGCAAGTGTAATGGAAGAAGAAAACACACATTTAGTGTTTCTCTAGCAGTCTGAAAATCAGACTTATTTAGATGCTTTTAGAAATATTTGCTCCCTTCAGACTATGCTGGGTTTTGAATGAAAATGGACTGAGATAATCAGTATTTAAACCTCTACATAAAAGGTTTAATTCCAAACCCACAAAAATAGACTTAAATATTACTTCTCCAGCTATGCACTGCCTAAAAATTTTGCTTTCTTAAAAATGAAATTATTTATTTCTGTACTGAGTGGCAGCTGCTTGCACAGTTGATTGTACTGAGGATTTATGCCTGGTCCAGGCAGAGGAAAGGAGCCTGGAATTAACCTCTTGCTCTCTGCTACTGGTAATTACCTTTGCCACAGAGTAGAGCACACTAGGAATAGAGAATCCAGTCAAGGCCCTGCCATCAGCAGCAATGGAATAAATCAAGATGTGACAGCATGAAGGGACAAATAAATCACCAGGAGAAAGGTGATGTGGGGAAGGACAAGAGCTATAAGCAACACAAGCACATGAGTTCGTGGCCAATGCCAGCTGTGCGGGAGCTGCTTTGGTTGGCATCAGTTGAACATCTGGAGTTGGGCTGGGTTTGAGGCACAACCTGTGCTTTGAGGGCAGGAAAAATGAGACACACAGAAGTTAAGTTTGAGCTTTACAAGATCTTTGAGGCAGAGACACCCTCTCCTTTTACAGAGTCTTCTCTAAGCAAGGTTCCCACGAAGAGTTATTACCAGGGCTAGAGACAACTTAAAGGGATCCCGGATCTTCCTCTTCTGATATTGCCATGGGGATTTTGTTTCATCCATTACTGCTCAAATATAGCAGAATCACTTCCACAGGAGCAATTTATTTTTGAGCTTCTGCTGTAGGTTTTGAAAAGAAAAAAAAGTCTGTATTAAGATGCATTACAAATATTAATACGGAAATGTCCTAACAGGAAATACTTTCTTGGAAAGAAACATAGAGAAGGACTCTTCCACCTTAAAACAATGCATTGGATGTGGGAGAAAAAAAAAATCTGCTTTTGTTGGTGGGGTTTTTTTTGGTTGGTTGGTGGGTTGGTTTGGTCTGATTTTTTGTTGTTGTTTTATTTTGCTTTGTTTAGAGGAAAAGAGAATGAGCAGCAGAGAGGGATTTGGCTGTCAAAGGTAGCTCATAGCAATGGGTGGTAAAGATGCCTCAGCATTCCCTTGTGACATTTTGGTGAGATGATGTGGTTGGAAGGAAAGTGAAACAAATGTAGCTGCTTCCCAGAAATAAACTCCCAAGGTTTTATCTTTAACCTCTTTCCCTCCATGCCGTGATATGAACTATATGGAGAAAATCCTGAGGTCAGCACATCAGCCTTTTGGCTGATGCCAAAGTGTGCAACCACGTCCCTTCCCTGCTCAGCAGAAGTGTCCCATTTCCTGTAGGAACTGGAGCAGGCTCTGGCTTTAGTCATGTCCTCGTCACCATCAAGCCACAATGGAAACACCCACCCTGGGCTGCAGGTTTCTCCAGCAGGGAGGACACAAGCACAAAGGAGGAAGGGGAAACTGCCAGGCAGCTTGGTAATTAGGGAAGAGAAATCTCTTCTTTGCTGGAAAAAGTGAACATACACAAATGAGCTTGCTCAGCTCCTCTCCTCATAGCCCAGCCAGGCAATTAGCTGGCTAGTTTTTACACCACCAAGATGTTTGTTTCTGGTTTGGTTTCTTGTCAAGCACTTGAAGACCAGGGTACACTTACATGTGGTGAACAGCAAATACCAATGATCATTGCAAGGATAGAAGCCACATAAAATGGGGGAAGAAGAAACACAGCAACGACTGAGTGAAGAGAAACCATTAAACACCTGGAGGACAACAGGGCCAGGATCCATTAAGAGGCCAACAGGGAGCCAACATAATGTAAAATAAAAACCCCAACCAAACACAAAACAACAAAACCAAACCTAGAGCATTTGGGTCAAAATTCTCACTTTGGTTTGTGTGCCACAGCACTATTGAGGTCAACAGCTTTCAAAGTCCTAAACAGCATCCAATGATTTTGTCAGAATTAGGTCTTGGGAAGATTTTGTTACTGAGGAATGGGAGGAGAGGGTGTTCTAAATTACTATTAGTTTTTTCTTGTAGCTACTTTGAAGAACCCATCTCTTAGGATCAGAAGTCCCCCTAGAAGTTGATATCAGCTAAGAACTTTAGAGCCAAAATCACAAGATGCTTCAGAAAACTACCTGTGAGGAACACACATACTTCCACAGAAGAGAACACACCAACCATTAGTTATGGATAAAAGGGCATGCAGAGGTAAAGAAATCCATCTCATTGACCTGCTGTCCTGCTCCAGGAAAATATTTCTTACACTCCTTCCAGTTTGTATTTTGATTTTGTGGAATCAAAATCCTTCCAGACTCCAGCTTTCTATGCCCTTTCCCCGGTTCTTTTGAACAGAATTACAAAATGATGGGGTTAATAGAGCACAGAGCAGCTGCAATCTATTTGAATTTTACTGAAGGACTCGATACTGTCTCCTGAAATCTTATGCTCCAGATGAATTCAAGTTGGCTCGGGCAGGAAAACATTGCCATGCCAACCAAAAGCTGCCTGAGACGACTGTAAACATGGGGCAGTGACAGGCAGAGATGCTCTCACTGCGGCTCCAAGGGGCTGAGAGCTGCCTGCTGCACCTCAACCTCATCACACATCCGGGAAAAGAAAAGGGAAATCCAAGGAGCACTGACAGAAAGTCCCAGACGCAGTTAAAACAAAAGGGGGCTGCAACCAATTGGGCAGAGGTCAAGGGAGTTAAAAAATGTTGGTAAAACAAGTCAACATTTCGAAGGGAAGGGAAGGGAAGGGAAGGGAAGGGAAGGGAAGGGGGGTTGCATACCTGTGCTGAGATAGAAGAGCTCATAAGTTAACAGAGGGGGAAAAATGCAACAGGCAGCAGCGTTAATATCCTTGCAGCCGCCCAGCTGCCTGCAGAGCCTGGGGCTGCATGTGCGAGGTACATTCCCACCTGTGCTGCAGCAGGGATCCACACCTTGCTGACACAAGGAACTCGACCACAACAGTTGTTGCAGAATAACCCATTCCACAATCACTGTTCTGGAGCAGCTCCCTGCTCCATCTGTCTTTCACAGTAACAGTCATTTCAGGGTGGATTAATTACTGCTCTCTTCCAAAGTGAAACAATTGCTCTGAAAAACACTCCCTTAGTAGGGTTCAGAGGAGCAGCAGCTCCAGAGGAGCTCTTGCAAAATAGAATATTTTGCTTGGTAAACAAGCCTCAAAATTCAAATACTCTTGATCCATAGGCAGAAAATCCATGTGGTGACAAGGAAAATGAGTTTTGTAGCTGATGCAATCAGGAGTCTGCTGTTCTTGTTGGTACCAAAATCTACTGACCTATCCCACTGCTCCTGAAATCTAGGGCAATTTTGCTGCTTTGATAGGAGAGGATTTGATTATGGCCAGTTGCATGGTTTTCAAGGGAAAAAAGGCTTTTTATATGTTCTTATATGTTTTTCATGTGTTCTTCACACACAATTCCCAATTTCTCCAGCAGAAAATAAAACTACAAGAACTTCCCAGGCATGTCCTGCCTGCTGTTTTCCAGGCCACGTACAACAATCTCACCTTTGGACAACGTGGTATTTCACTTTTACAGTATCCCATGTGAAGTTCTTCATCCTCCTCCTCCTCCCTGTCTTTTAGGAGAAAACCACTGCTGCTCTGGAGGAGCTGGTAACTTCTCCTGATCCTGGTTTGAAATATTCACCCAATGCAGTGACAGGCACTTCCCAAAGCACCCAGGTGGCTGAGGAAGTCGATTGTTCAAAGGCTTTACAAATGGCTTGGTCAATCTGCCGTTGGTGTTCTTCCAAGAAGCTGTTGGTGTTGCACCCAAAGCTCACAAAAACAAATAAACTCTCAGCTCCACCACCTCCCTGGATTGAGCTGTGTGTCCTGGGAGGAGTTTTGGTCCCCTGGTGCAGGAGACTGCTCACATTGCTACTTCAAAGACCAGGCTTAAGCCTGTTTGAATTCACTGTAGGAGTAATTCCAGTTTCTCCTTCCAAATCCAGAAGCCTCCTACCCATTCCCGCCAATACCAAGGTAAGATATTTGGATGAGGCAGAGCTGGGATGCAGGGCAGGGTGGATCACCCCTCACACAGCAGAACAGGGATCCTTCACAGCTGAGTTCCCGGTGCTGTGTGATGCCCTGTCTCATCACTGGTACTCACAGCACTCAGCCCTCAATACACAGACATCTCCAAGGTGGAAAAAAACCTGAAAAAGGGCCTGATTATGAGTTTAATGCCAACTCCATAATCAGCCAGTCACTGGGGATGTGAGACTCAGCCTTCATCTCTCCTTGCCTAATATGAAGCAGATGTCTTCTGTTAATGAACCAATTGCTAATTAGTAACCACTTCATTTTTCTTCCATCAGTTTTCTTCTCTAGTTCAGACACAGAGAGGGCAGGCTGTGTAAATAAGTCAGTTCCCATAGAAATGTGTTGCATGTAGAGCAATTCAAAGGCACTGAGGAGGTGAGCAAGACAGTGCCTCTTTATGAGATGGGACACTTGACAGGGATGTGGGACATGCCATTTGCCTCTCTGCATGTCTTTTGACTTGCTAAGTTGCTTTAGCCTCTGTATTTTGGACTCAAACCCTTGCTCATGCCTTGTCTGTTCACATCATAAATGCTGAACAAGGGGTGTGTCTCCAATTTCAGTGTTTAGCAGAAATGAACTGTGATATTTTCTACCACCTGTGAGACTGCAACAGGGCTAAACTTTACAGCAGTGACTCTACAACTCCGTGACTCTGGATGTAGGTGGTAAAACTCAGGCTCCAGAGATGAAAAATTATTCACAGTAAATATCCCTTTTCCTGGTGGGAGTTGCAGTACATCTGGGACAACCCTAAAAATGACAGACTGCAGCCCCTGATCTGTTTCTGGCACAGGATGCTCATCCCTTTTCTCCTGAAATGCTCAAGTGGGAATGGAAAGCACCCAGCAGCTGGGACACACCACCTGAGACCCCTGAACTTGGGACCTCTGAATTCCAGTCCAAAATGTTACATCCCGGTTCAATCAAGAGAGATTATTTTCCTCTAGGCTCTGCATTAAAAAATACAATGATGCTTGTTCATTATTTATAGGAAAGGGATGACATTTAAATTCTGTCTAGGTCCCAGCCATCACATTGCATCTTTCTAATAGTTTCCCAATAGAAACAGATTCCTGTTCTGGCTGCCTGACTCTCCTTTCCCCTTTCCCCCTGATACTAAGGGGTCTTAAAAGCTTAGAAAACTATAGCCACACTAATTCTGTAATACACTGGAACTCTTCCTTTGCATCATCCTAAGGGGGATTTACTCTAATGTGGTTCTTGGAAATAACTTCTCCCCTCATAAAATACCCCAAATTCTAAACCTTCCAATGACCTCCTTACATTGAGGCATTTTAAAGTTTTATTTTAGTAATCATCATAATAAACAACTCCAGTCTTTACAGAGCTTTTCATCCCCAAGGATCCCAGAGTGCTTTCAGCCACTGCACATCAACTGCAGACAGGGATGAATCCATTGCCCTGTGAAAAGGTGGCAGCTCCAGCCAACCATGCCATGCTGTGAGAGAGGGGCTTCGATGCGAGGGAGGAGCAGCACCTCTGCAGCTCAGCTGGGACAGAAGTCCTGTTTGGATGCTCAAACCTGGCCAAAGCAGGAATGGTACATGTCCTCTGCTTCTGCAGCATGAAATGGAACCAGAGTCCAGTAGCTGGTTACCAGAAAACAAGGTATTAATTGAGGGATGTATTAAGTAACAGCTAACAGTATTGACTACCCTGTGATAGGAAAGAGACAATGGACACAAGTTACAGTGTGGGAAATTATAATTAAACATAAATTTTCTTAAAATTCTCTATAAAGGTGGTTAAGTGGGTTGTTCAGAGGGCTTGTGGCATCCTGGAGCTGAGTCGTTGAACTTAACTGGATGAAGCCCTGAGCAATCTGATCTTGCTGGAACCTACTTTGTGCAGGGCATTGGCTGAGAGAGGTCCCATGGCCTCATCCCAGATTCTTTATAGTGTAATCTGGCGCAATAACTTAGAGCATGAGTGGTGTTGGTTTAAATTAACACATCAACTGCTGAGTTGCAGCAGCTGTCACAGCTGTGAGCTACAGGCCCAGCAGCCTCCAGCCGGCACCAGAAACTGCAACGCCTCAAGTTGTGCTAGTGAGAGTCTGTGGAAACCCCACTGTTCTGGTAATTTCACTGAAAATTAAGATGATTGCTCTTGTCTCATCCCAGTGGTTGTTGAGTGGAATGGAGCACCGGGCCCCGTGCAGCAAGCATTTCCAAACGTGGGTGTTCCCTGCCTCTAGTCCCGTATTTTCTGGATTAAAGTCCTTCAGTGCTGTTAACTCTTCCTCACAGAAACCAACCACTTGTGATTCTCTTTGATCTGGACCCACTCCAGTTCACTGGTATTAGGGGTGAGGAGCAATACTTAAACCTGCCTTCAACACACTTCAGACCTCATCAACACCTGGCGTAGCCACCTCCCCTCTCTCCTATCCAGCTTTCCCAGGATACTGGCCCAGAAAGCTCTTTTGGGGCAGACAAACGGCATCATGCCGTCCCACTTGGATTAGAGTCTCCCACAGCTTCCAGATGTTTCTCCATCATGCTGCAGCCTCATCAGCTGCTACCTCCCATAGGAGTCTGTGTACTGGATCAGACCTTCTTGCTCACATCTTGCTGATGGCAGGTTTGTGGTTAACTACTAAAAAGTAACATTTCCTCCCCAGGGAGATGTGAATCCCATGCAAGCTATGACAACTAGACCTCAGATGGAAGATAGCAAGGCAGGGAGACTGCACCACTGCCTGGGGGGTTGCTTCAATAGTTAACTTCCAGCTAACCACTCTTCAGCTCACACTGATACTCAGGAGGTCACAGCATGATGTAAAGACTTGGTAGCTCGACAGCAGCCATAGGCAAAATCATTGCATAAACCGAGTCTTCCAGGGCTGGGAGCCAGGGAGTGTGGAACTCAATATGGAAGATATCACTGTATTTTTTGTTGATATCATTATGTTTTATATTCTGTTTCATTACAGTTTGAAAATACTTTTTAATCCACTGCTCTCACTGTGACCTGCAGTCACCCTTGTGATTCTCACTCCAAAGAAATTCTCACCTGCATTCAGCCTTGTGTTGGACTTAGACAGTTCAGAGGTTTAGTAATTTTTTTATAACCTTTAGGTACCACTGGGAAGCAAACAACCCAACAGTCCCTATGGCTGTGAGCCCTTTTTAGCAAACTGCAGCTCTGAACTATTGACGCAGCATTTAAATCTCTTCTGTAGGGCAGGTAAACCTGAGGCAAACAGTGTAAGTATCTATAGATCAAACAAAAACCCTGGAACCCAATGACTCTGGACAAAGGTCTGGCAAGTTCCAGCTCTTCTGCATGGCATTTTCTAAACTGCAATTACCAGTTCTGTTAAATAAACTGAAAAATCTTGTTGTAGTACACATCTAGAAAACATGTAGGACAGAAAACACAACTGGAGAATGGTTTGAAGAACAACTCTTTGTTTAAAGTTTCACTCCATGCAGCATAAATAGGGAACAGGTCATTTCTAACTTGTTAGATCAGTATGTACAAAAATCACATAAACTTTTCGACTTAAAGCATTTCACGGTGATAGGAATGCCATTGCTGTTGTCATCATAACAACTGAACACATACTACTGCTCAACAGAAATGGAGGGGGAAAAAAGAAATTTCCCACCAGAAAGTAATGAAAAGAAAGTTAATTACAGGACTTCCAAAAAATAGTTGTTAGACTTCAGCCAGAAAGTTTTTTGCTAGGACCTGGTTAAGTCTTCCTAAGGGAAGCATTATTTTTAAGATGTGGAGGCTCAAGTCTCTATTTTTAGAGCACATAATAGTCAATGAGTTTAGCACTTTCACATTTGAACCAACAGCTTATTAATATTTTTTTCAGACCTTCTGAAACACTACATGGTCGTTTATTCACTTAATAATAATTTCATAAATTGTCATGCCTGTCATTAAACTGGGTTTACCCCAAATAACCTCTTGGATTTGGCAAGTGAGGCTCAGCTATTCCACATTGTGCATTAACTGTGTGACCTCCTTGTTTCCTTTCAACCCTTCTTGTTCAGTGGAGTGTTCAACGCTGTGATCAGAGTGGTCCTTGTGTGGGAGGGGAGGGAGAGTTGTGTGCAGAGGAGCTCAATGGGCTCGAGAACCGGCTAATGGGGACATCATGAAGTGCTACAAAGGTGGATGCAAAGCCCTTCAGATGGAAGGAATAACCCTATGCCACCAGTACATGATGGTCATTGAGCATCTCTGGAGAAAAGGTCCTGGTGGAGATGGCCATGAGCTGACAATGAGCTCTTGCAGCAAGGAAGAAGGCCAACAGCTGCCTTAGGAAGGACATTGCCCACAAGAGGGATGGTCCTTTCCCTCTGCTCAGCACTGGTAAGGCACACCTTGAGTGCTGGGTCCAGTCCTGGGCTCCTCAGCACGAGGCAGATGTGAACATACCAGGGTGGACCCAGTAGGATGGCAGGGGCTGGAGCACAGAGCACATGGAGAGAGGCTGAGCCAGATGGGCCTGCTGAGCTGGAGAGGGGAAGGATTCAGAGGGACAGTCTGGAGAAGGGAAGGGTTCCGGGGAACCATACTGCAATCTGCAATGAGAAGTTGTGGAGAAGATGGAGTCAAACTCTTCCTTGAGTTGCACAGAAATAGGACAAGAGGCAGCAGACATAAGGTGCAACATAGGACATATCCACCAGATTTTAGAAAAAACATAGTCACCCTGAAGGTGGTCAGACACAGGGCCCAGGAATTTGTGTAATTGTCATCCCTAGAGACAAGCAAACATGAGTGGGCAAGACCAGGAGAAACCTGAACTAAATTTGGCCCTGCTCTGAGCAGAAGGTTAGATGACTCTGGGAATCCCTTCCAGCTTGGATTATTCTGATTCTCTGATTCACGCCTTTTCACCAAACTGTGGTGTTTTATAACACACCCAAGTCACTTGAAGCATCACATCCAAGCTGCTGAATCGCGTCTGTGTAACCTACTCTAACCTGACCTATCATTTGATCCTGAAAGTGCCTCATAGCAAGGAAATGAGAGTGGAATTTCAGTTTTTGCTAAGTGTTTATAGCACTGAGTATGACATTTGTTAAGACATGAGCTGAATCTGCCTTTGCACAGGAGAGCACACCAGCACCACTGCTCTTACAGCAATGGGAAGGTGCTGGGCTCTGTGGGGAGATGCAAACCCAGACTAACACTTTAATCCATCACAAATGGACCGTATCTTCCACAGGGTTTAGATGTCACCTCTCAATGTGGGGTAACATTGACTGCTCTGCAGTCAGGGCAGACAGAACCCCACCAGGTACAACTGAACACCTTGCTCTCAGTACTGAAGGGTTAATAAGCAAATCTACATGCCACCAGCACAGAGGGAAGGGCTCTGGGGAGGGCAGGACACAGGTCACTGATGACAGAATCAGGAAACTTTTGGAAGAGCTGAGCAGCTCTGGAGTTACCCAATGCAGCCCAGAGCAGCCCCCCAAGGAAAACATTGTCAGGGACTTTTCCACCCCTGAAGTTTCCACTTCAAACTGAAGTCAAGTGAATAGAAACCAGCATTAGACAAATTCACTAGAGACAGTTTTGGCTTTTTGTTATTTGATTTTCCAAGGGTGGGGAGTTAATTTATTTTTCTATTTTTAAAGACTCTTTCCCCTCTGCAAGAAAACCTCCACAAACCACAGAGTGATAGCAATAGCAATAAACGAGCATAAGAGCTCACCAAAAGTTAGTGGTGGCTTCTCTTTCACTCAAATTTTAAACTGAGATTGGAGAACTTAGAACTGGTGCTGTGTTTCAAAGAAGGATTAATTCTGGGAAGTCCAGTGTCTGATTATACCAGGTCATTTGACCAGATAGCAAAGATTTATTCTGGTTCACAAGAGTTATCTTGTTGACAGAGAGATGAAACATGGGAAGAGGGACTGTGGGGGCACCAAGCACTGAGGCAGAAACAGCCACACATCCCCTTGAGAAAACAGAATCCTCAGGGGGAGGAACAAAAGATTTGAGAAACAAGAAGCTGGGAAACAGTGGACAGAAAGCTGGACATGACCTGGCAATCTGCATTTACAGCCCAGAAAGCAAATCGTGTGCTGGGCTTCACCAAAAACAGTGTGGCCAGCAGAGCAAGAGAAGTGATTCTGCCCCTCTGCTCCGCTCTCATGAGGCCCCACCTGCAGTGCTTTGTCCAGCTCCAGGGTCCCCAGCACGGGAAAGGCATGGAGCTGTTGGAGTGAGTCCAAAGGAGGCCACGGAGATGCTCCGAGGGCCAGAGCACCTCTCCTGTGGAGACAGGCTGGGAGAGCTGGGAGTGTTCAGCCTGGAAAAGAGAAGGCTCCAGGGAGAACTTCTAGCACTTTCCAGTGCCTAAAGGGAGCTTGTAAGATTGAAACAGATTTTCAGCAGGGCCTGCAGTGATAGGTGAAGGTGTAATTGTTTTCAACTAAAAGAGAGTAGATTTAGATTAGACATAAAACAGGTTTTTAGCACTTTGTGCTGTGGTCTCATTGACAAGGTGATGATTGGTTAAAGGTTGTACTTTGAAGATCCTGTAAGTCTTTCCCAACATAAGTAACTCTGATTCTGTGATACCAGGAGCGTGGTGAGGCACTGGCACAGGCTATCCAGGATGCCCCAACCCTGGAAGTGTTCAAGGCCAGGCTGGACAGGGCAAGCTGATGTAGTGACGGTGATCCTGCCCGTGGCAGGGGGGTTGGAACGAGGTGATCTTCAACGTCCCTTCCAACCAGACTGTCCTGTGAGTGTGTGAAGCAGAGCCCGTGAGTGCCGAACAAGAGCCTGGGAACTAAGATGATGCAGGATCCTGGCGGGCTCTGGGTGGGATACAGGCAGGATCAGACCAGCGGGATCCGGGTGGAATCTGGGTGGGATCAGACGGGATCAGACGATCGGGATCCAGGTGGGATCAGATAGGATCAGATGGTTGGGATCTGGGCAGGATCCAGGCAGGATCAGATGGGATTGGGATCAGACAATACTGGGATTGGGATCAGATAGGATCAGACGGAATCAGGATCAGACAATCGGGACCTGGGCGGGATCCAACAGGATTGGATGGGATGGGGATCCAGGCAGGATCTGGGTGGGATCAGATGGGATCAGATGAGATCAGATGATCAGGATTAGACGGAATCAGACAGGATTGGATGATCAGGATCAGACGGAATTGGACGGGATTGGACAATCGGGATCAGACAGGATCGGACAGAATCAGATTATCGCAATCAGACAGGATCCAGGCAGGATCAGATGGGATCGGACGGGATCAGACGGGATCCGGATTGGATGGGATTGGGATCAGACGGGATCGGATGGGATCAGACGGGATCGGAATCAGACGGGATTGGGATCAGATGTGCTCGGATGGGATCGGGATCAGGTGGGATCAGACGGGATCAGATGGGATCGGGATCCCGGCGGAATCGGACTATTGGGATCAGACGGGATGGGGATCAGATGATCGGGATCAGATGATCGGGATCAGACGGGATCGGGGTCAGACGGGATCGGGCGCGCGGGGCGCTCCCGGCGGGCGGCGGGCGCCCCCCAGCGGCGGCGCGCGGCCCCGCAGGCTCGGGCCCCGATGCGCTCCCGCCTTCCCGGCGGGATCCCGGCGGGATGCTGGACACAGGGCCCGCACACGCACATTTATTCTCCCTCACACGCACATTTATTCTCCCTCTGCTCTCCTGGAAAATGCAGGGGACGTATCTGCTTCATCCACCACTGTGGCATAGCTTATTCAGAGTCGAAATGAAGTTTCAAAGCCTTTCCCCCGCTTTCTCAAGCATCCAGGTTCCAGCAGCAGCTTCAAGAAGAGTATTAGGCTTGGTGGTACGTATATAATAACTATATCTATAATTTTCTATTTCTCTATACACTATATTTCTACTATATTTCTCTTGACTGAGGGTGTGTTTATATTCACAAAATTAAAACAAATGAATATTATAGCCTCCCACTCACTCCAAGGCAAATTAAATGGAAGAATGAACAACCAAAATGCTACTATCAGCTCTCCCTGCCTATTTCCATTCACTGTTACAAATGTTCCTTGAGCCTGGCTAAGTGAGCTGTTTTCCACGTCAGATTTTTCTTGAGTACAAAGCTACAAATTAAGTACCAAAAAGCACAAAAAAGGTACAAATAAGGGTTTTTCTGTTAGTTCTTCCTTCCTTGTCATTTATTTGAAAAGAGCTTTTGGGTTGACATCAGTCAATTCTTGAATTTGAAAGTCCAAAACCTAGATAGCCAAAAGGTTCTCATTTTCAGAGTACAAAGGATTTTCTGGGGAACAAGATCCCAAGTGGCTTAGGTAAACCTCAAATTAAATCCCTGAGTCACTAAGAGATGGCAGTGTTAGTTGAATCACAGAATTTGATGGTTGCAGAAGGTAGCTCTAAAAACAGGTGTGTGCATGCCTTCCTCTCAATGTCACTCTTGAAGACTTATCCTAGGAACAAATTTTCCACTGAAATGATGTGGCTTATACAGCTCCCGGTGATAAGAGCACACAGGATTCAAAGGGAAGGATAAAAGGATCCTGCTCTTAGGTGCAGAGACTGCACGGTGCCCACAGAGGAGCTGGTGCAGTTATGACTGAGCAAGGTGAGAGCAGAGCTTGATGAAGGCTGCTGGTGACTGGAGTTTGCACAGACCAAGCACTGAGCACCATCCACTGAGGAGACATTCACTGGAAACATTAATGGTCGCTGTATTTCAACTCCACTTCCACCAGGGCAAAGCAAGGCTCTGAGGAACTGAAGTGCAACAAGCACTCCATGTATCTTTCCTACTTGGTCCTGCATATTAAATAAGGGATAGAGAAAAGGGAAAGGTTGAGGGATGGGAAGGATGGAGAAGAAAAACCTGCTGATTTGCTCACTACTTTGGGATTAGATCTGTGGAAGAAAACACTTATACAAGAATAGAGTAGGCTGCAGAGATCCCTAGGTTTTCTGCACAACAGGTTGTTACTTCCCAACTTAATTTAGTAAGACTACTCAGACTTTTCTCTCTCTCCTTTTTTTTTTTGTAATAAATTTTTTTTTCTCATCGCTCAGTTGCCCTTCAGCTCCTTGCAGAAGCTCTCCTTATCACAGAGCCTGGAGATCTCTGTTAAGCAAGGACCTGAAAAATGCAGTTAGAAAATACTTGGAAAAAGCTTGGATGGCTCTCAGACTGGAGCTAAGACAAAAGGAGGGAAGACAATCCGCAGCCGCTCCCAACATGCACGGGAGACCTGACATCTGAAATTGCTGGCTGCAGCATTCCCTGAGACATAAATCAGGCCATTCATGAAGGAGCTGCTCTGCCAATATACATAGAGAGAAACACTAGACGGAAAGCAGCAAATCTGCATTAGATCCATCCCTAGCATAGCAGAAATCCTTTACACCAGTTAGATGAGAGAAACTGATGTTTGCAAACCACAGAAGGTTTGGCAAGGGTAAAATTGTACATGCTAATGAGCCCCCAAAGAATTTTGACCTGTGAAGGATATTTAACTACTGAGAAAGATTTATATCCAATAATACACAAAAGTGGAAGTGAGCACAGGGTATGGGGAATTAGAAACACACTACAAACATCCTCCTGCTCACATCAGCATTGAGAAATAATTCAAGAAAATACCAAACATATAAGCAGTGAGAAAACAGAATCCTTAGCCAGAGAAACTGCTTGGTATGATCTGTCACTGTCTGCATTTGGTATTTAAAAGCCTTATTGCTACAAAATGCTTGCACAGCGAGACTCTGCTCTGGAGAACTTGGTGTCTGCCCAGTCACTGCCAAGGAGGTTTTATGTTACAGTGGCACAAGAGCAAAGCGACGTGTTATAGACAGACTGGGCATTAAGTGAACACAGGTTTCTCAAGCCTCAGGTCGATGAAACAACCACAAGGCTATCAATGTCTCACCACCACTGTGCAGATGTGTTCACCCTTTAAATGACATTTCATCAAAATAGTTTGCAATAAAACTTCTATATTAATTCTTTTCAGACCGTGATGTCATGAAGTCAGAGGTTTTCCCAACCAGTTTTCCGCCCGCCTGCAACACCAGCCTGGTGCAAAAGAAGATCCCATCCAGTGAAGTCACAGCAATATGTTCATTATCTGCTGTTGGAGCAGGCAGTTGCCATTCCCTCTGTGCATCTTTGCAGACAATGCACAAATCCACGTCTGTAATTGCATTGGTTGTGGCTGAGCCGGAGCTCATTTCCCCACAGCAGCCCTCACAGCGCTGTGCTTTGCAGCGGCAGCTGGGAAGGTGCTGGTAACACACCCAAGATTTGGCTGCTGCTGAGCAGGGCTGGCACAGCACCAGTCTCAACATTCCCCCCCATCAATGGGTTGGGAGTGGGCAAGATCCTGGGAGGGGACACAATTAACCAAATTATTTCCTATATCGTGTGATGTCAGCTCAGACACAAAGCCAAGGAAAGGAGGAAGGAGGGATGCCATTTGTTATTTACAGTGTTTGCCTTCCAGAGCAACCTTCACACCTGCTGCAGCCCTGCCTCCTGGGAAGTGGCTGAACATTGCTTGATGGTGGGAAATGACAAATCCTTTTTTTCCCTTTGCTTGTGCATGCACAAACTTTTGCTTTAGTAAACTGCCTTACCTCAACCTACGAGCTGTCCTCATTTTTCCCTTAGATTTTAACAATTACACACAATTCTTAGAAACATGTAATAAAGCTTCATTAAAGAGTAAAATTTCTCTGATATAACCAATATATCTCAGCAAAGACAACAGTGAATCCAGAAGTCAGTCTCTTTTTTGGGAATTCAGGTAATTATGACCACGGGCACTTGCCAATGTCCACATTTAATTCACAAACTCAAACCCCAATTCCTCTGCTAGTCAGACTGACCATGCTGCTTCACACCACTCCTATTCACCCCAATTAGAGGGTCATTAAAGGACATTCTTAGAGCAAAAGCTTAAAAGGAACAAGTTCTGCCACTTTTAAAGCTTTTTATTTGGTACTTGGCTTTAAGCAGAAGGAAAAATCTGCAACCCAACCTTGCTTATGTATCATTATTTTAAAAGCATATCAAGGCAGAAGGTTGTTTTCAGCCCCCTGTTGAAGCACTTTATACTAGAGAGCAGATTCAACATTTGCATGTTCCCAAATCCTGTTTTAAAGCAGCCTGGACACTACTTTCATGGACACAGCTCATCAGCATCCAGCCCTGTGCCTGGCATCTCATCTGAAGAGCAATAAATTAACATTAAATAAACAAAACCAACAGAAAAATAATGGAGAGATTAGGTTTCAAAATGATACTTTTATTGTAACTAAACAAAGGACACAAGCTCCAATTAACAAAAAAATTTTATACTGTGTTATGGCAAACACAGGACCAGTATGCTCAGAGCACAGACAAATGATTTTCAACTTAAATTTATAACACAGGCTGAAATTCATCAACTGAAAATCAAAACTTGGAATACATACGAAGAACAGAATATGGGATTATTCTTTTAATTAAGTATTCCCAATTTTTTGATATTAACAATTTAAAAGTATTTAAATACATGCTGAAGTAGCTAAAGTTTAAATTATTAGCAAGGTATGCAGATATAAAGTTACAAGAAGTATTTTGGAGTTGTATAAAAGATGCAACTTTTTCCCCCAGGCAAAGCCTATGTAAGTGTAAGGTACTATCCTGGCAAGAGACTATTCTCTACCTGCATGCAGTCCTGCTGACAAACTCCAACTGAACCAGCTTTCTGGCACTTAACCTGCAGGCAGATTGACTCTCACAGCATGCAGTCAGTGATGAAAATCTCTGTGAAAACCAACTTTAGGTCTAAGATGAAACAGAAACAAGTTTTTCAATAAAATAGGTCCTATAACACGCTTGTTTTGAAGGCGGAAAAGAAATTACATCCTACTCTACTTCTCTTCCCTGGTGCTAAATGGATTTTTAAAAAAGCTTTTTGTGTGTTTTACATTTTCCCCCTGAATAGTTTATAATCCAAATCTCTCTTATTTGAATCTGCAACAACCCCATCAATGGCCTTACCAATTACCTAAGTCTGAGCTCAGAGGCTTTGCCTGTGTAAGTCACAAAGTCATCGAAATCTCGCATATACTTTAAATTATTTAAAGAAATATTTACATCTCCTGATTAAATATTCATTCAGGAATAAGTTCTGACCAGTTACTGTACACTTGGAAGTCATCCTTTCTCTGAACATACCACAGCTTCTGGTTTTTTGGTCAACACAAAAGGCAACCAAGCACATTATCTGGAGCTATTCCAATCTGCTGCAGTTGCCTGTATCGCCGGGACAGAGCTGCTTGGGAGGTTCAAAGTTGGGTAAAAGTGGATCACCGAGGGCTTCCTAATCTTTTAAAGTTTGCAGGACATGTGTTGTTCAATTCCAGTTGTCATGGGTTTGCCTGCTTTCAACAGAAGGAAGGTATTCNCACCTGCTGCAGCCCTGCCTCCTGGGAAGTGGCTGAACATTGCTTGATGGTGGGAAATGACAAATCCTTTTTTTCCCTTTGCTTGTGCATGCACAAACTTTTGCTTTAGTAAACTGCCTTACCTCAACCTACGAGCTGTCCTCATTTTTCCCTTAGATTTTAACAATTACACACAATTCTTAGAAACATGTAATAAAGCTTCATTAAAGAGTAAAATTTCTCTGATATAACCAATATATCTCAGCAAAGACAACAGTGAATCCAGAAGTCAGTCTCTTTTTTGGGAATTCAGGTAATTATGACCAAGGGCACTTGCCAATGTCCACATTTAATTCACAAACTCAAACCCCAATTCCTCTGCTAGTCAGACTGACCATGCTGCTTCACACCACTCCTATTCACCCCAATTAGAGGGTCATTAAAGGACATTCTTAGAGCAAAAGCTTAAAAGGAACAAGTTCTGCCACTTTTAAAGCTTTTTATTTGGTACTTGGCTTTAAGCAGAAGGAAAAATCTGCAACCCAACCTTGCTTATGTATCATTATTTTAAAAGCATATCAAGGCAGAAGGTTGTTTTCAGCCCCCTGTTGAAGCACTTTATACTAGAGAGCAGATTCAACATTTGCATGTTCCCAAATCCTGTTTTAAAGCAGCCTGGACACTACTTTCATGGACACAGCTCATCAGCATCCAGCCCTGTGCCTGGCATCTCATCTGAAGAGCAATAAATTAACATTAAATAAACAAAACCAACAGAAAAATAATGGAGAGATTAGGTTTCAAAATGATACTTTTATTGTAACTAAACAAAGGACACAAGCTCCAATTAACAAAAAAATTTTATACTGTGTTATGGCAAACACAGGACCAGTATGCTCAGAGCACAGACAAATGATTTTCAACTTAAATTTATAACACAGGCTGAAATTCATCAACTGAAAATCAAAACTTGGAATACATACGAAGAACAGAATATGGGATTATTCTTTTAATTAAGTATTCCCAATTTTTTGATATTAACAATTTAAAAGTATTTAAATACATGCTGAAGTAGCTAAAGTTTAAATTATTAGCAAGGTATGCAGATATAAAGTTACAAGAAGTATTTTGGAGTTGTATAAAAGATGCAACTTTTTCCCCCAGGCAAAGCCTATGTAAGTGTAAGGTACTATCCTGGCAAGAGACTATTCTCTACCTGCATGCAGTCCTGCTGACAAACTCCAACTGAACCAGCTTTCTGGCACTTAACCTGCAGGCAGATTGACTCTCACAGCATGCAGTCAGTGATGAAAATCTCTGTGAAAACCAACTTTAGGTCTAAGATGAAACAGAAACAAGTTTTTCAATAAAATAGGTCCTATAACACGCTTGTTTTGAAGGCGGAAAAGAAATTACATCCTACTCTACTTCTCTTCCCTGGTGCTAAATGGATTTTTAAAAAAGCTTTTTGTGTGTTTTACATTTTCCCCCTGAATAGTTTATAATCCAAATCTCTCTTATTTGAATCTGCAACAACCCCATCAATGGCCTTACCAATTACCTAAGTCTGAGCTCAGAGGCTTTGCCTGTGTAAGTCACAAAGTCATCGAAATCTCGCATATACTTTAAATTATTTAAAGAAATATTTACATCTCCTGATTAAATATTCATTCAGGAATAAGTTCTGACCAGTTACTGTACACTTGGAAGTCATCCTTTCTCTGAACATACCACAGCTTCTGGTTTTTTGGTCAACACAAAAGGCAACCAAGCACATTATCTGGAGCTATTCCAATCTGCTGCAGTTGCCTGTATCGCCGGGACAGAGCTGCTTGGGAGGTTCAAAGTTGGGTAAAAGTGGATCACCGAGGGCTTCCTAATCTTTTAAAGTTTGCAGGACATGTGTTGTTCAATTCCAGTTGTCATGGGTTTGCCTGCTTTCAACAGAAGGAAGGTATTCCCCATGAAAGTCCTTTCTATGGTTGGTGTGCACATCCTGTGATCAGTTCAGGTAACAGCAGAATGCTGGCATTTGTGACTGGCATTTAAAATGAATTTTATGTAAATATTTCACAATATGCCAAATTTCAAGCAAGTCCAAATGTATCACAATTATTTTAATCAGAACATTCTTCATAAAATAATCAGCTATTTTTGGCTCCCTTCTTCTTTAATCCACAGAAAATTTAAGTAAACACAGAACAGCAGCAAAGTGTCTTAAACTCCCAAATACTGCAATCAGCCAATTTCCTTTCAGGACAGTTAAAGCTCTGTAAAACTTTAATCAATAAATATTTGAAAACAGCTTTTTCTGCTACTTCCCTGGTTTAAATCTGCATGCATTCAAGTGAATACAATTCTTAGGTTTTTGATATTCCATGAAAGGTAGCAGCCAATTTTAGAGTATCTTTACCATGTTTCAGGAATGTCAAGAAATATTCTTATACACTGTTTTCAAATTGAAAATATGCCACTGTTAAAATTTAGCGTACTCCAAAGCCCATAAATTCTAGCTGTAAATTATAAAATGTAAAATTAGTTTCTAGATTGTATTTTTGTGAAATCAGTTTTGTTCTTGCATTTTCATCTAACACAAGCTTTGGCCTGAAAAAAAAAAAAAGCACCTAGTGAAGTCAGATCTTCAAAAATCTACAAAGTGACTTCCATGCTGAAATCTCCAAGGTAATCTCGATTTATGAGGAAGAGAACAGCCCCCTGTTTAGGGATACATGAACCATAAAGATTGTACTGATTTGAAATTTCAGCTTCATCACAGCAATGTCACACTTCAGATACAATTACAGTAATTCTCAGGAGGATCTTGCTGTAAGCAGCTTTCTTTGCAAACTGTACAGAATATGAACTCAATAGTTGAACTAGACACTGATTTTTTCTAGAACTGTACATCTCACTGTACATATTGCTTTGGAAACAACTAAATACAATGGTCCATATCATGCAAGCCATGAGACTGTCAAAACTTCTTTTGTTCCACTAACTTCAAATAAGTTTGTACAAATAATTTAGGCAATCTAGATAAATACTGCACATGGAATTATGCTGAAATATGCTTGGGAGTTGACATTTTCTACAAAAATATGCAACAATGACTAAAAGCATTAAGTACTAACTGCCCACCTCAGTATCACCATGTACAGTGCCATTTTAAGATGTGCTTCCTATAGTGTACATAAAATCAAGAATGTTCATACATTTTATAATACTGGGTGCAAAATAAAAACAGAATAAAAAACCCAAACCATAACCCTGCTGGTTCAAGCCACACTATATGTATTCAATAATAGATTTTAAGAAAAGTGTAGAATTTACATTACCATGAATTATGGAACATCCCAGAGTTAGTATTTTAGTTTTAAAACTTTAAAATTTACTATTAAGAAGAAATATTAACGAGAAAACCTTGACCTACTGCCAGTATGTAGTCACACATTTAAAGACAGTGACTATAAGCAATTAGAAACCAATAATGTAATCAAAGCACTGGCAATACCAGAAATGACTTGTTGACTGCACAGTAAGCAAAGCCATGAGATGAACATATTTATGTACTCCGACTATACCTGGTTAATGACTTTATACCTGAGATGAAAATTGAGAGGTAAGAGAACTAGTTATGGTGTAAATAATTATCAGATGAAAAACAAGCACACAAAGATAGCTACATTTTTAAAAGTATATGCAAAAAAGATCACAACTGACATTTCCCCCTTTTGATTATTGTCATTCTGCTATTCAGACAAACACTTTAACTCACTTTACCATGTGACAGATTGTGTTCTGAAACTATTTTAAAGGCTTCTGTGATTCCAATGCTCTAATAATTCATGGAGTTTTGAGTAGAAGCAACATATTCTACTCCCAAGTCCTATGAAATTTAAGGCACCCATAAGTAGCAAACTTCATGCCCAGTTTCCATTCTAGGGAAAAATAAATCTGATTTTTCCCTTCAACAGAAAATAATAATAACCATGAATTCATAAAAGTGATCAGAATGCCACATTCTCTGTCAGTGAGGCAACAGCTCAGTGATAGTTAGCTTAAAAAGCCCTAAATCTATAGAGCTACTACTGAAGCCACAGAATCTTCACTAGCAGATTAGAAACTGTGTAATATTGTGATGGAACAGAAAGCTTGTATTAAATTCTGAAAAAGCTAAAAGGTAGAAGCAGAGCAAGGTTGGGCCCCATGTAATGATGAAAGAAAAGAAATGGGAAACATTTTTCCATGATAGATACACTTAATTTATACAGCAAAACTTCCAAGTTTAATGGATCACTGTACCACAACAATGAGTGCAAATACATGTTTTTGTGGGCAGGAGCACTGCTAAAGAAGCATATTCTGTTTTCATCAGTAAGGAATGACACTAAATCACTTCTTTGACGAAGGGAAATTTCATTCCATACGTCAGAAAACATATCTACAATTTATTACCAGAATCAGCTCAAAACACTTCCCATAATCACAAAGCTCAAGTAATATGTAGCCATTAGACACAGAAAGATATACAAGAATTTGGTTACAACTGCGATTAGCTTCAGATTCTGAAGCTTAATTCTTTGCTTCTGCAGCTTCTTTATCATGCTTTTCCTTTGCTTTCTCTTTTTCCTCCAGTTTTTCTTCTTTTTGAAGCAGTGACATAATCTCAGCAACCTGGCTGGTGCCAATATCAATATCTTCTTTGTCAATCAATTCTACTACCTACATGAACATAAAATGAAATTGAGAGAGTATTTAGTTTTTACATGATGGAACCATTTTCCTATAATGAATTTTGTTAAGACAACAAAAGTATTCTGTTCGTTTCTGGTGTTCAAGAAAAACAGCATTTTTTTCCTACATGGAAGACAAATTCAAACCACAACTAGTACCTCAAACATATCCAGAGTATTAAAAAAAAACTAAAATGCAAAGCAAATGACTTAGAACTTTTGACCTTTGTGTGTGCAGCACACAAAGACATTTTAAAGCATTAGTAAAACAGACCCACTTATTTTATCTGTTTCAATGGAAAACTGAGATTCAGTACCTGCTGGAACAGTATTTAAGACAATGATTTATACACTTAATTTTATTAAAAAAGACCTACTGCACTAGATAGGCACAAATTTAGAAAAAGTTAAAAGCAGAGGGGTTGGGCCTTTCAGAAAGCAAATGAAAAAAATAATCTAGTAAATGATTCCAAATTCTTTTAAATAGCTTTTTATACAAATGTATTTTTGGCATATCTCCTCAAGTTCCTAGAATTATTCTGCAATATATGCAGAATTTACAAGTACATTTTATCTGTGTTGCTAAATGTGCAACGGCTGTTTAGAGCAACAGGGAAGATAATCACCGCTGGGGCAGTAGAGAGGAAAAATGTGTTTCAAAAGGCTGATACTGTATTTTCTAGCTGGCCATAGTTTAAATGCTATTTCTGTATCTAGTAGCAGAATGACTTGCAGGAAGTTTCAGGACATATCTAAATTTACCAAGTGAAAAAGAAACAAGAAAATGAAGGTGAAAGGCAGAGAAAACCTGAGAATGTTTGGCAAAATGAGAAAACAGGACCAATCAGGCAACAAACACAGGTCATTTACAGTGGACTTAAAGGACAACTGTTGGTCTGTTGTCTTTCAAGCACAGGAAAGACAGGTCTCAGTGAAACATCTGAAGTGTGCAAGAAGACAAGAGAAGCTACTATTTTGATATGAAATATATCTATGGATGTTATGTCAAGACTTCTCTAACAGTGCTAGTTCTTCTACTCCCTCCCATTTGTAAGGAGCAACAAAATTACCATATTTTACAGAACTTGGCAGAGAGGTACAGGAAAACCTACAGCTCTAAATGTAATGTGGGTAACAGACATGGATTTCCCAACTCCCCAAAAAAACAGCCACACAGATTCTCAAGATGCTGTTATATAAGATCTGTTTACAATACATACCAAAAACCTCACTGGCATCAAGTAAAGACTCTTGGAAAAGACTGCACTGCAAGTTTATGTCAAAACAGGTCCAGTGCTTGGAGGATGGTTAGCCTTACTTTCTTCAAGAAGTCTACAAACTTACCTTAACAACATTATCTATATCAACTTTGCCATCCTTGTTTTCATCTAGTGCCTCTGCAATCCTTGTCAGCTTCTCCTCTGGAATCTTCTGAATTTGTTTCATTGCATTAATTAGCTCAGCAATGCTGATGAGATTCTTCCTGAAGAGAAAGCACAAACTCTACATGACAAGCAGTTACTCCAAAAGAGTAAGGTTGACAAAAGGCAGTACTGGAAGTTACTACATTGCAGGATGCTTGTAAAATTATTAATTATTTATAATCCTGAACAGGATGCAAAAAAGCAAAAGGAAGTTACTGATCAGCAAGCAGATTTTTATCTTACCATCTCATGCTTTTAGTTTCCACATGTTTTATTGAACAAATACAAGTATCCAGTAGCATTTGAAATGAAGTTTTCTGTGCTTTCCAGACTATGTATTTAATGCTTTTTGTCCTCTCATTCCCCATTTACCAAAGATGTAGTGCCATGTTTCTGTCATTCTTTTACATTTAGAGGCTGGCTGACAGAAAATCAATGAGTCACAGGAAAACAAAAGCTGAGAACTAATCACTTGAGCAATTGAGCTGTTTTCTTAAAAGTCAGCTTCATTTGCTCCTGTCAAGGACCAGACTGTGTGGAAGGAAGGACCAGCAGGTTTCAGATGTTACACTCTGCTCACTGATCTCACAAAGTTCAAGGTGGCTGTCTGCCGCAACCTAAAGCCCCTGCTTGCCTATGTATTTTAGTAGTTTGAAGAAACAACTTCCAGCACAGATCCAGCTGAAATGCAGGAGACAGTGGAGTCAGTAAATATGAAACAGAAGGGCTTTATCAGTGCAGTCTCAGCTCCTCTGGGCACAGACATTTATGCCAGAAGCATTTCTCAAGCTGCCACTAAATGTCCTGGACAAGGCTTGATAATGACTGCACCAACATGAAGGTTAAAAGACAAGCCTTTGACAACTAAGTAATATTTAAACTAACAATTTTCCATCAGCCACGGTCACCTACAAAATTATCCAAAAAACCATCCATTACAAAGTATAATTACATTCAGTACAAGCAGATTCTGCATTGTATTGTTAGTTTACAAATTCAGATGGTTTTGATCAACAACTTCTCTGTAGCACCATTCATATGGCTGCCTTAATGCTATTACACAAAATCTGCAACAAATGACCGTTTGCCCTGGGGACTGGAAAACACAGAGTGCAGAAGCAACAAAAGCAGAATCCTTATTTCTGTTTAGTTATGCTCTTTGGGAGCTGGGATACTCTCTTAATGAACCACACACAAAATGCTGCAAGCATAAACTAGATTAATACAGCATTCATGATCACAAACCATGAGAATTTTTGTCACAGTTTTCAGGTATTTCAGTGTCTGTAACAAGCAGTATATGATTATTTAACATAGGATTGCCTGAAAGACTCTCCAAATATTAAGACCTAGGTAAGTGTTGATAAATGAATTTTGCAACAAAACTGTCAGGAAAGATCTTTCTTTGAAAATCTGTGTGTTAAAAAAATTGAAATGAATAAATTTTTTTTGAAAGGGACTCTTTATAATGATTTCCTCACATCAGGCCCATTTCCCCACTTGTCTCCAGACATCATAAGACCCTTGCAATTTTTTTTCTCACTAACATCTTTACTACTAAATAACAACAAATATGGACATGCTCACACACTGTTGTGCACCTTTTCAACCAATGGCACAGGGCAAAATTACTGTGTGAGAAGCATGACTAAAGGGATGATTTCACCTGTAATCCTGTTAGTGCCAGAGGCATGGGCAAGATGGTAAGATTCTAATCAACACTTAGACTTTCAGAACACCCTCAGGACTAGCAGCTGGGGAATTATACATCCTCTTTTCCTTCATCAGTTCAGCCTTATATAGCCATAGAAGAAAGAAAATCTACATCACAATTTTGTTGGTTTTGTTTTTAAAATCAATTATCTCAACATTCTAACAACAAGTTAGTTATTCACCAATTCTTTTCTAACCACACATCAGACAAAAGCAAGAGTGAAGGTGAACAGCCAGAGACACACCCAGTGCTCCCAGGTCACTTACCCAGTAGTATCAACACCCTCCAGCTTTGCATCTGCTGTCTTTTGACTTGTCTCTAATTCAACAATAATTTTGTCTATCTGACCAATCATTCGGTTCACTCGCTTTGTCAGTCGCTTGCTTGCCTTTGACTCTTCCACTGCCTCTTCCTCACCAGTTTTAGAAAGCTCCTTTATCTCTTGCAAATCCTAAAAGAAATGGTCAAGAGAGAGAAAAGCTTTTGCTGGTGTGAATTCACAACAACAGACACCACTGACTTCAACCAGCATGTCAAGACAGGAGCCATTTGTAGATGAAATACAAGCGTAGAGACACATAAAGCCAGGTGGAATTGGAACATAAATTCTAACACTGCTGCCTTTTTTATGCACCCCTTAAACGTTATTTTCGAGATTTTTTGTCAGAGTGAATAAGGTTCATTTTACTTTTCTTGGAAATTTCTGTAATAGTGACATCTACACTTGCTAAGAAGGAACTGCAGCATGCAGCAGTCAGTCAGCTCCTGTTGCCCCAGTCACCCTGGGAGCAAGAGCAGGATTCTCATCTGTTGGGAACTACTCCAGCACTAATAATTAGGCTTTGAACAAGTTATACCAATAAGGCTTTGTATTGTCACATACAAAGTTCATTCACTCAGCTTCCAACTTCAAACTAACAGACAACCAAGAAAGATAATCTTTAAGTTTGTGGATCATTTCTGCTAAAACCAAACATGAACAGAAAAAGAACTTCCATGCCCCATTCTTCACCTCATTATATTCCTGGATATCATCCTTCAATTCCTCAAGCTCCTCCTTTTCCTTTGTTAGTGATTTTTTCTGTTCCTGCAGCTTGGTGCAAGCATCACTCAGCACGTCAATCTCCTCCTTGGTGATTTCCTCACCCTGTAACAGAAAACATACACAAATTAGTGAAAGGCACATATGTGATTTTCCTCCAAGATTTTCAGTCTTTTAGCAGAAAAGAGAAACTCAAGATTCTTTTTCCATGTTTGGAGTCAATGCTATAACATAGTCATTTTGAGGCTAATGCAAAGATTTTAAATGGTAAAGCAACTGGTTTGCTATGGTAGATAATTTTTTGAAGTGCACCAGTAGTAAGTTCAGCTGATGTGATTGATTATGTGAGTTTTGGCTATTCGAAATTCCATACCTAATCATCTCATTTAAGAATGTTTTACTTCATTCATTCCTCAGTTAAGCAATTAAAACAAATGAGAAACAATTCACTACGTATGGGAAAAGATAAATTACACCAAAAGAATTGTAAAGTTTGGAAAGCTGAGCTGTAGAAAAGTTATCTTCAACAACCTTTGTGAGAATGAGGATGAACACCCATAGTTTGTGAAGTACACTTGTCTCTTGAAAAGCTGAGAATAAAATATGCACAGGTCCATTCCATCTACAGATACTGCAAACAGCCCCCAAAACATTAATAGGTACATTAATTTCAATAATGCAGATAGATAAAGGAGATGCTCTGAGATGTTTTGTGCTGACTTCAGCTCCTGCACTGATGAATTTTCAATCCACTGAGTAGCTATTTTTAACTGACAGAATGTGGTGAGAGGGTTAAAAGTGAAGGACAGACAAGCAATTTATCATGGTTCTCACATGGATGTTTTGAATCTTTACATCCAAAACTATGAAAATGCGTATTTATCCAGATTACCTTAATGCCTTCCAATACTGGTGCTGTATCTATCAGTGCCTCTGAGTGCACTGCTGCCCCTGCCCGTGCCAGTTCTGGTTCAGTATCCATTGCCACCTGGCTTTTCTTAGCTTGCAGAGCAGTTGCTTCAAGATCTGCTGCTGGTTCCACCACTTTCTAAAATTAAAACACCTCATTAGGTTTCATTTAAAAAACCAAAACAATATCTGTATTAGCATCAGTAAAGAATGACTTGTCAAAATAGGAATAGTTGCTGAAGTAGACGCATACATTTTTATGAGAAGAGGTTAAAAAGCTGCAACATACTGAGTGGTTTCACATTAACATATCCACTTGTATTTAATGAACTACTTCTATGAGCTCCTGAGGCTTAATTCACTAATAAAGCAAGCCAGCAGATTTTATAGTCAAATATCATACAGTAACATTATCAGGTTAATGACAAATAGAAAGAGCCAAAGATAAGAACATTTAAAGTATTGGGGTGCAAAATTTTTTTTAAAAAACCCAAATAAAACCACTACCTTTACTAGAGAAAAAGAAGTCTTCGCTTACACCTCTAATTAAGAAGGAAGAGAAATCAAAGGTAAGACTGAGCCAACATTTCACACTAAATCCTTGTGTGTTGCAGTCAGTTTTAACATCCACCCACATCTTCCATATGTGGATTTAAAGTCTGGTTTCTTGCAGACAATGAGCAGAGGCAGTAACTCATAACATGCTAGTTTTCACATCACTTAACATTTACTTCTCAATAATTGTGAGCAGAACTTACCATTGCTGCAGCTTCAAGGGTTTCTTTGGCTTTCTCTGCAGCTTCAGACAATTTTTTTTCTTCATTTTCTTTTCTGATGGCTTCCTCCTCCTGAAGTGTTGCTTCCAGCCTCACTTTGTTATCTACTTTTTCACCTTCAACTTCTGCCACTTTCACTTGAGCCTCTTTGGCCTAAAAATAAAAAAAAAGTAGTCTAATAAAAGTGTGTATATATGGATATAGGTATGTCTGCATAATACAAACTTAGATACCCTGATTGAGACAGGTAATACAGGTATGCTAATGAATAAAGTCAAAGCCCCCAAATATTACCATATTTTTGCATTTCTCAGAAAAAAATTACTCTCTTTCTTGAGAAAGTTTTTGGTTTTGGTGGAAACACGAGCTTTTCACCCTGAAATCACACATGTTCTTCATTCATTCTCTTTCTCTCAAGACTACCAACAATCTACTCTGACAATTTGTCTCTCTACATAACAACATCATGTATTTTCAAGTATTAATGTCTTCATATGGACCAAAGCATTGTTTTTCTGCAAGTGAAAGATGTATTCTAAATCTTCTTATGCTATTACTGTCTGCTGTCATGTAATCCAATATTGCCCTGTATTTGCTTTATCCTCCCACCTCTCCACACACAACCCAACTTCTGCATTTGAACGTCACTCAAACCCATCTACGATTTAGTTTTTCAAGGAAAAGCAAGGAACTGAGAAGAACATCTCCTCTGGATGGATTTTCAGCCATGACACTGAAAGTTGGTTACATACTATGTCTATCAACACTTACAGCACTGTCTGGTAGTGTCTGAAGGGTTGTTTTGAGCTGATCAGCTGGAGAAAGGGTATCTGGAAGATACATGGCTCTGGATAAAATAAGCAACGAAGTAGGAATTTCCTGGTTCAGGTGCAGATCTAACCACTGTAAATGCAATACAAAAAATAAATCTTCAACTTCAGGATGTTTTTCTCTTTTTTGCAGACAAAATCAAGCATACACAAAAAAGTATTTTTTTTTTTTTTTTTACTATTACTTATCAGTCAATATCCTAGCACAGGAACTATAGGCTATAACCAGCTAAGAATTACAATCATTGCAATGAAATATGAGATGTATTTTGTTTGAAGAAGTATTTCAAGAAATAGTGAATGAATATTTGAACAAGTATTCACATGCATCTTAAAATCACAGAATGGTTTGAGTTGGGTTAAAGATCATCCAACCCCCTGCCATGGGCAGGGACACCTTCCACCTTCCAATTGTTACTCAGAGCTCCATTCAACCTGGCCTTCAACACCTCCAGGGATGGGGAGTCCACATCTCTGGGCAACCTGTGCCAGTGTCTCACCACCCTCACAGAAAAGAATTTCTTCCTGATATCTCACCTAAACTTGTCCTCCTTCAGCTTAAGGCCATTCCCCCTTGTCCTATCACTACATGTCCTTGTGAAAAGTCCCTCTCCAGCTTTCCTGCAAGCCCCCTTTAGGTACTGAAGCTGCTATAAGGTGTCCCTGGAGCTTTCTCTTCTCCAGGCTAAGCAACCCCAACACTCTCAGCCTGTCTTCATAACAGAGGTGCTCCAGCCCTGTGATCAACTTAGTGACCTCGCTGGATGTGTTCCAACAGACCTTCCTCTAAACCAGGCAGCACCAGGAGACAAAGAACTGATCTACTTGGTGAAAACTTCTTTACAGAGCAGTACAACAATTAACAAGACAAACTTCCAGAACTGCAAACATATTTTGGATATGTTTAAGTCTAAGTATCTATTTGCATCACAAAAACATCATGGTCCAGTCAAAAGGCAGCAACCCACAGCTACTATATACTTACAAAGTACATGTGATAAAAGCTTATTAAGAAGGAAAACTGTTTTAACCTGTCTTTAATGAGAACAGAATCAAAATGACTTCTGAGAATCAGGACAAAAATCAGAGCTAGCAACTGAAATTAGGTCTGCAAAACCATACCTGTTTAAGCTGATCCTTGAGACGCTCCTCTGTCACACCAAGAGCTCTCATCCCTCGGGCACGACAAGCTGCCTGCAGTTCTTTAACAGTCAGGGTATCAACTCCCTCTTCAGCAATCATCTGCACAATGGAAAGGAAATTTGACCGTGTAAGAGCTCAAAACAGAGGCACCACCAGCACTGCACGGCCAAAGCCCACGTGTTACAACAGCCACTAGAGGCTGCTGCGGTAACACAAAACAGCCCCTGCTGCTCACACAGCTCCAGCACAGCCAGTCAACCTCTAAGCTTATATTTCTATCAGCTCCCTTACGAATTATAGCTTCATAGAAACGTTCTTTTTTCAAGATAATTGTTTTCATTGCAATTAATGGTGGATTAAAAAAAGACCATTTTTTCTTAACAAATAAGGACGCTTCTGATTTTAAGCTCTTCAAGCTTTTTTGTTCAAAGTTAGCTCCAGAACAGGACAATTAAGACCAAAAAAAAGGAAAATGCTTAGGAAAAAAAATATACACGTATCCCCACACACTCACTACTGTTATGTGTCAAAATTATTAAGCAGTGCCTATTCAGAATGACTCACCTTGTCATCTGCTTTTATGCTCCTCAACCTCATGGTCAGCTGGAAGCGGAGAAAGTTATTTGTCCCAATTGACTGAAGTTCCAACAATTTACAAAGTGCCACCAGCTGAGGTCTGGTCAGATTGTCCAGCGTCAACTCATCTTCAAACAGTTTAGAGAACCTTAAGATCTCCTCATTACTGGGTCTTTCGCCAGTTTCCCTGATCTGTGAGAAAAAAACAAACACACACAAAGCTTCTCAAAGCAAATGTTATGGCTGGGCATTATTTTGAATAAAAACACTCTCCTCCTTTGTCAAGCATTTTGCAACAGTTTTGGGATAAGAAATAGCACACAAGGAAGCAATGAAAGAAGTTTTTAAAAAAACAAACAACTTATTTAGGCAAAAGAATTGATGGTGCTGACAGTTTCCAACAACACTGCATAAGGTACTTAAGGTAAAACTAACAAAACAAAAATTAGATGTATCTGTACACTAAGGAGCAGGTCTATCTGAGTTGCACTGCCATAAGATACCTCAAAAAAATATATATACATTTGAGTTAATAAATAGTTGCTACAGGAGTCACACTGGCAAGTATTTGTTCTGGTACCATACTTACTAAACACAGAAACACATGTGATAAAGACAAGAAGATAAAGTAAGATAGTACATCCAATGGCAAAAATTTTGCAAGACTGGTGTCCCTATGAAACACTGATTAGGCAACTTAACTACCTACTTCTCTCCACGACCATGTTTGTTACAATACTGTTTTGCTTTCAATTCCTAGATGTTCTGCAGCACCTCAGTGCAAATGTTTTTGTGCTTGAAGTTATTCCAAAGTATAAAACACTGTTTGGAAAAGGACTCTGCATCCTTCGTGATGGAAGGTTCTATGCAACTGCTTGTACAAATGCAAAGTTAAGCTTTTCAGTGATGTGTTGCCAATGACTTCCTAGTCATTAAATCTAATTACTAGAAGCTGAAATAACAGTTCTAAGGAGAACAATTCCCTAGTCTCATCAGGTCACAGTAAAGCATTATGACTTGTATAGATGTTGATTTTTCTATTTTAAGTATGCTACCGAAAGCTTATTAGTGACATCACTGCATCAAAAATCTACAAAACTTACAATTAAGTACTCCCAGTCATTTAACACCTTCAGTCTAAACAGGAAGTACAGAGATATCAAAAAACACTGTTTCCCAATACCTCTTATTTTTTTTTAAACCCTGTGAAGAAAACATAAAACTAGGTGACATCAAGCACAGTTTGAAAACCTAACATTACCTACACTGCCTGATTTATCATGCACATGTGTTTTACCTGCAAACTCAAATATTTTAGTGAACAGTTACTGAGTATAGAAAAAGGTAAAAATCGGGAGACAAGATGGTCTTGAGTTCATTAAACCTCCAGGATACTTGTGTAGCAGAGAAACCAACTTGGAGAAAGAAAGGTCAAAGGCCTTGTTGTTCCACTTCACCAGTGCCTTCACCACAGGAGCCAAAAACGGCACTTCAAAAATACGAGAAGCATTTTCTCCCTTGTTTAAAGATGAATTTTGACAGAGCCAAGCATGTGTTTCTTGAAAGTACAAACTGAAGCTTTCTAGTATATCACTAGCTACAAAGCAACAGAAAGAAATTCTGGAATTCTGAAGCAGACATGTTAAGCCTGTAATCAGTGGTTCTTGGAGCATCACATACTTCACCACAGAAGCAGCTGTAAAAGAATAGCAAAAAGGTGGAAAACATTTAAGCTTCTTCTTGCTCTGACATTTACTATCCGGTACAGTGAAATGAGATCAATGAAGTTTGTCTCTGTGGCACAAATGAGAAATATAAAGCTGTAAAAAGCACACCCACATATATGAAATGCGGGGCTTGAAGCTTCTTTTTTAGTCATCAGAGGAACTTGGGACTTCCTCCAGCAAATGCAGAGTGAAACATCATTTATTTCCATGGAAATTAACGGCCATATGTAAATTTTCAGTAGCAGTTCTTTCAGAAGAAAATGAAATGTTCCAAACATGAAGCATGGCAGTGGCAAGTTCCCAGAGCCTGCAGGGGCAGTGCCTCAGCCTCTAACTGCTATAACTAACCACTTACAATGTTCTGCAGATTTAAAAGAACAGAAACAGATGACTGCATAGAGGCTTCAAAGTACACGGACTTTGCAAGCAGTTACTGACTAGAAAAATTTGCCACTGTGGTTATCTGAGGTAACCTTCATGGCACTGTCAACATCATCTTATTACCCCACACTTTAAAACTTTATTCTAAACTCTGACATGCAGGAAAATCTTAAGCTATCGGACAGGGCTTGTAAAGTTCATGTCTGAAACCCCTGGGCTTATGTGCCTATTTCTGTGCAAATACACATTCTCTCCAGAGGAGGGGACCACTGCCTTACTTTCAGCAAAGCACCTGGGGACATTGTTGGCTCCACCTCTTATTCAACAGCCCCACAACTGAGAGAAATCAGAGACAAATACTGTCCTGAGAAGACATAAGAAGGTATTTTTCATCTCTCCAGGGAGTACCTTACTCTCACCTACAGTCTGTTGAAAGGAAATGCTGTGAAACCTAAAGGCCATCAGTGTAAGAGGTTGATGTCTGACACTTAAGTCTCTCTGTCAGAAACCAATCTTAAATAGAAAAATTTTGCACCAAGCACAGCAACCACATTCTAGCTAAACCTCAGATTATACCACATTCTACTCAGTATAGCAACTGTGCACTTGGAAACTGTTTTTATAAGCAGAATTAAATTTGAAAAAAAAATTTTACTTTTCCCCTCATTAAGTATCAATCAGTCAATTAGGAAAGAAGTCTTTCCCTAATTTTCATACCCAACATTTAAAAAAAAAAAGAGGTAAAAACCTACATGGGTAGCCACTGAGCATGTTTCATGTTAGAGTTAGCTTATTAACAAATAAGTGAACAAAAAGCAAATGGGCAGAAATATACTGCTTCTAGAATTAGAGAGTAAAAGCACCAGTGAGAACACCAAAGTTAACAACAGGAAAACTTCCTCACACTGAAGTATTACTTACAAAAAAGAACTTTATCCTAAAAAAACTACTACATCCTGTTTATTCAAGCCCAACAAAATAAAGGTATCTGATGATTACCACAGACCAAGAAAAACACAAGTTTTTTTTTTGTAGGAAGAGAAAATACATTTTCCAAGTTTTTTACCTTTTGAAAGAATGTTGAAAAATCTTTTGTAACATTTCCCTTGGCTGCTTTATTTTTTAAGGCCATCTCCTCAATGGTGTCTTGAAGGAATTTAGCCAATTCAAGTTTTACTCTCAATTCTTTCTTCAATCTTTCCTCCTGTTAAAAAAGTATTTGGTTTTAAAAGTTCCTTCCAGAAACACATGGAGTAAATATCACTTCTGCCCCCGACAAGTTATGTGGAGTTATCCTGAACTTCTGCTATAATACACATATCCCAAGGGGGTGTTAATTCTTCCCAAAGATCCCCCCCCAAAAAAAAAAAAAAGCAAAAAAAAAAAGCTATTAACAGGAGAGCTATATGCTCTCAAAGTGGAAACTTGTGGGGCTTTTTTGGTGGGTTTTTACAAAGCTCTAACAATTCTGAGAAAACCTAACTACAAGAAATAAAGTGTAAACAAAAAAAGCATAAGAAGCTATTTTAAATATTAAGTATACGTATGAAAAACCTTGTATCAAGGTTTAAGACTACAAAAGTTACAATGTCTGTTTTAATACAACCAGAAAAATAAAATCTCATAGCTTCATTTCTCCTTTGTAGAAGTCATAGAAAATGGAGATGAGGATAGCAGAAAAGACAAGAGAGGCTTTCAGCCCTGATAGTTTGGCACCTGCACGTATAAAAACCAGGATGACACTGGTTCATTATTATACGTTAAAAAGCAAGATCTTCAAAATAAGATAAGGAAGATATAAAAGCACTACCCTAATGCTGAAAAAAAATACAATTTCTTAAGACTTTTTCTAATTTCTTTACCAAGGAAATTTGTAATTAAAAAAAAAAAATCACTGGATTATAAATTCACACCTTCTTACCTTTTTAGACTTTGTCTCAAATGTAGAGGGAAGCATATTAGGAAACAACTTAAGAGCTACTGGAAGCAAAAATTCCATAAATGGGACAACAAGAAAAACCAAGAAAGGGACCAGGCGAAAGAGATCAGCACATATTCGAAGAAACTGGAAAGGAAAAAAAAACATAGATAAGCTACAATTTAGATACTTACTTTAAAAATACTTGATTTGATCATCCAGTTAGCACTTAGGCTCACTTGCCATAAAGAAATTTTAAAATAACACAGTAAAAGGATGTGACAAAGTCAGTTTTCAGTGTTTTTTCTTCAAGTTGCTATATACTACAGAGTGCTGGAGTTTCACCAGTTTTCAACACTATAGAAAGTATTTCAAAAGCCTCACTGTGTCTCAATAGGATTATTGAACAAGTATCTCATTTAAACCTCTTAAAAGCACCTGAAAACAGGAGGTGGTCATTTGTTGTCATTAAAGCTGCTTAACTTCTTTTATGCATCTTTATTTGTGCTCCACTACTTCTTACATGCATGAGCTACTATGGACTAAGTAATCAAGAACAAAATGAAAGAACCCTCCCCCTCTGCCTTATAACAATTGTAATGTACATTTAAATCCAGGGTAATGAGCCCAGCTTGGTAGATTTTTTTTAAAACCACTGCTTTTCCAGAGCAGTAATCCTCTGAAGCAGGCGACGTTGGTTACAGAATCTTGAGCTGCATGAAATAAATACCATCCTTGTGATTTCTGTGCACCCAAAAATAGATATATTTGGCTGTAAAGCCTGTTATCAAATCTTTCAGTAATTGTTGAAAGCTTAGTTTATATTGGGGAGTGCAGATCTTGCTTAACTCTACCTCATTTAACCAAGGAAAAAACTGATTGTTGGGAATCCCATCAGTTCCTAAATCAGATGTACACTCCAGTACTCTACTGCCACAGCACTGTCATTCCACATCAGGATTTGATAAACACAGCTGTGAGTGGCAAAAACTGGCAACATAAATGCTATTACAAAAGCAAATCCATGCTCCCCCCTCCAGCCCCTCCCCACAGTTCATGGCAATTAAGGGGAACAGCAGCAACAACCAGCACAGATCCCACATCCTCAGGATTGATTTGCCAGAATACAAAACCTGTAAAACTTCATTCAGAATTTTCTTAGCATAAAACCAGCCAAAATCTTAAGCCCTACTGTATGTGGAATGCACATGCTCTACAGATTCAAAGTTTGGCAGTTTTCTTTGTATACAAAAAAATGCAGTTTCCCAGAAGACATGCTTTGGTCCATTGTTTACAGGCTCAAGGATTTTTCCATTCATTCCAACAACAGAAGGCAAATGACTAGCAGGGAGTTAAAAAAAAAATAGTAAGGAAGTTCAGAAGAAAATTTTAAAACTCAGAAGAAAAGTACATTTTCCCTAAAAAAAAGCCCACTTAAAAAATTTCTGTAGAGTACAGTTCCTATTTTCACCCAGTCTCTATTCTCAGACAGTGCGTGCAAGTATTTCTACAAAATCCATATCCAAGGAAGCAGTTTTACCACCGGATTAAGCCAACCTAATGCTAACCTGAGACGAGGTATAAAGAGCCATGAAGGTGCACTGGCAGTCACACCACTGATCCAGCTAAAACGGACCCAGAAATACGGACACAGACAAGGGGAAAAGGATCACTACAAACCAAGCGGGGGTGGGGCGGGAAAACTTGATTTAAGCATCAAGGTTTTCGCAGCAGCACTGTCCTGGATCAGCTTTCACAAATCACCGAGCTGCACCCTCGGCTAACTCAAGGAAAACAGCTTTACGCAGGAACCTAATACAATGGTGTCCGATTACACACACATTATTTGGCAGCACAGCACGAGAACTTGTGACTACTCTGTGTCTGCTGCTACAGCTCATGTGTTCCACTCTTCCCTCCTCTGCAGGGAAGAGTTTGTAAAGCGGGCAGACTTGTCACAAACTCCATTGTGTTTGCCACCTCACTGCCATGTCCTGAACCACCCTGCTGCAGGAGCCAGCACCAGAGCAGTTCGTTTCTAACAGTCGGTATCATGTTTTACTTCTTCCTGCCTCCTCTCCGAAGTGCAGATACGTGACCCTGCTGAATCCCAACCCTACCAGCTATTGTACAAGCAGAATTTCGGAATTGACTTTTAGTTTACATAAGCAACAGTCCCTTTGCATTAGCCATGCTGCAATTGCTTGTTCGTGTGGTTAGATTACTTGGGTATCTTCCCATTATTGCCTCCAAAGAGGAAGGAAAGGGCAGGCAGAAATAACTCATTTGTCAGTCTGCATGAAGATAAGATTTCTCTAGGACTGTCACCTCATGTGCAGTTTAATACTTTTAAAGCAGTACATACTTCAATTTTTATATATTTTAAAGTTCAGGAGCAACTTTTGCAAAGTTGAAGGTAATCTAGCATCAAAATGTTAAGACCTCTTTAAATCAGTCAGGATACTACAATTTAAGGTTGAACTGATAAAAAAATGAACTGTTTTGAAACAAACTTGAAATAAAGTTTAAAAAACCCCACATGTAAAGGGTTTTGTTCAGCTGCAGGCTGGTTTGCTTTTCACTGACCCCAGGTTCTGAGCCTACCATGCCCTCATTCCAGAGACAGGATGTCCTCTTCCTTCAAATACAAAAACCACAAAACCTAGATTGAGAAACTAACATCACTGTAGTTATTAAAACTATTTTCTCTACATCTCCTCCACTGGTTTTGCATACATATAAACACATACATACATCATTAGATAAGAGGCTACAAGCAGTGTAAACATTAATTTATATCTGCAAACAAATAAATGTCCACTTAATTTAAAAAGAGAATTAATACTGAAAGTGAACATTTGCACAAAAAAACAAATCCAGGAAGGCTAAATGCCAGATCACTACTTAAACATGAGAAAGACAGCTCTATCATCACTAGATGACAACTCAAAAGGTAATCAAATGAATAAATCCATCTATTGATGGAATATTACTGCTGTTTATATAATTTCTCAGAACTATGGCTCAGTAAACATGAAAGAGGCAGGAAAATCAATGGTTCCAATCTTCTCCCTGGAGAATTTCTGATTCTGTTTTAAACCATGAATTAATTTGTCTCGCTTGGCCTTCCAAGCTCCCCAAAGCTCTCAATAAGCCAGCACAAGCCAGAACTGCTACTTCAACAAGTCCTGCAGCCCTCACCTTCCCCTATCCTGAGTTACTCTTTCTGGTACTACATAATCCCCTCTCACGTCAGCACAGACTGTTATATTTATTGCTGAGCAACGTCTCAGCTGGATCAGCTGCCAGCAGGCTCTTGTAGCAGCATGAGGAAGATGGCAGAACTGAAGTAGCACAAAGATGCTGAGACCCTCAAGCAGTGTTGTCCCAGAGGAGACCACACCTACCCACAGACAGCAACTGCTATACCTGCATATAACACTTCTGCTACTTGTCTAACCTTGTGAATTTAGGAAGAACTTTTTCATACTGCATTTAAGATGTGATGGCTTTTAATTACACATCAAATTGTTCAAATCTGGCCTGATTTTATCAGGAAATGATTAAAACAATGAGCAGATACTCATATTTTTGATCATTTAGCGAAGTTTTGAGGGCAGAGATGTGAACCCAACACATTGTGTGTGCAGGTGTACAAACTGCAGAGAGCACTGTGCACTCCTGCCCCAGAGCACACACACCTCCTGCTCTCCAGCATTTCTTCTAGAACATCTTCTTGTCAGCAACAGCTGAAATGCTTTCTTTTATAAAGGCAGGAAGACAGACTTGAATTTTTAATCTGGATGAACTGCTTAAACATCTTGTCCTTAAAAACAGTAAAATAAGAACTGTCAAATCAGCATGTTTGATATTTTGCTAATGAACTGAAGTTGAATATCAATGCTTTCTTTAAAATAAAAGAAAAAATTAACAATACCAGCTTAATATTTTGCAGTCTTTTCATACATGAGCTCACATCTAATGTTTTTAAATATCCATATACCTTTTCATTCTAACTGAATATGCCTATTTCATCCAAAACCTGAAGTTACTATTGAAATACATATATATTATCCAAATTTGAAAGCTCTCCAGATTTCATCTCCCTTTTCTTTAAAATTATCAGTTGCTTTTTACAGTTTCTTAAATGTAAGCTACATGCCATAAATAAAAGAAATTTATCCGGGCTAAAATTATGTCAGATATATTTATAACTGAGATAGTACATTATCAATCATGCATTTCAGCCTGCAGCTTTTATCCCGTTCAAAAGAACCTCATGAAGCAACAAACAGGAACAGAACTGGCACAGATACAACCCTTGCTAGCAGTGTTTTCCCTCTGTTTTTCCAGCTGGAGTGAAAAAGCAGAGAAAGTGACCATACATGGCACATGGATGGGAACTGGAGAACAAACCACAACTGCTGCCCATGTGACGAAACAGGAGAATCCTCTGCTGTTCCAACTAGGAAATAACAAATTTATCTTCAATAATGGGGAACATGAGTAAAAAGTTTTAGAGTAATACCCAAAAATTTTCGTGTCCATTTAGTGAGGAGGAAGGAAACACACCTAGCAATTTTAATTCTAGGAACAGAAGACGACAGAAAGAACTCAGTTGTAATAAAACAGAGCAATCACCACGGACACCCAAAGGAAACTGGTCTTTACTCCGTACCTGTCTCCGTTCCCGCCGAGACAAAGTGTTGCCGTGCAGGATTCTCCAGAGCATCCTCGCAGCTATTTTTGTGTCGATCCACAGCAACCGAAACCCGTGGTAATAGTGCTTCAGTTCATCCACAATCCTCTGCCCAAGAGATTTTTTCACAACTTCCACTTCTGTTGGGCTATATACAGGACCTCCTTCTTCCAGCTTCTTGTTTTTGTCCTTTAAGGACTTCAGTGACTTTTCAACTATGGAGTCATCTTGAAGGGGACGTGAAGAATGCCACCACCTAACTGGAAGATACTGGGGACCTAAAACACCCACGGTTGCTAGTGGTGTCCATGAGCCAGAAGGGCTCGTAAGAGTAAAGTATATTTGTTCAGATCCTTTAGTCCAACAACAATAGTGAGCTTTTTTGGAGTAGGCATAAACAGGAGGGACACTAGTGCAATATTTAAAGTGTACAGTCCTTCAAAAGAAAAAAGCATTCAAGAATTAGCAACAGATCATGAGCTATTTATAGATACATATTTGCATAGAAATATATAATCATGTATTTATAAAACATATAATTTGAAAAATATCTAGTGCATATTTAAGGGAAAAAATAATTTTTGACTCTTAAAATCAATGTCTATACCTGAAAAGAACACTTGGCTTTACATCACGACAAAAAAAAAAAAAAAAATTAACAGGGAATTTTCCGTTCTATTCTGCAGGGAATTCTCCATTGTACAACTTGGAAAAGGTAGTTTATTTTACTCCAGTTAAATAAAGAGTAGCCACCACATGTGCTTTCCATTTAGAAAGCTACATTTGAAAACTAAGATGTAAATTAATAAGTAACATAAAGTCCCTTCTATTACTTCTCCTGTTTGTGCAAAACACTTGAGACAAAAAAAAAAACAGAAGTTGTATATTTGGGATAGGTGCTGAGTCAGAGAATTAGTACCAGAGGAATCCGATTTCATTGGAGTTCCTCTCTTACTATCTCCATGCATCCAATTTTCCTTATTCAGCAGAAACTTTTGCAAAAATTTCCATCATGATACCCGAGTACGGGCAGAAAGAACCAACGCTCTTCCACCTTTTTCAGAACTTTGTTCTTTTCTTTAACTAAATGTAGACTGAAGCTAGCAGGGAAGCACTGCTCAAACACCCCTAACACTCCTTATACACACAGAGGAACTACTCAATATATACAAGTAGGATTGTACATGCTTTTATTAAAAGACAGGACAAAACTGAAATAGTAGATAAAATATTTCACATAAATGAGTTCCATTAGTGTCCTTCAAAATGAAACACCAGCACTAAGACATCTACAGGACATTAATGACTGGGGTGTTTTCTTCAAGGAGCCCTTGTACAACCAAAACAAAAATCAGAATGCGTTTTTTTTGTCTTCAGTCAATGAACAGCAAATAGGTGCAAGTGGCTCTACAAGTCTGAGTAACACTTTAAGGAAAGAAAGGTTTATCATACACTTAAAAGCGTTAGCCTCACTCAATTTTCAGCCAAAAATACTTTTTAAATTTAATTATTACATGCTCAAATGAGGTTTAATTTACTTTAATGGTTCTGTCTACTCAATGTTATTCAAACAGAGCTTTGTAAAAAAAAAAAAAAAGACTAAATTATTACTTTTTAAAGACACATGATTTTCTAGTTTAAACTGAAGTTTTAGCATCTGACCATTCAGTGGCCAGACAACTGCTGGAACATAAACAGTCACACAAAATAGTCTCTTGGTTAGCTAGAAACCTACACATTTGCACAGATATTAACAAATACGAATTACAGTTCCTTTAAGAAAACAAAGTACATATTCAAAACCAGATTAAAACACTTGCATAAACCAATCCACCCTGACTCTAAGGCATTTCCCAAAAGCAGAGCTCCAGGCCTACAAACTAAGTTCCATCTACATACACTGACACTATTCTGCATGCCAAGAGGAAGAGAGCTCTGACAGCAGAACTGGTTCTGAGTCTGCAGGGAATTAAAATTTTGCAAGAAAAGTGCCTCTCTGAACACGCTTTCACAAGCAGGATGTCAGACACACAATTTCTATCCCATCTGTCTTCAGTACTTATCACTAGAGTCCCCTGCATTCAGATCTGGGTCATGTGGGGTGCAGGCATTAGTTTATTTTAAGCAGCAACATCACATTAATAACAGCTTTGGTTAGAAAAAAAACAAACATGAAAACTCCATACCAAAACAAACCAAAAAAATCCCACTCCAAACCTTCTCAATAGAGTAAGATTTTCTGTCCCAATATTCTGCTGCTCATTTCATCACAGAAATGTAGAATGGTTTGGGTTGGAAGGGACCTTAAAGACCATGCAGTTCCAACACCCCTGCCATGGGCAGGGACACCTTCCACTACACCAGGTTGCTCACAGCCCCATCCAGCCTGGCCTTGAACTCTTCAGGGATGGAGCATCCACAGATTCTCTGGGCAACCTGTTCCAGTGCCTCACCACCACAGAGCAAAGTGTTTCTTCCTTATATCTAATCTAAATCTACTTTCTTTCATTTTAAAGCCATTCTCCCTCATCCTGTCACTCCATGTCATTGACAGAACTCCCTCTCCAGCTCCCTTGTAGCCCCATTAGGTACTGGAAGACACTGCAGGGCGTCTCTGGAGCCTTCTCTTCTCCACACTGAACAACTCTAACTTTCTCAGTCTGTCTTCACAGCAGAGGTGCTCCAGCCTAACAGGTTTAAAACCATAATTCTCCAGCTTCCCGAGAGAGAGGTCTCATATACTAACATACTAAAAATAGATATTTGAAAATGTTTTATGTATTTAAAAAAATTAATCAAAATTAATTCTACAGCAAGTGATATAGAACTAACATGTCTGAAAATGAATAGGTTTGTTTCGTATTAGAAGGTTGTGTCTGGAGACACATCCTTATGTTAAAATGAGAACTCAGAAAATCAAAGAACAGTCCCTGCATCTTGAGCAGTCAGATTGTGAATAAACTACAGAACTCATATTTTAACATCCCAAGGAAAGGCATTAGGAAATTCTTATCTACAAGCATGCCTTGTGAGCCAAGTCAGGAACAGAGAATGGATTCTGCAAACATTCAACTCCTTCAGTTCCACAAGGGCACACAACAGCTGGATTTGTTTTCAGAAGAGGACACCATCACACAAGGCTGTAACACACAATAAACTCCTTTCTTTGGTTTAACAGAGACACCACTCAGATGCTCTACATTCTTATCTGTCAAGTGTGATTTCCAGCTAGCTGTGACTGAATGTTTACTCTACTGAACTCCATGGAGAAGGTATGCAAGAAGTTTATCAGGTCCTGTTATGACACCTGGAATCACCTAAGATGGAGATTAATGTTCTATTGCTTTCACATCAGAAGTGAAACAAAAAGGCAGGAATTAGACAAAAAAGGGAAGATTTCACTTTCATTCTCCCACACACAACCAACCAGGTGAAGCAAGTAATACTCAGACTTCCTTTAATCTGTCAATAACACAAGCTGAAGTTATTTTAGCACTTTGTCTAGATTTAAACCTACATTCAATGACAGTATACTAACTGATAGTTCAGACAAATGTTCATATTTACTCACATTTTGTTTGCCAGCCTCAGGGATGTACAGCTAAGACATGCCCGATCTCCCAAGTTACCTAGAAAAATATCAACAATTAGCACCAATTCTGAAATTCAGGAGGACATTTATCCATGTAGTGAACTGTACACAAATACATGAGTTAGAAGATTGATCTTTACATAGAAATGGATGTTCCTGAAAGCACAAAAAAGATGTTGCTTAACACGCAGAGTCGAACTCTGTGATGTGTGAGGTTTGTTTGCTCTTGTTCAGCTGTGTGAAGACAGGTTTCCAAGTCCCTCAGGCAAGAAACTGTATTGCAGAAGAACTTCGCTGAAAGAAAATGTAATTTTTCAACAGCTCTATGACAACATAGTATCAGATTATCCAAATGAAGCCCTTGCCAAGTGTTCAGGATGAAAATGAATTTTTGTTTTGTTTTAAGCAAAACAAATAAAACATGAGCAGAAATCTAAAGACACTTCACTAGAGAGGTGGAACCAAAACATCATTTCAATACATTGCTGTCCATTTTGATTAGCAACTGATAAAAACAGCTCTACCCCATGAGCTCTCTGCAAAGGATACAAACTGTCTTGAAGGGAGGGGTGAGAGCCTGACCCAAAGCATATCAAAAGTTAGCTTTGCAGAAAACACTGTGTCCCTCAAAAGGAATTTTATTTGAAACACCAGCTCAGAATCAGTCCTAATAATAGCTAGTAAAGTCCAAAAGAAGGGCTGACACCTATACATGGGTACCCTCTATCCAGGTACAGAGACAAACAGCATCCATTCAGGAAATAAATTGAGATCATCAAATCGTAAATCATCTGAGTCACATGCTTCATGTTTGAAAGCCTTCTGATCATGGAAGAAGCATCAACAACATAAAATGCTACCTAGTGGCTGTACACAATCTCTGCAAATCATCCCTGAGCTCGCTAGAAAGGAACTCATCTTCCAAAAGCAACTTTAAAAGGTAAATCTTGTATCAACACCTTGCTACAATAACTCAATAGGTAGCTACTACCAAGAGCAAAAAGACTTCTAGACAGATCATCAAAAAATCACACAAGCAAGACTCCAAATGCCTGGATTCTTTCTGGCCAACAGTTTCAGAATTCACTGTAACCAAAATAAAATTGGAAGGCTGGATAGAGTAGGCATGCTGTGGCTTGTTTCTCCCATCTGGAACCTACAGTTTCTAGTCAATCCTAAGAAACAGCAGGACAGAAAGGTCATTTGAGCTTAGTGGTACCCTTTCCCACCATCAAAGCCAAGATATGGCCTATGACAGAACCTAAAGTAGACACCTGTATCTGAGAAAACATAGCAAATGTGAAAAAACCAATGCTGATGACAAAAGTCAACAAAATACCCTAATTGTTAGGGGAAAAGAGATGCTGCCAAAATCAGGTGGGACAATTGGAAGGTATAGAAGCGAAGTTCTTATGTGAAGAAAATCTTGATAATCAAGGGATGTCCCATGCTAAGTGGGCTGTGAAGTTATTACAGCAAAAACTGTGGCATTATGAAGTCAAAGAATTTACCCACCTCAAGTTGTATCCAACTCTAACAAGTGCTCACTGTCACTGCAAATAGGGCCAGAGGAAAACCTGTCTCTTTCTGGCTCAAAAAGCAAGCCCTGAGAATCTGTGAAAGCACTGTGATACTCTCCAATATTTACAGAAAGAACAGCAGCTGAATCACTTAACTGGAGGCCAACCCAGAAAGACATCTCTGACCTCAAGGAGCAGCTGAGCAAAGCAGGGAAGTACTCAGTGTCTGGAGGGATAAGTCACAGCACAGTAATCTGTCTCACCTGAGTGCCAGGAAGCCCACAAAGCCTTATGTGCCTAAAACAAGAGTCCTGCTAAGAGAGGACACTGCCTGCTATGGACAGGTGCCCCTAGAACTAAGAGGGATGCTCTGGAGTTCAAAACTGGCTTGGCATTTCTAAGATAAAACTCCATAGCAGCAAGACACTTTCACTTCACTTCCCTTCTTTGCAATCAGGCTCATTAAATGTTAAAGAAGGGGTCAAAGAACAAAATTCCAAGGTTACCATAAGAAAACATGCTGACTAAGCTCCTTGTTGTACAGCATGTTCAGAGTGTGAATAGGCCCACAGAAAATGTTAATTTCAACTTTGCCAGTTCTGACAAGAGATCTTTAGCTTTTGCTGTGTCCCTTATAACCACATACCTAGGAGCAAACTAGCCCTGAAATAAATGATATACTTTCTCCAGAAAGGGACAAAGTCCATAACCCTTGCTTTTGGGATAATACAGACATCCAAAAGTGTCTGAACAAGGTGAATGTTGCTTAACCATACTCAACACTGTTCATTTAAGAAACCTGCATTAGCTTTGTAAGAAAGAAAAGCAATAGTGCCAGAAAAGCTGTATGTTAACATGTTTCTCATGGAAAAGTAGTCATAGAAAACTTTATACTTAAATTTAATGAAACATCAAACCCAAAGTTTTTAACGTAGAATAGCTGTACTGTTACTATGTTTAGAATTTTTAAAAATAAAATGCTATCATGAAGTGAGCCCCTAGAGAGGTGTAAGCTTGCAGTACTTAACAGTCTGATCTTCACAGGAATAACATTTAGGATTCTAAGAAGCACTTAGCTTTAACTTAATCTTAGACTACTTACACGTAAAGCAAAGAAGATGAGCTAAGTAAAGCAAAACACTATAGAAAAAAATTACACCATAGAAGAATGTGTTAATAGTAGAGTAACACTCCAAATAAAAGCATTGGTTGTATCATAATCACAGTGCACCACAACACATTAATTATTTGATTCTATCACAGCATTTCAGCCTAGGTTGCCTAAGATTTATAACAACCAAAATTGCAGCAATCATTAGCACTACTTTTTATGCTATGCCACAAGAAGAATCAAAGGCCCCATCTAATTTGAAGGTACATGGATGTCCTTTTTCCCTGTTTTAAATAAACTTGATGATTAGGATATCCCTGTTTTTTGTTCAGGACACTGTCCAGGCTCAACCTAAACATATGACTTTACAACAGCAGCTAACAAAACCTATCAACTAGAAGAAGATACCATACCTGATGATTAGGATATCCCTGTTTTTTGTTCAGGACACTGTCCAGGCTCAACCTAAACATATGACTTTACAACAGCAGCTAACAAAACCTATCAACTAGAAGAAGATACCATACCTGATGATTAGGATATCCCTGTTTTTTGTTCAGGACACTGTCCAGGCTCAACCTAAACATATGACTTTACAACAGCAGCTAACAAAACCTATCAACTAGAAGAAGATACCATACCTGATGATTAGGATATCCCTGTTTTTTGTTCAGGACACTGTCCAGGCTCAACCTAAACATATGACTTTACAACAGCAGCTAACAAAACCTATCAACTAGAAGATACCATACCTGAGTGATCACTGGTAACCAAGAGGACAGCTGTTCTTTGCAATGAACAAGCATCCCTTCGGCTCATCAGGTCTGCCTGGATGTGAGCATGCAGGTGCCCTGCTCCCAGCACTCCTGTGACAAGCCGGGGCTCTGTGTCAGTGACAGGCAGTTCCTTGCTATCCCCCTGCCATTCCAGCTCCGGGCTCTGTGTCAATGACAGGCAGTTCCTCGCTAACCCCCTGCCATTCCAGCTCAGGACCTAAACAGCAGCTACAGGCCTCGCGTACGTCACAAGTTATCAGCTGTTTCATGCCACCAAGCTTCACCACCTAGAGATATTTAAACTGCCAAATTATCTTCATTATTAATCAGTATCACAAGTTGCGCTTCCTTTTTATTTTCCTAAGCTTTCAAAGCCACTTGGAAAAAGGCAAATTCATGTTTTCTCCCTCACACAGACTAAGAAAACAACCTCTTGTACTTTTTTAAAGAGAAGAAGCACATGACTAGCGACAACTCCACACCCAAGCCACGCCGAGAGCAAGGCAGGCAGGACCGAGACGTAGCAACGCGTTCCTGCACTTTAACAAAAAGCACGTGTTTTTCCCTTCCCCAACCAGCCGGCATTTAAGAGACACGCGTGTCCCACCACCCTTAGGGTAAATCATCCCTCCCAACCGCGCCGCCACGGAAGCACATGTGAAGAGGCCGCAGCCGAGCGTGGGCCGGGCCGGGAGCAGCGCCAGCCCCGGCGGACAGAGCGGCGGGGACTCGGCCGCGGCCCTTCCCTCCCCTCCCGCAGCGGCCTCTCCGCCCACGCCGGGAGCCCCCAGCCGCCTCCGCCCCCTCTCCTTCCCCGTGCCCTCCCGGCCAGGCCCGGCCGGAGCGGGCGGGCGGCCCGCGGGGAGCCTCACCGGGCTGTGGCGGGCGCAGCGCCCGGGGCAGGCGGCAGGCGCGCCGCCCGCAGCTCTGCAGCAGCATAGAGGCCATGGCGGCGCTCGGCGGGCGGACGGGCGGGCGGCTCCACTCCCGCTCCTGTCCCGCCGCCCGGGCCGCGGCGATCCCCACACGTCCAGCAGCGCCCGGGAGCCGCGTTGGCCCAGCACCGCCCCGCGGCGCCGGGCACGCCGGGAGCCGTAGTCCGGGAGCGCACGGTGAGAACGGCGGCGCCGGGCGGGCGGCGGGGATGGCGTCACCGAGGGGCGGGCGCGGCCGCGGCTCTTCCCCGCAGCCCTCCGAGGGGAGCGGCGGGATCTGCGGTGGGCACCGGGGGCTGGCCTGGTGCCGGGG